>VZRO01005957.1:815574-1011189 GCA_013397915.1 Daphoenositta chrysoptera
ATCCATTGAAAGAAGCCTTTTTAATAACTTTCTATGATATAACACTGTTTATAAATAATGATGTAGAGTTGCATGACTTGTGTAAACACAAACCTTACCATCTTAAACCACTAGTCTGCTTTTTTAATTTAAGAGTATTTTAAATGATTTATTAAAATAATGTGAATTACTATTATTAAAGTTTGACATATAGAAGAGTGTTTTTTCAATCACTATTTGAATATTCCTTGATAAAATACTTTACATTTTTATTACTAATATGCTATTTTCCTCCTTTCAGTATTTCTACTCGCTACGGATATTTGCTGGCCAAGACCCGTCCTGTGTCTGGGTTGGCTGGGTAACACCCGACTATCATTTTTACAGTGAAAATTTTGACCTAAATAAAAATTGTACAGTGACAGTTACTTTAGGCGATGAGAGAGGCAGAGTTCATGAAAGGTATGCAATTATTTATCGCTTATTAAAGTTTTTATTTTAATACTGTTGTTTAAAAGTCAGATATTCACAAGCTTGATGATATTTTAAATGTTAATTTAAACTAATAAGAAAATTGATTATGGAGTATGAGTTTTCTGTGCTCATTTATATATGAATGTGTTTTACATAGACATGTTAAAGTGAATTTATCATTAATGTTCTGTTGGAAAAAATATTTCTTTTGGAAAGAATTTTAAATGAAAGATGCTTCTTTCATTTAAAATCTATATTTACTCCCTGTGAATGAACTCGTTTGTTTTACTGTAACTTACAAGTGCACACAGAAGTCTGTGAAATTCTTTCATAACTATAAAAAAGGAAAAAGAAAGTCTGATTTTGTCTGATACCTTACCCAAGATGATGATGATACTTTACATAAAAAAAAGGTTTGTTAATGAGCAAACAAACTAATAGCATTACAAGCACCTTTGAGGATCTCTAAGTACTCCTCCATTGAAAAGTATATCTCCACCAAGTTCAGTGTGACCTATGCTTTGTTCTTGCTGTTCTTTCAGTGTGAAACGCAGCAACTGCTACATGGTTTGGGGAGGAGATGTAATTGCTAATTCCCAGAGATCAGGTCGCAGTAATGTTGATATAGAAATTGGATGCTTTGTTGACCTGGCTACTGGAATGGTGTCATTCACAGCCAATGGAAGAGAGCTTGGCACTTGTTACCAGGTATTATTAGGTTTTCAGGAAGCTGCCTAGTAAGCTGCTTGTTTTGATGTTAATTCTCTTTTTCAGGAATCTAACTGAACACCATTTTTGTGATGATAACATGTTTTCCTATATCATTCTGGTTTATCCCTCTTTTTCTCACTCTTCTGTAAGGCTATGTTTTTCAAGTTGCAGGCTATGTTTAGGAAGGACTATTGACCGATATGTTTAGATAATTATTTTTTTACATCTCAGTTTGTGTAGTTAAGAATCTTGAGTTAGAATGTTAATTCTTTAATTTTTTTTTCGACTGAATCTGTTATAAATAAAGGGGAAATAAATATTTAAACTAGGAGAAGGCCAAAAGTAGACTTTAGATATAATAATTTTTGATATGAATTGAGAAGAAAAAATTAATTCATTATTATCAGGGTTTGTGTCTTCTGCAAAGAGCTCTGATTTGGAGACCATGTGATTTGATAAGTTTCAAAACCTGAAATTCAAATATGCATTAATGCACAAAGCCAAAATAAGTGGGCTGGGCCCTAAACACTATTAATATCCTCAAAACATGGGGTCATTATGCAAATGGATTGGTAGTTGACAGAAATTTTCATCACCAGATTGTTGAAATTTCCTCTTGGTAAGATCAGTTGAACATACTGGAAGCATCCACTGTGGAAGATGCTGTCCAGCGTTAGCAACAATTCATTGCTTTCTTCTATGTCACCCCCACAAAATCTGTAGTACAGACAAAACTGAAATGTTATTTAATTGAATTTAATGAAACTTTCATACTGACTCCATTGACGATGGATGTGGCAGGGTTGCACACAGCCTGTAAATGGGGGTGGGAAGTTATCTAGTAATTGTGATTTTGGAATATTTTGTAACAGTGATCAGTAACTTCAGTGCCACGCTGGGACAACACTGAATGTCAACGCCCTGGGAAAAGAAAACAGGCGATTAAAGTGTTTAAGCCCTGCTTTGTTGTTTTTCTAGTGAGATGCAAATCAATATGAAAGCTTCTGAGCAAACCCATGAAACTTTGGTGTCTTTCTTTGTGTTGGGTTTTTGTGGTTTTTTATAAACAGCCTGTAGCTGTTCTTATCTTGCAAGAAGGTATATGAAAAGATAGATGTAAAAGATGCATGTTATTGGATTTAGTGTAAAAAACACTTTCAGGTTTTTCCTTATATGACTTGCAATTAATATAACCATGTTCTTTGTACAAAAGTTTAAATTATCTCAGAAAATACCATTATTTCTCCTCTCTTTCTTCTCTTTTTCATGGAAAAATATCTGAAGTTGTTTTGGGAAGTATTTTTTCAATAAACCTGTTAGCACCTGGTCTGCTGAAAAATGAGAATGCCCATCACTTTCTATAGAAATAAAATAGTATGTTCCAACAGGAATTCTTACAACTAAGGGTGAAATATTTTTCAATATTTGCTTATTTTGAGTACTTTAAATCTTTTCCCTTTTTTTGAAAGTAATGAAAATAGTGTTATGTAGTTTTCATTTCCATGTCTTGAATATTTTTATAACAAAGTAAGACCTTTAAAGTATTTTAATCAATCAAGTCTCCCCCTCAAATTGCCACAAATAATTGATATTTTTCTGGTCTAGGTAATTATTCTAGTCTTAACAACAGTTTACATGCACTTTTCAGTTTTCTTAACTGAAATAGAAAGACAATATTTGTGTGCTGTTTTCATTTTAAAGGCCTACAGATCAACATATTTAAGAGAGGAAATGGATTTTTCTGTAGTTCTTGATCTAACTATAGAATGCCATGGTGATATTCAGAAGAAAACCCAATACATCAAGCAGAACAGAATACCATTTTTTTCTGGATTTGGGGTTGTGGTTTTTTAATTATAAAAAGTTTGGAATGTACATACCTAACCCTTTATCATTTTGTCTATGCCTGTAGTCATAGCTCTGAAAAAACTGGTTTTGATAGAATGTTGTCCTCAAAGTTAGGAGTTGTACTCCTTCACAGCACAAGTACAGTAGTTGTGCTTAGTGTGTACAATGTATGTACATGATACACAAAATGCACAATAATGTGATTAATACATTTAATTCAATTTCTGAATCTTTGACTTAAGTGACTAGATGAGCTTTTTTTTCAGCCACCCTGGAGCACTGAATTTTTAAAAACAATATACTATGCTGTAATTATATTTTTAATTCTTTATTTCATGGCAGTGGTGGTGGGTAATCTTGTACAGTATTCTTCAGAATAAACTGGCCTTCTTACACTGACTTACATTGAGTCCAGGTATAATGGGTAAAAAAGGTAACACAGCTGTCATAAAAATCCTGAACACAATCAGAGACTTTAAAACCACAACACTGTGATTCACTGTGATTTTATAAGACTGGAGACAAGTGCTAAGCCTGAAAATAAAGAGCTCTTTAAAAAAATTACGTTATTCTACTTTTAGAGTATGGATTAGAAAATCACTACTCTTAATAGGAAATAAGATTTGCACTATTCTTATCACATGATGTACTCTCATCCTCTAGAATGAGTTGTTGAATTTGGATGTTTTTGAGAAGACACTACACTGTGTTACCAAAGTTCTCGCTATAGGTGTTGAGAGCACATAAGGTTACAGACACAGCTGTGTGAAAATCAGGTGGTCCTATAAAGATAACTCCAAATGCTTTACTATATTATAGGTAGACACTATTAAACACTTTATTTAGTAAAGTATCTAAATTTATTTGATAATGAAGTGTAAGGTATACAGTATTTATTTTATATCATATTCGGGGAGGAGATTATTTTTCCATTTTTAATTTTTTGCAAATTTTAATCTCATTTCACTACTAGGTTGAACCAAACACGAAGCTTTTTCCAGCAACTTTTTTACAGCCTACAAGCACTAACTTGATTCAGTTTGAACTTGGTAAATTAAAGGTAAGAAGTATTTTTATATTTTATAGAAAGACAATCTTTATGTAAATGTGCTCTTTTAAATCTATTTAAATCCATGCAAATTTCTGCTCATTTAAATTTGTTTAGGAACGTTGAATCAATGGTATGACTTGCAATTTGAGTTCTATGTTTACTTCTGTAAATGTTGTTATTATATGCAGTCAATTGATTATCTGCATTTTTCAAAATAAACTAATGTTATTATAGGATAACACCATCAATGTTGGGGGGGGGTTAAATGGATTTTGTTTGTTGCAATAACTTCTACCTTTCTATGATTTCCGCTATTTATAAGTTATACTTCCTTTTGGTGTTATGGATTCATTCATAATTACGTGTTTCAAAAATAATTAACACACTTATTTGTTTCAGAATACCATGCCTTTATCAGCAGCAATTTTTAAAAGTGAAGAAAGAAATCCTATTCCTCAGTGTCCCCCTCGCCTTGATGTGCAAACAATTACACCTGTTTTGTGGAGCCGGATGCCAAACAGCTTTCTAAGAGTAGAAACTGAGCGGGTCAGTGAACGTCATGGCTGGGTTGTGCAGTGTTTGGAACCTCTGCAGATGATGGCACTTCATATCCCAGAAGAAAACAGGTACATTTATAATGAAATAAATCTACTTGATTTGGACAAAATATACTGAAAACAGATGTCCGAGTACGGATTGAACCTTCCTTGTTGAATTTTTACCTTATAGTTGTTGAGAATTTCTGCTCTTACCTGGTATCATATCAGATATTATTGTATTCATGAAATTTAAGTAAATACAAGAGACTGAACTTTAGTGCCATGTACCAACTTTTGCATATGTAAAAGAAAGTATGACTGTTTGATTTTATTTAAATTTAAATTATGAAATAGCATCTCTTAAATATGTAGGTCTTTAAACATAGAAATTTTTCTCAGCTTGAGAAAAACAAGTATAAAGAACATGCAAGTGCTATTTTGCTGATTTTTTTCTATAATAAAAACCTATAATCTCTTCTTGTTTCATATACACTGAATTTGCATGAATTAGGTTATTATGTTCTTACTGACCAGATCATGCCTTTCTTTGATTTTCATTAGGTTTTATCTTCAGAGTGAGGATAATAAAGATTAATCCAAATATCAAATGTCATAACCAGTGAAAAATCAAACTGTCAGCAAAAGTGTAACAGATCATTTAACAGCTGTACTTTTATTAGTAATTTTAAAATTTCTTTTAATGATTCAAAACTTAATTGTTATTGTTAATAAAACCGAATTCAAGAAAAGAGTGGAAAACCCTGGGTCTTGTGGAAAAAATGCAGCAGTGATCCTGAGTAAATTAGAAAGGCACTGTTTAGTGACGGTAGTAAGGCAAACTTTCAGCATGCTTAATTCACCTATTTTAAAAGAAATTCTAATTTACAATAGATTCCAAAAAAGCATCTCCATCTTACATTTTGGCTTTTTTTTTTCCTATGGAGTACTAATTTAAAATTATCTCAACAAATTATTTCCACAATTTACTGTGTTTTAATGATGCACATACTAAGATTAGTTAGTATAAACTTTTATATTAGTGGTTTAAAGAGGAACTGATGGAAATATTCAGAGATTATAAAACTTTCCTTCATCAAAGTCTTTATTAATGGAATTGAATGGTTTTCTGTTTCTTTATTTCATAACAGATGTGTCGATATTTTGGAACTATGTGAACAAGAAGATTTGATGATGTTTCACTACCACACTTTAAAACTCTACAGCTCAGTTAGTGCTCTAGGTAACACTAGAGTTGCTTATGCACTTTGTAGCCATGTGGACGTATCTCAGCTATTTTTTACAATAGATAATCAATATTTACCTGGACTTCTGCGTTCTGGATTCTATGACTTGCTCATTAGTATTCACTTGGAGCACGCCAAGCAAGCCAAGCTCATGATGAGCAATGAATTTATCATTCCAGTTACAGATGAAACTCGAAATATTAAATTATATCCCAATGAAACAAAGAAGCATGGTTTACCTGGAGTAGGGCTTAGCACTTGTCTTAAACCAGCCTTTAATTTTTCTACTCCATGCTTTATTGCGACCAGTGAAGATCATCAGACATCCATCCCAGAGATACCCCTGGAGATACTTAAATCCAAGGCCATAAGTATGCTAACGGAGGCAGTACAGTGTAGTGGTAGTCATATACGAGACCCCGTTGGAGGACAGGTTGCATTCCAGTTTGTTCCTGTTCTTAAACTGATAGCAACATTGCTCATAATGGGTGTTTTTGATGATGATGATGTGAAGCAGGTGCTACTCCTCATTGATCCCACTGTATTTGGAGATCACAAGGAAGAAACAGAAGAGAGGACAGAGAAGGAAGAAGTGACACAAGTTGAAGAAAAAGCTGTGGAAGCTGGGGAGAAAGCAATCAAACAAGCAAAAGCTCCTGCAAAGGGCTTGTTGCAGACAAGATTACCAGAATCTGTTAAGCTTCAGGTGAACATTTATTATAAATATGTTACTTACATTCTACTCTTGATGAAAAAAATAAGTGCTTTTTGTCTGCTCTCTAGTTAATAAGATTTGAAATTCTGAAGGTCTTTAATTTCACTTTGCCTTAAAACCTCAAATTCATTAAAAAATTTGATTATGATGCAGTTCTTTCTACATGTATCTACAGTCAAAATAGATATGTTAATGCATACTTACTTCATAAAAATGGAAGGGTTAGACCAGGTGATCTTTAAAAAGGACCCTTCCAGCCAAACTAATGTGTGATTTCTAGATACATTGAGTACATGGAGTGAAAGATTGTGAGTGCAGTATAGTATTATCAATCAGATAATGAACCTGTACAATTTTTTCACCTTTACAGTGTTAAAACAAAATTATGGGGAAAATATCTCTCATTTTTACAGTCTGATGCAATGTACAGTACGTACTCAAGTTCTTCCCTAAATTTTGTCAAGCTGTTGAGATTAAGTCTATTTTCTCTACCCTAGATGTGTCATTTACTCAATTATTTTTGTGACTGTGAACTACAACACAGAGTGGAAGCAATTGTATCATTTGCAGACCGTTACGTATCAAAATTGCAGTATAACCAGAAATACAGGTACAATGAACTCATGCAAGCCTTGAACATGTCTGCTGCATTGACTGCCAAGAAGACTAAAGAATTTCGGTCTCCTCCTCAAGAACAGGTAGTATCAAAAAAAAAAAAAAAGATTGAATTAAAGATTAAAAAACTCTTTACGATGACAAAATAAAGTCCTGATTTCTAAACTACCATTGGCATCGCTGCAAAATACTGAATGTCAGAATGCTGAAACTTGTGTTCCAGAACTTAAGCTGTAAATCAAAGTTACGAACAGGTAAAGTATGGCTATATACTAGAGTATGTCTAAGGCTATTTCAGTGTTTTAATTATGTTTCAAATCCCTTAAAGATTAATATGCTGCTGAATTTTCAACTGGGAGAAGATTGTCCCTGTCCAGAGGAGATTCGGGAGGAATTATATGAATTTCATGATGATCTTCTAATTCACTGTGGTGAGTGGGAAGGTTGTGCTACAAGTTTTGTTTGTCTTTTTTTGGCACTTGACTGATCAGTTGAAAAATATATTAGCATGAGGGATTTTTTTGTTAGATGTATTATTGCCTACAAGATGACTTCACTGACAGACTTTGTATATTACAAAGATACGGGAAACCTGTGCATGGTTTTAAGTTTCACTGTTAAATCTCTTTTAAATATTATCCAATATTATTCTGTTTATATACCAGTTTTAGACTTATTGGGGGGAAAAAAATCCAAATAAGAAGGTTGGCTTACCTTAAAAGATTTATATAAGCACATGTAGGAGTACAAGCAGATAGAAAGTATTGAGGGAACACCATTGCTGTGAAGCTGAGCAGCAGAAATTTAATAAAAAGCACCAGATGTGGGGTTCTCTGCCTGCTTTAGTTTAGTTTCCTGGTGTATACCTAACTGTGAGAATCAGTCATTACAAAACACTGTTGTACTGCAAATTACTCCTTGAATTGCCTGCACTCATTGAATTTGGATTTCCTGCGCAATTTTATATGGGTTTTTTGGTGTCTATTTTTATTAGTTTAATGACTTTATTGAGATAGTAGTCTAATTCAGACAATCATAGAATTATTAACATTTATACTCTGAGTCATCTAATTATTACTGTTCATTCCCAGTAATTATGCAGTTAAAACAGAAATAAACAAGCTTTTTCCATCTACCTACTTGGTAGATTTTTTCATAGTTACTCTTCCAGTATGTTGCTTAGTCCTATGGTTGTTGGCATCCACAATGTCCAAAAAGAAGGGACCAACATCACTACAGTGAGTTGACAGCATCTCAATCTCTTCCCCAGGAAGAGCAAGATATTCCTAATGGTTAGTTCTTCCTTGCCCACCTTTTTGCTTAAGATCATTATCAAATGTTTACCAATACAGTCTGGTAAGTTTTTCTCTGCTGGCTATCCCTAAACCCAGTGTTACCTGGTTCATGGAATTGTACTGCTTTAATGACCTGTAATTAAGTTACTGTTTTCTGTCTGGAGGCATGGTGCCTCCTATACCATTCTGTGCTTGTATTGTTAAGGCTTCTGCTATTATATTGCACTGCTATATCTGAGTACCCTCTTAGAATCTCCAGCAACCAGCAAGCTGTGATTTCATGATAAGACAATTATAATTTTTCAACTACCTCAGCCTTAGCTTCAGCCAAAGATGAGTAGGTCTGCAGGTATCTAAATTGTGCTCTGTCAATTTACCTCTGAGGATGTTGTATAAGACAGTATTAGAAGTTCTTAAAATCAAAACTTGTATCTGTAAGGCAGAAATTTAGTTGGTTTAACATTATTTGGTTTTCACAATCCTCTGTTAATTGTTATCATCCTTGCTTCTAAGTGCTTACGAAAAACTGTTTCTTTTATTCCATCATTTTTCTTCCAAGTGTTAAAGTGAATGGTTGGTATCCTCCTATTTACTCCTCCTTATTACATCTGTCATAATAAAATATTACAGCCATCTCAATTGTTCAGTCACTTAGCCCTTGATCTGACCTCTGGTTTCCAAATATAATGCCCATTTGGCAGCACAGAGTACTCTGAGTCTCCAGGATGGAGATTATGAAAGACCTACAACTTACTTGGAAATGTCTTAACTCCACTATCAATTAATTTTGCAATCTTGAAATTTTGCAGCTGGTATGATTATTGAGTTATTTTAGCTCCTGATCACTCTTCATATTTCATGAGGTGAAACACTAGTTATTGTACGCCTTGAGATTTTTCTTTTTAGGGATGTACTTTTATTGTTTGTTTACTACATTATAAATGTTTATTTTGAATGAGAGTTCAAGATAGAAAAAGCGCTGTCTCACAATTAAAATAGTTTAAAGATCCTCTGGGTTCTAAGCAAAACCATGTTCATTACTTTCTACAGATTTATCAGAGGTGGTCGCTGTGGATAAATGCTCCTCATTATCTGTGTCCTGACTTGGTCCTGAAAATCAGTACTAAGCAATCACAGCTGCAGATTAAATGAATAGGAGTTCTGCTTGGAATGTTTAATCAGCTTTTTAGTACTAAGTATACTTTGCCATCTAAGTGGAAAACTATGTATGCAATCAAGTAATTAAAGGCTTCTTCATAATGAATATAAGCAAATAGTTACTCAGGCAGTCTTAATCCCAGCACGTCCTAACTGTGAGCGGTTAATTTTGCTGGCAAAATAACGGTCCTCTATCATATTTTTTATGTGCAATTTCTTGGTTATAAAAAAACCAAACAAATTTACAACATATTTTGTAGCATAATATCAAATTGATACTTATCTGGGTTGAAACCATCTGTGCCGGTGCACAGACCTCTGCCACTTGAAGGGAGCGATTAGCCAGTAGCAACATGAGATGGTCAGCTTCTGGATGGATTGCAACTCTAAGAGGATGCAGAATGAACAATTAAAGATATGGAACAGTAAATGAGACCCCATCTGGAGGAGTCACAGACCTCATCTACCTCAGCCCAACACTGTCTTAACTCATCATTCCAGGGCATTTCTTCTTGTCTGTCCATTTCAGCTTCCCAAGAGTTCCCCTAGTGTCTCTCCCATGTGTCCAGGGCCTAGATTTTATTTCAATGCCAGATAGTTTCTTCCTTTAATATCCTTGTCTGCTTTCTCTTTCCTTTCATTACTGGTGACTTTTCCCGTTCTTACTCTTTTCCTTTCTTCTTTCTTAGCTTTTCATTTTGCCAAGCCAGTTTCACTTATCCCATTTCTTAAATTCCATATTTACTCTCCAGTTTCAATTTTTACTTCTTTCATTCCCTCCCACAGTCTTTGAATTGTATCCCTTAGTCACTCCTAGTTATAATTTCCACTCCCCCTTTGTAGCTGCCAGCAGCAAAGTTTCTCCAACTCAATACCACGTCTGTTCTATTTTCTTTCTTAGTTAATTTTTTAGTACCAATTTTAGGCACTGCAGTTTATTTTTTTCCCCTCTGCTTCAGGTTGTGGCTCTAGTATCCTGTCTGAAAAACTTTTCCTTTTCTCAATTTCTTTGACAAGCAAGTGCAAAAGTTTACATTTCAGCTTGGCACAATTAGCTGCAATCTGGAGGGAGCCTGCTTAGTTGATCTTTGCTTCCGGACATAACACATGTGTTGTCTGATGATCACTAAGAGGTGTGAGAGACTTTGAATGGCTGTGAAGCAGTGTAGTGAACTGACCTGTATTAAACTACCTGGTAAAATGACATCCCATCTCATTGTATAAATTTTCATGAAAAGCATGTATTACCCACATAATCTCTGAATGAGATCTCTTACAGCTTTAAATTCAGTTAATATGTTTGTTTATGGTGGCTAAATATCTTGACTGAAAAATTGTACTGCATTATAAGACACAGCCATACACTTCTTTCTTTAGCTTACATTCTGCAATATGAAACAAAGGATCACATATTTAATCAAATATGACTGTGAGTCATATTTAATTGCCATAGTAGATTCTTTAAAAAGTACCACCTTTTTGGTTATAATAGTGAAAAATAAATACTATAAATCTGGATATAAGAAGTATGTGTACTGAAATGAACATAATTTGGGGCGTGCTACTGGTCCTATGTGTTAAAGCTGCTGACCTTACTACTTCTTTTTTCCTGTATGAAATTTGCTGATTAAAAAAAATATTTCTCCATACATTTTAATATTGTTTAAATATTGAGGGAGTTAAACTTCAAAAATTGAGTTTTGTTTCTAATAAGTTTTATTTTCTGCTAAGGTATTCCACTAGAAGAAGAGGAAGAGGAAGAAGAAGATTCCTCCTTGACTGGCAAACTCCGTTCATTAATGTACAAAATCAAAGGTCCACCAAAAGCAAAAAAATTGGAGCCTAAGGAAGAAGAAGATAGAGCTCCTAGTAAGTTTTCTTTCCACATAAATACTTTCATGATGCAAGTGTTAAAGTTTTACAGTCAACAGGAGTGTATTTTTTCATAAAATTTTATGAGGGACTGAAGAAGGAGACTACCTGTCTACGTTTCTTCTGCCTCTTAGAACTATTTTTCTGCATACTGAACACCTCAGATGCACTTTTAAACAAGAAGTTAAAGTGAGTGAAGATTTTGGATCCAGGTCATTAAATCTGGTATTGAAAACTTAAATATTCTTTATAAAGAACTGTAAAAGGCTAATTATGGTACAATAATCTAGACTCAAGCATTATAAACTTGGAAGATTTAATTTTTATAGTTTGTTCTTTTTCATGTAAAAATTATTCTTTAGAGCTTATGTCCATTTCCGTCTATTACCTGTTCTTAGGCTGCATATACTCACAAATACAGACATGCACATAAACCCCCCAAAATACTTGTAATCACAGACTTCTTATTCTGAGCAGTATTCCTGTAGGTATTCATTCCCATACCCTTTTCCATAACACGCAAGGGGTGTTCATGGTCTATACAGGTGAGATTGGTTCTGTGCTTGCAATTCCTCAACCATTTACATAAGGTTTTTGTTGAGCTCCTTTGAACAACTCACCTGACTTCCATTGCCACTGTGCTCACATGCCACCTGGGAACTCACCCCAGTGAGGGTAATGTGTGGTATGAATTTCACAAATGTTGTCTTTGCTGTTTTAGGGTTAACCCACGTTTATGGGTTTTCAGACCTTAAAAGTGACTAGTGGGATAGTGAGGAATAAGCAAGGTGCAAAGCTGAATTTTTCCAGGTCTTCCTTTAGGACATGTTTTTGCTGAGGTTTCTTATTGCCTTTCTGAATCAAGATTGGGATTCTAGCTCTTAATTTCTGTAACACCGTCTGGATATAATGTGCGAGATTCTCCAAGCAACTTGAGGTTAGTCTTCCAACCAATGATGGAACCTCCTTTTTTCCCCAGTTGCTCAGTTTGGCAATAGGCCCATGTACAGATGTGGAATGGTTAATTTATTTCAGGCTTAATAATTTCATCGAGAATAGTGTTGAGATGAGACAGCGAAGTTATTTTATAACTCATGAAACCTCTTACGTAATCTGCTTGCTCTGGAAAGCACCTTAGAGTTTTTGTCCTGGTCTGAAAGCATATTTTGGTCTGTTAAGCTTGTTACTGTGTTGTAAGCACATTAAATTTTGCAACAATCTGATATGCTGCATGAAACAGGGCTTCATTCTCCAGTGACTCATCTGTTAACATCTGCTCTCTCTTTAATGGTAGCAGGACCTACTCAGTATCTGGAAGTACCATTCCTTCCCCAGGTTTCATGTGGATTCTATTGTCATGAATCAGGAAGTATTCACTCCTAAAGCCTCAGGGCACATGGTGTTTGGTCCTTGGAACAGAGCAATTAACTTATTTCATGTACCAGAACTTAGGGTCACAAGAAATGTTGATCAGACAAACAATCCTACAGTGTCTATTTTTCTAGAAATTTCAGATGATTTCTTCAGGCTCGGGCTTCTCCTTGGAGTGGTGCATAGTACAAATATGCACATGGATTAAGTCATTCAAAGCATGATGAAAAATTATATAAGTATATTATATACTTGACTCTAGCTGAAGACTGTGAGATTTTTAGTCAATATGTGCACTTCCCCTTTACACATCAGGAAATTTGGAATTCAGAGATTAAAGGAAATGGGTGTCTGAGGTACCCCCAATACTCTTGCAGGCATGAAGAGGTGTGGTGGTATGCATGATATGTAGCTATTTCCAAGGTTAAAATCTCTGGCCTTGAGTGTCTCAGCCTTGGTCATACATACTCCGGGTGTGAATATTCATAAGAAGGAACTACTTATTAAAAGTAAATCTTCCTTTCCTCTAAGCATACGTTCATTTCTAATCACAAATGAACTTTTACCCAAGTGAGGAATGCCAGGAATTTCAACCTATTGTTAATGATTAATCAGTAAATTTTTTTATTTAAAAACAAGTTAGAACTCTGAAAATAAACACATAGAGGAAATCCATTATTTTTAATAATGATTGTAGAACTTTAGTAACTATCAAGTCAAAATTGAGATAAGGCATGACATGCCCCACTAAGAGCAGGGCTATCTCTGTGAAGTACAGAATTTGTTCCCACAGATTGAAAGCCTAATTACTGAGCAGAACCTCAGAATTAATGATGGGTTTGCATAAATACAACATTAAGTAAACTAAGAAAGTGTTAGCAAGGGAAAGAACAGTGTAGACACAAACCCCACAAACCCCAATGGATCTGTGCTAGCTATAAACACTTTAGTGATGGAAAGTGGGAGGGAGCTGCTTTTGCCATTGGAAGAACTTCGGAAAAGTCATGGGGTATGTTTACTGGTAATAGAAGAAAGAAATTTGCCTTGGTGTAAGAGGGAAGATGATTTTTCCTGTTCTACTTGATACCAAGCATGAACATTTGTTGGAACAAGGACTGAAACATGTGTCTAATTTTCAGGTAAATTTCCTAAACTTTGGGCTCAGCAAAATTGTTTTCAGCATCACTGAATGTACAATGTCTACAATAGAAGTGCTTCAAGCAATATTTATTGTGTAGTTCCAAATAGTACAATGTTTTCAGAAAGTGCATTCCCAAGGGTCAGTGACTTGATATAGAAATGAGGGATAAATTAAAATTCTAAATGCAGCATTTAATTTACAAGGATGATTCTCAGAGTCATGGTCAACTAAGAGGTTTTTATTGTCAACAGTGCTGGTATGGACTTGAACCCTAAGTTGATGTTTATTGTTTTCTATCTCTCAAGAACATTACACTTATCTCGAAAGATCTGAAAGTTGCTTTTCCAATTTAAAAATCCTGTTCAGTCTGCTTGTGGTTTTTTACAACTGCCTTGTTGTCTACTCTTAAGTATTTTACAGTATTACATGTTTTTGACATTTTCTGTTGGAAGAGCTATTAACATTTAATGTATTTTGCTTTTAGCTACCCTGAAAGAACTCATATCACAGACAATGGTGCGCTGGTCCCAGGAAGATCAGATCCAAGATCCTGAATTAGTCCGGATTATGTACAGCCTCCTTCGCAGGCAGTATGACAGCATTGGTGAGCTGCTGCAAGCCCTGAGGAAAGCATACACCATCAGTGCTGCCTCTGTGAAGGATACCATCAACCTGCTTGCAGCGCTGGGCCAGATTCGCTCACTTCTCAGTGTGAGGATGGGAAAAGAGGAGGAACTGCTGATGATTAATGGATTAGGGTATGGAATTCACAGAATTTTATTTTTGAGTTGGTGTGAAGCTTTTTTTGTTCTATTAGTAAATCCTATAATTTTTGATCCTAAATGAAAATTACTGCTGTACAGAAGTGTAAATATGTACCAGAGATTTACATTTTCACGTGTATTTCCAAGGTGGCTCCAAATGATCTCTGTAGCAGTATCAAAAGGGTCAAAGTTTCTGTGAACTAAGGTATTATCTAAAGAAAATTGAATCCTTTTACTACAGTTAAGTCTGATGCTTAAACCCTCATCAAAGTACATGTTTTAGCAGCTCTGGAGAAAATGATCACTAAAATTTTTGCTGGGGTCTATCTATACTGCATTTTTCCCAAAGTTAAAGCCCATCTTATATTTCACGTATGAGTGAATAAACTTGCTGGTGTCTTTTCAGTTGGAAATTCAAGAGAAATTTCCCTTATATAGCAGGGGATGATGTGAGAATATTTTCTGCATATTTGCTATAAAATTACCTCTGTTAAGCAGTGTATTGTGGTACATGCCTGAATGTCTTTTATTCCTCTCGTGTGACTAAATGCTGGTCAGGCCATTTAATGTTGGAAGGAAAAAAAACCACAGAAAGTAAATTATTTCAATTAAAATGGTGCATTTAGAAAGAGAGAAAATTATGGTATTGTTACCTGAGAACTGTATTTGTTTGTTTTTCTTCATGAATATTAGAAAATTTCTCTCCTTTACAACAATTGTAAGAAAGTTCCGTTATTTCTACTATTTCAATGTAAAAATGGTACTGTTTTTTGTAAAAATTGCAAAGACTAATCTCTTCATTTGAATAGATCAAGTCATAGCAATGACTCATTAGGCAGTGTGCGACAGTCTTACCCAATTTGCCCCTGATGCTGAGTTTGTAAATTTGCTGAGATTTATATGAGGGATAAAGGATAAATTTTGCCTAAACATAATATGTATATAAACACCTTCCAAGAGGTGCTCTATTGAGAATCATCCATTCTCAGTTTTCTGTATTTCTTTAATATTTTTATGATGCCTGTTATTTGCCATGTGTTTTTAACAGGTTGTCCTAAAATGTAGAAATCCCTGGATTCTACTGAAATCTAATCCCTGGATTATTTTGAAACACAGAAATTGTGTTCTGGATTATGAAACCCATACAGAAGATTTTAGAAACTGTTGAGAGAATGGTGGGCAGAGTGAAAAAGTTAAAATATTCCTTCATAATGGACTTGTATGCCACTTCTGACAGATTTTAGGAATATTGATGAAATACATATAACAGATAACCTTAAATATTAAGTCTATGTATTATCTTTACTTTGTGAACTGAGGAAATTAAGAGGTTACTGCAGAAATATGATTGATTAGATTTCATTTTCTTGATCCCTGTTCTCAACTTAAAACCTAACAAAACATATTCTTTTCCACTTAGATCATCACAGAATATTTTTTTTTTTAATTTAAACAGAACAGATGGTACCAGCAATTTTGAGATGAAGAATTGCCATCTTGAAAAAATTTAGAGGTTTATATTCTTATTATGAAAAATCTGTGAGAATTAGAGGAATGAAAGCACATTGAAATGTGAAGCATATTATTCTCAGGTGTTTTTGTATTATGCTGAATTCTAAGAATTTAAAATTATGTTAATACAATGAATGCATACTTCTGAAATCTCAATGCATCGACTTTAATTTGAGGTTTCTTAAAAGCAAATTGTTGTCTTCCATTTTAGGGATATAATGAACAACAAGGTGTTTTATCAGCATCCTAACTTAATGAGAGTCTTGGGCATGCATGAGACTGTTATGGATGTGATGGTAAATGTGCTTGGAGGAGATAAATCTCAGGTAATTTCACCACAATTTGTTATGTGTTTTGCATTTTGAACCTCTCCAAAAATATATTAGGATGTTTAAGAAGTGAACAAAAATATATCCCGTGTAAGCCAGATTTTGCTTGTCCAAATTAAAATATTAGTTAATGAAGGAAGTAGAGTATTTTTTATGGTACTAAAGGGAGAAGACCAGTAGTCTAGGACATGATTTTTAAAACCTGAGGTGTTATAGATGTTTCATTTCTCTTTTAATAGGACTGTAAAATGTTTTGTTCCTAAATTAAATACATCCTTTAAATACACTTATTGGAGGTGTATTTGTGCAAGGAAAATTTACCTCTTCATCTTAGATGAAGTGTTACTACCAATAAATTATAATAAGAGACTAACAACAGTTGTAATTTTAATGCTCAAATTCATGTACTTGAATTGAGCAAAAATTGTCTTGCAATGTTGTGTTCTCCCTTTTCTTAGTGTTATGCTCGAATATATATATGTGTTATTTTAAAGGCAGAGTGGCATAAATTTTGAGAAGCCTAGCTGAAAATTTTCTCTCCTGAAGAAAGTGAGAAATGAAGTGCGCATATTTTCTTTCTTCCCTTTGCTCAGGCCTGATGTTTTTATCCTGTTGCCTCCATTCCAAAAAGAGGGGTCTCCTCTGATCCCAGTATTGCTTATCTAATTTCCTTTGCCTGACCACTCATTCTTCTTATGTATTTGGAACAATTTTCAGCCCAACATAGTACCTTTTCCTTATCTTTTCTCTGTCTTTCAATTTTTCATAACTTGATTGTCTTCTATGTGCAGCTGCACCACTCTTTCTTTGCCTCTTTGGTCATGTAGCTCATATAATTCTCTTCAATCCTTATACATTGAATCTGCTTATACCACTGCAGTTTTACCAAGTATTCACATACCAGTTTTAGTTTTTCTGTTGTATTTCAAGGCAAGTTACAATCAATTATAAAATGATTATTACTTTGATAATTTATAGGTGTTACAACACTCTGGTTTTGTTACAACTTGTACATAGAGCCAAAGATGATAAAAAACCCTGGAAACCCAAAACCACGACAACACTGCAATGCCTTCTAATTCTATTTAAAATGTTTTCATAGAAAATTTTAATAACACAGATCTTCAAAAATGCTTTACAGAAATTATTATGATATCCTTCAAAAGAAATGCAGACTTAGAAAACTGCTTAGTAACCTGGTGTTGTGCCATTAAATGTGTCTGGCCACCCAAAAACCCCTATTTTATGTCTCCATGAATTGCATGTAGACAGTAGGTACCCCAAGAACATTTCTTTCTGTTCAGTATTGTAGCTTCAAGAGACAGAATGAGCAATCATGAAGTTTAGTCTCTGGTTTAGGGATTGAGCATTTTTCTAGGTTGTGGCAGCAGATTGTTTAAACTAGATCTCCAGCTTCTTGGAATAAATGGTTTAATCATGAGGCTGTATTGAGACATGTATTGTCTCTGAAGAAATGGTGGGAAGGTAAAAAATTGTCAGTTCAAACTGATATGTCTCCTATAGTCCTCTGCAAAATGATTTTTCAACACTTTAATGGCCTAATGAATGTGAAAGTTAAAAGGAAATGTGGGTCCTTTCTTAAGTTAGAACCAAAGAAACTGCCAGTTGCTTATCACCTTGGTAACTTCACTATACTTTCCTTGTTAGGAGTGCAGGAAGAGGAACTGGAACAGATTGGTAATTAACATATTTCACTGCTTTGTCAACTTTCTTCTTCAGCAGATCGCTTTTCCTAAGATGGTGGCAAGCTGCTGTCGATTCCTGTGCTACTTCTGTCGCATCAGTCGTCAGAACCAAAAGGCCATGTTTGAGCATCTCAGCTACTTGCTGGAAAACAGCAGTGTTGGACTTGGTATGCCATGTAGCAGCAACACCTAAAAGCAAGAGTAGGAGCAACTGTGATATCACAAGACTAGTGTCTAACTTGTATAGCAAGCTGAAACATGCTTAAACCACCTTGTGGTTTCACCTTTTATTCTTCTTTTTTTTTATTTTTTGCTTCTGTTTCATGCTTATATGTCTATGAATTGTATTAGAAAAAGAATAGTCTGAATCTGTGTTTTAAAACACCTTTAAAAAATTAGTATTAAACATACAGTTTGACTTTTTTTTTCCATTCAAAATAGTTGTGGTTTGAAATCTAAGATTGAATTGACCCTTTAATGGTGCTTGCCTGTTTCGTCTGGTTTAATTTTCCTTGCCTCTACAGTTTAGGCTACTGGAGTAAATTTCATATTGTTTCTTTTGAACACTGAATATATGGTTTTTAATGCATGTGCATTAAATTTTGTAACACAAGGCAAATTTGATTGGTTGATAGATGGGTATAATAATAAGATATGTCAAGGCATGATAGCATATGATATTGGAGTGATTTAGCTGTTCATGCCTGCATTTGGCCATAATAAACACAGAAAATTGGAAAAGATTAAAGAAAGAAAACAGGTAACTGAAGCTTGAAATGTCTCTTTATGCTAAACATAGGCATGTTTTAAATTCTTGAATTGATAAGGCAGTTCAGAATTACATAGTTAACGTTCCTCTCCCAAGAAAATAGTATTCCTCTGATTTGCTGTATTGTTAATACTGATTTTTTATCTGCATTTAAAACCTCTGTGGTTGAGTATGCTTACACATATGGATGTGAAGTCAGAAAAAAATTTCAGCATTTTCACATTATTGAAAACAGTTGACCGTGTTCTTGAAAAAAGAAGTGCCCTAAAATGTACTATGAATATACTTATGTTCTAGATTCCAGTGTGATTGCTGCCCTCTGCTGCATGAATGTGATTACTGCAAACTCTATTTAATTACTGTGTATTAACTTTCTTCTGCAGCATTTCCTTCAATGAGAGGTTCGACACCACTCGATGTGGCAGCAGCCTCTGTGATGGACAACAATGAGCTTGCACTCGCATTGGAGGAGCCAGATCTTGATAAGGTGGGTGGCCGAAACTCTGACCTATTTGCCCATTTAATAAATGGTGTTCTGGTGCTATAAGGGCTTAAAAGGGCAAGTTTGGTCAGAGTATTTTTTGGATATGATGTCCTCAGAAATACCCCCTCTAGGTATGTGCTGTTTCAAGGTAAGGTTGACTAAGTAGTATTTTACATTATTTTGCTTTATGCTTATTGGGAATCACAGCAAAAGAGATTTATTTCTATCTTCTGCATCCTTTCACTATTGTTATCAGGTAGAAAGGATGGCAAGAAGAAAAGACATGAAAGAGGAATATCAAGAAGTGTTGTTTGGGGAGGAAAAAAAATTGAGAATTAAGAGGAGAATGGTAAAAAAGGACACAGGTCTTTTGTCTTAAGCCATAGACATTTGTGGGGATGGAAGTTAGAGCTAAGAGAATGGGAAGGCAGGTTTGAAGATGAAAGGTGGAACAGGATTTTAAGGGTAGTTGCAGTGGGAAACTGAATCCAGAATTCAAGTCATTGGCAATAGTTAGGAATAAAGGGGAATGTGAGGAGAGGCAGAATGAACAGGAAAATGTGGTAAAATGTTGTAAAAAATGGCCTGAAAGTTATTTGTATGTCACAGGAGGAAAGCAGATTAAGAGATGGAAGTGTACAGTCAGAAGAGGAGGAAAGCAGGGAAAGGAAGTGATATGTGCCAGCAGAGCATTGGGGTGCAGAAAACAGAAGGCAGGGTTTAATAGAAATGGAGGGAACGGTTAAACATCTAAATGACAGCTTAGCACAAGGAAAAATCTGTGCAGTATGAGAGAATCCTGTGATGACAGTGGAACTGGTTGTGGGACTGTTTATGATCAGCATATAGTGTGGGAGAGGAAAAGTTGTGAAATTGAAATAAATGGGCATATTACAGCGATAGCTTGGGGGAGACAGGAATATGAGTGGAAAGGGTGTGAGACAGCACAGCAATATACTTACTAGGCAATATACTGTTGAGAAGAATTTGCAATTCTGTCTAACCTGCAAAATTGCTGAGTGCACTCTGTCCTGTCATTAATAAAACATTGAATGGTATTGATATCAATCCTTGGGATACAGTGCTAGTGACTGGAACACTACCAGTGACTGTCTTATATTTTCAGAGAAACTACTGTAGAGCAAGTCACTTAAACTAAATTTTACTGTTGAACATGTTTCTCATTTACTGACTGCTTACCTTGAAACTTGGCACTTTGCTTACTGAAGTACTTACTTGGCACTGTACAAATGATGAATGTTCAAACAGTAACAGATATCAGCTGTAACATAAGCACTATTTGCAGCATAAAATATCAGGCTGTATGTGCCTCAGATTTGGGCTTCTTAAATTCATTAGTCATTTTAGCTGTAAGAGTCATAATGTATTGGCTGCAATGTATTACCTTTCTTGAGTCAATAACTGTTTCTATTGCAGTATGTGGAGGTTATTCAGTAAATAAATCTATATACTAAATAACTAGAAAAAACTAATTAAGTCTGGACATTATTTGATGGATGTGACAGACACCCTATTCACAGAATGATACAGCATTTCTTTGTGACTAAAGTTTATACCGTAAAAGCTGTGTACAAAGCAAATAAATTATATGTAGACAACTTCTGAATTTTTGCCATTGCAAATTTAAACTCTTTTTACTGCAAATGTGTGACTGTGTGGAAGGTAGAGGATTGCACAAGAAATGTATTCCATGGCTTGATGACACTGTAGTAAACTGAATAGATTACAACTGTATGGCTTGGTGGTAACATTGTAAAATCTTAAAAGAGAAGAAAAAGAGATTTATTCTACTGGTTCTCTCACATTTTATATGAGCTGCATTTCTAGACTCCTACAAGTATGTATTCACTTATGTCTTCTGAATGAATGCTTGAAAACTATCAAGTCCTGTTAGGAATTACATACTTTTTCCACAGAGTGCTCTGAGTAACTTCCTTACTGCATATTGCAATAAGCAAATTTTTTCACATCAGCCCATTTTTCCACTGTTGCAGCCTTTTGGAGGCAATTTGTATACTGCATCAGCACACATATAATTCTTCTTCCCAAATTCTTAACTTTCTCTCTTAGGGCACTGGATCATAAGGCACTAAGTATAATCTCACAATGCTCTTCTCTTTTGCCATCCATTTTTGTCGCCTACCATTATAAGAAATTATAATCTGTATCTTTTTTTAAAGTCATGGAAGATTCTTCATGTTCATTACCTATTTTAAGTACTATGACCTAGCTCATATGTTGTCCTTTGCACAAAGATATGATTCTTTATTTAATTTGAAATACACAGTTATCTGCAAATTTCCTTTTAGATGAATGAGGAAATTATTCCATATATTTCTGAAATTCAGTTTACTATAATTAAAGAAATTTGTCATAATTTCTCAAAGCTTTCCCTTAGTTAAAGGTACTTCTCTTGATAAGAAACTTTGTGATAGAAATTTTTGTATTACCAAATTTTTTAAATCTTTCTGGGTTCAGACTTAAAACTGTTCATTGATGTTTATCAGTCTCCTGGAAAATGTAATGGTTTTCATATCCTTTAAAATTAGAATTGCAGTGTATAAACGTTTGATGCGTTGTTTATTTTGCTGTTGTAGCAAATAAACCACACATGGTTATTGATGTGGATTTTAAAGTTGTTCAGTAGTATTTTAGTTGTTGTATATGTACTGTCAAAAAGATCTGGATTCTACAAGATTTTATTTTACTTTTCACATTCCCATTTGTTCATGTTGTTGTATTTTTGTGTCATCATTTAACTGAGTAATTTCAAAAATAAAGAGTGCTAGCCTTTTTTCTTTAAAAAACCCCTACGACTGGTAAAATAATGAGCCATGTTAGATTCTTAGGGGAAATGCCCAATACATAAAAACCTTGTGACTGAAAAGAAAATACTATGCTCATTCTGGTTTATATCTATTTTTAGAAATTTATTTCTAAGCATATGAATAAATGAGTGCTTCTGTATTGCAGGTTGTTACCTACCTGGCAGGTTGTGGCCTGCAGAGCTGTCCAGTATTGCTGGCTAAAGGATATCCAGACATTGGATGGAACCCAATAGAGGGTGAACGTTACCTGTCGTTCTTACGATTTGCAGTTTTTGCTAACAGTAAGTCTAATTTCTTGGCATCCAAATTTCATCAAAAGGTTTCCTTTCAATTAATTTCCTAACAATAAAAATATGTTAAATCTGAAGAGAAGTTAATGCATACTCTTCTCATTACAAAGACAAAACTACCAGTGTACACTTATTATCATAATTTTTTTTTTAATCTTCATAGTTAGTTGTATTTTTTTCTTAATTTTTTTTGCAAATCACATAATTGAGTAGATTAACCTGGAGCCATGGTAACAAATCATATTAGGAATTCCTTGGCACAGGAAGACCAGGAATTACATCAATATGTTCCTGCCACTGCTCGGGGAGAAGAGTCTTTCCTGTGCACTACTAGCATGGGGTCCCTCCCATGGGAGATAGTCCTCCACAAACTTCTCCAACGTGAGTCCAGTCCACAGGCAAAAATTCTCCACAAACTGCTGCAATGTGGGGCACTTTTCCACGGGCTGCAGTCCTTCCAGGACAGGCTGCTCCAGTGTGAGTTCCCCACAATTCCTACCGAGAAACCTGCTCCAGTGTGGGCTCCACTCTCCATGTGCAGGTCCCTGCCGGAGCCTGCTCCAGCACAGGCCTCCCACAGGGTCACAGGCATCTCTCAGGCATCCCCCTGCTCCAGTGGGGGTCTCCTCCCTGGGCTGCAGGTGGATTCCTGCTGCACCATGGACCTCCATGGGCTGCAGGTGGATCTCTGCATTCCTGTGAGCCTCCATGGTCTGCAGGGGCACAGCTGCCTCACCATGGTCTGCAGGGGAATCTCAGCTCTGGCGCCTTAGGATGAGGATTTTTTTTCTATTTTGTAGCAATTAGGAGAAAGAAGTTCACTTCTGACTTAAAAATACCTTTCAGGAGAAAATACATGTAGTGCTTTTTGGTCCTCAGGTGAAAGTGTTGAGGAAAATGCAAGTGTTGTTGTCAAGCTCCTTATTCGACGTCCAGAGTGCTTTGGGCCAGACCTTAGGGGAGAAGGAGGAAATGGTTTGCTGGCTGCTATGCAGGAAGCTATCAGGATCTCAGAGAATCCTAGTCGTGACCTTCCTTCCCAGGCATATAAAAGAGAAGGGTAAGTAAATGTGAATGCATGTTTGGCAAATGAGGATTTAATAGCTGGTTCAATCATGCTTTCACTATGTGGATAATAGACCCTGTTGTGTCAGGCATTACAGAAACAGAGAGAATTAGAGATTAACATCCACAAGCAGTTGTCATATGGTATTCAGAAAGCATTAGCTAGACAAAAGTGGACTAAGAGTTACAGAGAGAAAAAGCCTGAAGGACAAAACAGATGAGAAGACTGCTGTGGAATGAAGCTGAAGTTAAGGTAAAGTAAAAGAGGAAGGTAGAAGTCTCATGTGAAGTCAGCTATTACAGTTTGACTGCATGCTTACCCTAGGGACAAAAACCCTTTAGTCCAGAGCCAAAGGGATGAGTATGTCTGATGAATAGTCTCTGGATCATGTCTCTAGCTCCAGAGTAGAGCTATAAACCTAGATTAGCAAAAATGCTCACTGTTATTGTTTACCTTTTAGTGATGATGAGGAGGAGGAAGAGGAGACTGTGCACATGGGAAATGCAATCATGTCATTTTACTCAGCTCTCATAGATTTACTTGGACGCTGTGCACCAGAAATGCATGTAAGTTCATTTTACCACTTGCTCAGAAAATGTAGGAGATTTGTAAATGTAACTGTATATATACAACTAAACCTTTCCCTTTTCAAAGGCTTCTTTCTTTCAGAAGGTAGGATTTATGGCTTCTTGCTGTATCTAGGTAGATGTATCCCTGGCAAGCTGTTTATAAACAACCATGGTCTTTTAATTCCTTTATGCTTTTTTATCTATCTAAAATTTTGATAATTTTTACATGACTATGGAATCAAAGCAAATATGAACTAGAAGTGTTGCACAATCAAGTGACCAGTAAAACTTCTGAAATTGACTCTTTATTATTCTCTAGAAAGCCATAAAAATTTTTTTATAAGAATGTGATACAGGGGTGCTTTTTGCGTGCATTGATGAAATATAGTGCCCACACCATGTGAATACATGGAAAAATATATAAAATAACTGTCTTAGCTGTAATGACTATAACAGCAGGTTTTAATTAGACTGACTGTTGCTTGTTGGTGCTTAAAATTCTTTAGCAGCTTAAACCCAGCTGAAAATGCTCTATGTATCTCAATACAATTAAAAGCAAGAAGTTTGGCTTGCAGCCTCCCTACTTACTATTACAAAAGCTATTAAGTTTATTAGCTATATGTAGCACTCTATTGCCAGAGACAGTAATTTCTTATTATAAAAATTACTGGTAGAGATTTTCAGACACAGGTTATGAATACCTGATTTCTGCTAGAAGCTGAAAGGAATTGCTCACTTCATTGTTGTAAATGCCTTTTGAAGTTTTTACAGCATAGCAATAATAGAAAAATGCATAGAAAAATATATCATACAGGTCTGCATCCATTCGTAGTGTAAAAAAGCAAGCTCAAAACCTGTCACCGTGGGTTCTCTACGTAACATGAACATTTCATAAGTTTTGCTTTCATCAGCATATCTGGTCGGTTTAGGAATCTTTTCAATGTGGAGTTTTTTATTGGGAATTTATAATATTGTGAAATCATGGATATAAAAATAAGAACAGGTACAAAAGTAGTAACAGCGGAATTTGGCAACTTCATTCATTTTCAGATAAATTGAATTTCCGTGCATTTTTTTCAGTGTTTGACAAAACCATATCAATAGAAATATTTTGAGGAAAATTTTCTTATGTCCCTCAGTATTAAATTTCTTAATTGATAAATTTTTCTAACAGCTTATTCAAAGTGGAAAAGGGGAAGCTATTCGAATCAGGTCAATTCTTCGATCCTTAGTGCCAACCGAAGATTTGGTGGGGATTATAAGTATACCACTAAAGTTGTCAACAGTTAACAAAGGTAACTTCAATACTTTTATCAGACCATTTATCTTCTACAAAAGTCTTTTGCCACATTAGCCTTCAGATGTAAAATAGAGCCGTTTTGGTTGAGTTGAATGCAAGCAGAAAACTCTTCTTCAAATTTTAATTAGATCTGCATCAATTAGACCTGCTCCAGTAGCACAGATATTTGTTCCTGTGGAGCAGAGAATATGAGAACATAGGAAATACTTTAAAGGATCACACTAATGGGCCAGTACTTTGTTTCCAGCAGTGGCCCTAGAGATCCCACCTCTCTAGGCAAAATACGTAACCTTGTGCTCAGTCCCTTTGTATTTCCACATTATCCAGTCATTTGTGGAATATTTTACCATTCATTTTTAAGCTTTCATGTAAGAGTGAAAGACAATTATTCTAAACTATTCTTTTTCAGCATAGAACAAAGCTGAACAAGAATATAATTTTCTTTGAGTATGTGATTTTACACATTAAATGTAATTATAATGTCGTTCATTGTCTTGGTGTTTCTTGTTTTATCTACTGTTAAAAATTGCATTGTATATCTGTGTAGATGGCACAGTAAATGAGCCCGACATGTCTGCCAGTTTCTGTCCTGATCATAAAGCACCCATGGTACTCTTCTTGGACCGTGTCTATGGTATTAAGGACCAAAGTTTCCTCCTTCACCTACTGGAAGTTGGATTTTTACCAGATTTAAGAGCCTCTGCCTCTCTGGATACAGTACGTATTTCACTATTGAGTTTAGGTGCAGTGGCTGGATATGGTGGCTCTGTAAGTGTAAAAAAAACGGAATTTCAAGTCAAAACAGCTTTTAAAAAAGAGGTATTATAGGTTCACTATAAAAAATAATCAATATTAATTCACTTACTATTAATTTATAGGGCATAAGTCTGATTATAAGCATGCAGTAGCACCTTCTGAAGTGTAAAAGCAGTTTAAAATCTTGATACAGACTGTACAGTAATACGATAAGTACATTGCGTATACTGCAATAGGCCTACTGATTGCTTTTATTTAATGTTTGTTTCTAATAATTACACTGAAAATCCACATATATGAAGAAACTGAGATGAAAAGTGTTATGTAATGCTTAGTGGGGTTTTCTAACCTGTTGAAAGACAGAAGCTGCATATTCTTTTCTGCGGCTATTGGTTCAGAGTGCAATGGGGCAAGAGACAGGATGTAAATGGATGGCTTGGATTTTCTCCAGCTGAAAAAGAAATTACTTTAGTCCTCATGTGTATACTGGGAATAACATGTTAGCACCCAGCCACTTAGGGAACTTAATGAGTATTACATAATTATGTTTCATAGCATTCATATTTAGTAACCTTTACCCAGTGTGATACTAACCATCATTTACTACTTCATACAGGTTTCTCTAAGTACCACAGAGGCAGCTCTTGCACTAAATAGATATATTTGCTCAGCTGTGTTTCCGTTACTCAAAAGATGTGCTCCCCTCTTTTCTGGAACAGAGCATCATGCCTCTCTGGTTGACTCCATGCTTCACACAATATATAGGTTATCCAAGGGACGGTCCCTTACGAAAGCTCAAAGAGATGCTATTGAAGAATGCCTTCTTGCTATTTGCCAGTATGTATGACACCTGTGTACAAATTAATTTATTTTGTGCAGAATACGCATTTTACCCACTTCCTCCTTTGCCTATAGTGTAGACCTAAGACTGTTTAATTCTTGCATGAAATAAATGACCAGTGTTACCTCAGGAACTGAAATGTAGATTTGTCCATTCACTTAAGAGGGTCCAGAAGTAGCACAACTTTCTGTGCTATATCCTTCTATAGGTAGATGAGCCATAGTGATATTCCTGAAGCCCCTAGCATTGTTTTTTCAAAATACTTTTAATGAGTGTTTTGTATTCCAACATGTAAATTGACTGCAATTTTTATTTCATTTACACTGAACTGTATGAATTTTGCTAATAACATCTACTTTTTAAAATTACAGCCATTTGCGTCCCTCTATGCTGCAACAGCTGCTGAGAAGGCTAGTTTTTGATGTGCCCCTGCTCAATGAATACTGTAAAATGCCTCTCAAGGTAAATACTTTACTTTCTGTACACTCATCTGGCATAAAACTTCAAAATAAACTGTTGTTGTCTTTTTTTAAAAAACAGAATGGGAAGGGTAAAGCAATGTAAAACTATTTCTGAACTGAAAATAATGTTATTGTTTTGTAAAGTCTTCCAAATTAAATATCATATTTGCAAAATTTTTGAAATCATGCCTAACACAAACAGTAAGTTGATTATGTGATTTTGTATAGTGAACTGTGACTTTCCCACTGCTTCAGCAAAAGAGTATTTGAATGCATCAATTTAAATGTCAGAGTTGTCTTGATATTTATTCTTGTGCTATCTGAACTATAATAACTCTTTGTGGGATGCACAGTTCAGGAATGAATTTTGAGTGAAATCTAAGAGACAGGATACAGGGAAGAAAATTCACCTTTTATTTTTGAGTAATCTGTAACTGAAGTCGTATGTATCCTCTCGTTCTGTAAATGAAGAATTACAATCGTTAGATGACAAAGAAGTCTTATTTAAAACTATTCTGTCAGGTTTGTTTTATTTATCTGTTGGGGTAAAAGAGCCTGATCTTAGGTCTGTCTTTTTGTGAAAGAATTTAAATTCTATCACACTTTAAAGCAGAATTGCCATATTCACAAACATACTCTGGAGCATCATTAATTTTTGACTAAAAGTGTAGTGTAGAGGGAGTGTTTATTCTGGTTTTTAGTTATTTTTTCCCCTTCTTATAGAGAATTGCAGTAAAAACTAAAACATCAAGATTCTACTCTGATACTAAAAGAAATTTTAGAATTCCCCGTGGCATAGGAATTTTTAGTTCTACAGAAGAAACTGGTAGAAATTTAAAGTTATGTGTAAAGTGCACCAATAATCATATATACTAGCTCTTTAAATTTACAGATTTCCTGTATGATAATCCTTTCTATCAGTTTTTCCAGAGCTGGGCAGTCACAGCCAAGAGGGTGAACTGCAAGTGTCTTTTGCAGTGTTTTGAATAATACTAAAGCCATCAACTGCAAAGGACAGGAGTAAAATCAATTTGAATTTGTAAAACTTTTCATCAGAATCTATCATGCCCTGCTTTATACCCATTTAATTGTCTCTGCTTTTATCCTGTGAGCTAGTCTGTACTCCAGTGGTGACAATCCTGAAATCTTGCTACTCCCTGTAATCATTGAGTATCCCACAGCAGGAGCTGGAGATAATACAGTCTTTATACTGCCACAATATGGGCTCTGCTGCTCTTCCAAAAAGAAAAAGAAGAAAAAGAGACCATTATTACAAGCCGTTGGAAATGAAGAGAGAGACACAAATAATATTACCCTGTAACTGTTTAATATAACAGTTTTTTATTTTGTTAAATACCAAGGTTTCACATGCATTTTCATTCTTGAAAATCTAGCTTCTGACAAATCACTATGAGCAGTGCTGGAAATACTACTGTTTGCCTTCAGGAATGGGAAGCTATGGAATTGCAGCAGAAGAGGAATTACATTTAACTGAAAAACTTTTCTGGGGAATATTTGATTCCTTATCTCATAAGGTAATGGCTGGAATTCACATGTCATAATGGGGTGGGTATAAAAGCATTACAGTGATAATTTGCTGTGCCAAGATCAGAAAGTTCCTATTTTAACAGTTGTTTCATCTAACATGGGAGATACAGCAATGAATGCTTGTAATGAACTGAAAAATTGAATATTAACAGTTGTTTCATCTAACAAGGGAGATACAGCAATGAATGCTTGTAATGAACTGAAAAATTGAATACTGAATCTTGAAAGATTCTCTCCAAACTGATGAAATGTCAAATCTTTGCTTGATATACCCATAAGCTTTACACTAGTAATGAGGAGATAGATATATATATATATATACACATACATATATGTATATATACACTAGTAATGTTTAGTTCTCACTGCACTAACACGTCGGTGTTATCTGCTCTCCTATCTTAGCTCTACTAAACATTTTAAATTACTCTTTACTGACATAAAATTACTTTTAATAAATATATGTATGTTCTTATCAAATTGTTGGTATATGCAGAATAAATTGTCTGTCTTCAAATATGTATTTGTTTTTCTTTAGTTTTCTGGCTATTGCCCTGCTGATGCAACATACTATGAAATAAACATTTTTCCATTTTTCTCTTGCAAAAAGCGATATTGGGACTTTTTAACTTACTCAGTTTTTCTCTCAGTAAGAAAAAGTTGCATTTCGGATAGGAGAAATGCCTTACTGAGTAAACACTTTTTGTGCTTGCTTGGGATCAAAATTTAGCCCAATCAAAAATCAATTTTTGCTTTAGGATAATAAAAAATCATATTCATTGTGTCTCACGGAATTCATGTTCTCTTTCTAAACAGCAGATTTAGATGATTGGTCCTCCAGGCATTCTGATTCATAATATGGAAATAAAATGGTCTCTCTATTATTCTGAAATGGCTTTTTAAGCATTATTTGTATTCAATTTTAGTAACATTTACCCCTCTCTCACTTCTTTCACAAGTGTGAAGAGTATGAGGAGTGCCTAATGCAATCAAATGTTTCCAATTAGTGCATATTAGATTATAAGAGATAAGTTAACATGATATGTTTGTGCCAGTACGGGTGGCTCTCTGTAAGAGCATTTTTATTTTTCTTTAAATGTTTGTTAGCCCAGTGAAAAAAGAGTTGTGTAAATCTGATCCGCTGAACTACAGTATTCTCCACCATTCTTTTTTGTTCTAAGATATTTACAGGTTAGATGTTATTAAAAATAATGAAATGACTTTGCTACAGTAAATCTCAATTTCCTATAATGAACGTATTTTAAAATGAAACAGTGCACGGTGAAAGAAAGGCAAAATGACAATGGCTTCTGCAGTTAAGAAGCTAATTCTGCAGGAATTTTAGAACTAAGGCAGTATTTTGCAGGTGATTATAACTTTAGGCAAACAAGGCTTGATCCTTCCTATACAGGCCTTCATGGCCCAAACGAAGCTAGAGTTGAACTCATAATGCATATACCTTCACAGTGTCAGCACACCCTTATGTCAGTCTGAGTAGTCTTAAGAATATATCATGTTGATATAATGGAAAATAGATCTAATGCAGCACTAATTTTGCTCTATGTTTGAATTTTAAATATGCCTTACTGTTTGTTTGTGTCTTCTAATATTTGTACACGGCTATGGCTGCTTGGATTTCACTAACATATTGCATGTTTTTCTATTGGATTTTCCAACCAGTTCCTATCTCTCCTGCAGAAGTATGATCCAGAGCTCTTTCGAATGGCTTTGCCTTGTTTAAGTGCTATAGCTGGTGCCTTGCCCCCTGATTATTTAGATACACGAATTATGTCAACGTTGGAAAAGCAGACTTCAGTGGATCCAGAAGGAAATTTTGATCCCAAACCTGTCAGCACGTCAAAGTGAGTCATATAATTCATAGTGATTTCCTTCCCTTAAATATCTTTATATTATTCCTTATTAACATTTTTTTATCTTCTCTAGGGAGAGTTGGCTGGTGACTGACTTGTTAGTGGTATTAGGACTTTCAGAAGTAGTACAGGGATTTTTGCTTCCTTCTGCTAAATACTTCACTGCAACATGTCCTGTTTACCAGAAATAAACCATATTCTTCTCAGCCCTGAACAGATGTTAAATATTTTCATTTATGTCTGCAGAGAAAATACTAAATTCTATACTTATTATGTACCCTATTGCCTAATAGTTCAAATGTTTGGGATATATAAATTGGAAACCATCATTATTTAGAGTGTGCTTATGACAATTTGTACAAGATCACAAAAATCTGATGATTCAATTGGCGTGTAGCCCAATTTTTATAAAATCTTCACTTAATTTTGAGAATTGATCTGTAGAGACATGATATGGCAAATTAAGCAGATCATGCAGGATGATTAAAAAGAGATTTGGCCTTCCTAGTAATCTTGTGCTTTTAAAATACAGACTTTATATTAAAGATCTGAGGATCACTAGCTCAGTCTTGCTATTAAAGTCTTATCCTTCCATTGTTGTGCATTATGAAACATCCATGTTAATATTATTCTGTATTAAGAATTAGCAACAAAATTACCTGTAGGTTATGGTGAAGCAAGTTTTTGTTTCTTCATGATTTTCAGTTGTAAAAAGTGTGACTTTTATGTATGTGAAGGTTCTCTGCAAATGCCACTATAGCTATGACTTTTTGTGGCATTTCTTTGAAAGAACAGGGAATTGCCAAGCCAAATGCCTTGCCTTCATTTGGAGGTGAAGCATTTTTGATTTGATATTACGCCGACATTTTTTTGTGAATCAGACTGCAGTAACTTATGATTGAATGACCATAGCCCTCTTTGCTTACAGCCTTGTACTTCCTGAGAAGCTGGAGTATATCGTAAGCAAGTATGCTGAACATTCCCATGATAAATGGGCCTTTGAAAAGGTAGGAGTTATTTTAAGACTGGCAACTGCCCAGGACTAATAAATAATTCCTAGGGTGAATATTGAAATTGAAAGTGTACAGTTTAACTGTTAGGCCCTTGTTCAGAGTGTATGGATGTCTATATATTTATTTAGGGATATGTGGAAGAAACCTCTTGCTTAAGAAAATGCATTGGGATTTGTCACTTTTTCAAAGAATTTATTAGGACAGAGACTTGAGGGGACTGGAAAAGGGGTGTTTGGTTTGGGAGGCGGGTTTTGTTTGTTCGGAGTTTTGGTATTTTGTGTTGGTGGGGGTTTTTTGTGGGGTTGGTTTGTTTATTTGTTTTTCATTTTGTTTTTGTTTTTGTGGGTTTGTTTTTGTTTTTTCTTGGTTGGTTGTTTTTTTAAAATTTTGTTTGTTTGTTTTAATTTTTTAAAGACTATATAGCTCTTGGCATCACTTTGCCTGGTAATGGTGCTTCTTAACCAGGAGCCAGAGATTCAATTTTACTGCAGCAGCTCCATGATCTAAGAAAGGACCGCCTAATGTAATTTTTTATTTCAGAAAAAGTAGCTGTAGCTTTTCTTTCTTCTTAGCTTTAAGAAACCTGTTATGTATTGAATTTCTCTATAATTTTCCAAATGCTCTGTCACCGTCATGTTTCTGTTTCATTATTTCTACAGAGCTACAAGACAAGACAATGAATTCTTAAATAATTTATTATAACTATTAATAACAAATGAATAGCAATTTTATGGAAGAATTGTATAAAATAATTCTCTTGTTTAGGGGGCCTATGTATGCAAATTTGTAGAGAAAGGTACACATACATATGCATACATAAATATACACAGATTAATTTCAAACCATAAATTTCAGTTACTATTTTTTAAGGTAAAGGATTCCTTACAGTTATGTTCTTCACTTCTTGATCTGTTATTGTTACATATTCTTCTCTGTGTTTCTGACCTCAGCCTCCCAGAGAATTGAGACAATCTTTTCTGCCTCAGTCTGTCTTGTCTCAATGCATGAGTCCACTTGAAAGGGGCCAATGTAAGTTAGGCTCAGAACTGGTATTGTGAGACCTCCTACTCATAGGTGGCATCCCTTCTGTCTCAGGCATGTTTTGTTCCTGCATGTCCACAGATGGATGCAGCTCTTCTCCTGTGGCACTGAGCAGCTCTTGGAGTGGGTTAGCAGTTTGGTATGACAAAGGAAAATGGCTAATTTGCTCTCACTCATCTGTGTTGTTCAGTTATCCTTATTTCAGTGGGGTTTTTTGTTATTTGGTTATTTTTTTTTTCTTTTTCAGACTAATAGTGGATGGAAATATGGTGTTTCACTGGATGAAAATATGAAGACTCACCCATTAATAAGGCCTTTCAAAACTTTAGCTGAAAAGGTAATAGAGGAAATTTCAGCTGCATCAGTATGAATGCAGTAGATTGATTTGTGTGCTTTTAAAAATCCATTTCAAATATATTCTGTTGAATGTCAGGCAGAGGCACAAACTAGAATTCTTACAGTTAAGAATAGATACTTCTTTATGCTGAAGTGGTTTTTCAGTTAATCTTACACTTAGTCTTGTATAATTTGCTTCCATTAGGCATAACGTTCATTGTTTCTTCATAGGCATGGGCAAATTTGTATTCAAAAGTATTAGTTGCACAGTTTTTTCATGCTTCGATGGATGAAAAATGACTGGCAGAAACTCCTGGAGCTTAATGAAAGTGTAATTTAACATATCTGAAGGCAATTTTGTCTTCCAGAAAGATGGTAGAAAAATGTAAAAAAATGTGTAGGAGATGATTCAGTTGAAAATGCGGAAAAACATTTAAAGTATTTTGAATTTCTTGACTAGACACAAATGTCTTCCAGTTGTCAGAACAGTGAAGTGAATTTGAATTCTTTTACTTATTTTTGTAATGATTCACTAGGAGACACAAGTCAATTACATTTGTCCCTCTTTACCACATTTTCCCTGTTCAGAAAATAGACATGACAAGAATCAAGAGGGATTAAAAAGGTTAAGTTTCCTAAAGTTTGTAATTGCTTTGGAATCTTTGGAGAGGAGTCAAAGCATTGTTGATTGTTATTCAAGCAATTCAAAGAGAGTTTTCTGAATTGTCTGAAATTAGAACTTTTGAACATAAAAATCAGGTCTATCCCTAAAAGCTGTCATTTTGAGCAACTGTCAGAAAACTTCTGGTTTATGCTACAACCTGAAATACTTTTATTAAATTAATTTGAAAAGTCTTAATACGGCATACTCAGAATTTTGTTTGCCACAAATTTCCAGAATTTCTCTAACACTTCCACTTTTCAAAGGTGTCTTGGAATACAGGCTGTTGCCTATTTTTTTATTGGTAGCTGTGTTTATATGCAGAGGTGTATAGTTCAGTAATCTTCTGTAACTGTGAGTGGATATAAATATAGGAAGACTAAATAAAGGCCTTGAGTGCTGCATTTGAAGGTACCTACTTGCTTAAGTAATTTATCGTACTCGTAGTAGCATCAGTTTTTTATTATTTTGTGCTGGTGGAATTAATGAATAAGTTTCCAGATCCAATCTACATTATTGCTCCAGAGTTCATTGCAGTGCTGTTAATTTCTAGCACATATCCCAGCAATAAATGCCACTAAGAATAATTTTTTTTTTTAATTATAAGTATTTCAAAGCTTTTCTCTCATGTAAAAAAAACTATATCTTGTGTTCTCATATAATATAAACATTTTCTTTAGTTTTGTAGTGTGTAGCACTTGATAGAGGAGGACAGAATATTTCTATTATACTTTTGCTACTTACTAAACATGGAGAAATTTTTCATTCTTTTCTTCAAAGGAAAAGGAAATTTATCGTTGGCCTGCCAGAGAATCATTGAAAACCATGTTGGCCTTGGGATGGAGCCTAGAAAGGACCAAGGAGGGAGGAGAAGCAATAATACATCAGCGTGAAAATGAAAAGCTCCGTAGCATATCTCAGTCTAGTCAGGTAAGGTATAATGCCTTAAGTTTAGAAAGCAAGAGGCCTGTTAATTAATTTATTAATAAATTGTAAACAATTACATCAATTTTATATTCTTTTAGTGAAAAGAAACTTTTAATGGTAGAGTTCTGAGACTGGAAGTCATGTCACTATAATAAACACTGTGCAACACTGAAGAGGGGATTCCAAAAAGCTTTTAAGACAATGAGGCTATAAGACACCATAGATATTAATTTTCTTAGAAGAACTGAAGAGGTTTTTAATATAGTCATTCAAAGAAAACAGAGAAAGAATTTAAAGTCTTTTCTTTTATAATAAATAAATCTAGCAATTTTCTTTTTTTTTTGGTCAAACAGAAGAACCTAAAATGGGCTTTTGTTAAGATTTTAATTATGGCTGACAAATGAGATTGCACATTTGATACATTTTCTTTTTTTAAATCTACAGGCAAAATTTTCAGGTAATTATATATTACCTAGCATTTTGATGTGAGGATAGATTTTTTTTCCGTTTGTAGATTTTTGTAATCACATGTTGAGACTGCTGGTCAATTTGTCTTGGAAGAGGAAAGCTGTTTAAAATCACGACAAGTGTTGGGGAATTTTTATTGTGCCCCTTGAGGTGAATTACACACATTTGTACATAAACATAGTTGAGAGTTAATAAGCAATGCATTGGGTTCAAGTCCTGGAAGGAGTCCCCAAAGGTGTGTCACAAGATAACTCCTTATGTACACTTGCCTCAGCACTGATCCTGTGAGCATCAGCACCTGGCACCTTAAGCCTGTGTTGGGTTCCTTCCCCTGCACCAGTTTTTGATTACCAAAAGCAGCCCCTGAGCACTCCATTACAAGACAATACTTCACCATTTCTTATCTCTTCAGCTATTCTCACTCCCTTACAGGAAATTCTTCTGTCTCTGGAATCTCTGCTCCAGCCAGCTGAACTTGTTCTGCAATTGGGCCTTCTAGCCCAAGAAGATGCATGATAAAGACATGATTGAGTACAGGCTTTCAGCACATACTCAGCACATGTTTGAAATCACTGATTTATATGCACCATTCACGTTTAACATGCACCTCTAACAGGTTTTTTGAACTGGAGCTTTCTCACTTAAACCAGTTGAAGGCTGCGTTAATATATTACGCTCCTGCTTTTCCTTAGTCTGTAAATTCCTCCAGAAAATAATTAATCTTTTTGTTGTGTTGTCTCCTCTTTAGCACAGGGTTCTTTCAGACTGCTCCCACATGGTTCTGTCAAGTTTTGAAGGCACATCTTCTAGGTCTTGTGATTGGTCTCCTCTCTTAGGCTAAAAGTTTAGTTCTTAGCAGCTCGCCACCAGTTGTGAATAGAGAGATCTAAGTATCTGCAACGACCTGCATACTTCCACACCAGCAAACATACTCTCTCAATCATCCTGTGCTTTCAGTACATTGCAAAATAGGTGAACAGAGTTTCTACAAGAAAGTATGAAACTGGGAGTCGTGTTACTCTAATCAGGTCAAGGACAGAGATGTTGTAGTTGAATATTTGGTTCTTTTATCTGAACTTATTTTATCTTAAAATATTTTTTTCCCCTGCAGGGAAATGGGTATAGCCCAACACCACTTGATCTCTCAAATGTGGCACTTTCTAGGGAGCTTCAGGTTTGTATTTGTATTTTGTGTATGTTATGTTGAAAGGAATGAATGTATTTGGTTTTATTACTACTAACAAGTTGAATTTTGTTAGGTTTTATGAGTGTATTTTTGACTGTAGTTTTGATATGCTGTCGTAGAAAGGTGCATGCTATTTACATAAAGACGAAATTTCTACTGTTCATGCCATTGGTGCTTCCTGAGTTCCCAGAAAAAATTAAGCATGAATCTAGTGAAGGGGCTGTCAACAGCATGCTATAATATGTGTATCCTGTGCTTGTGCTGACTTCAAAGAACATCTGAATATAGAAATTCCACTTAACTATAACGTTTCTTTATCAAAAGAGTATAGACTTTACTCAAGACCGTAAATTATATAGAACTATAAAATTTTTTATTGTCCCCTAATCTTGCATCTTGTTTTTTCTGATGGTAATGTAGGGAATGGTTGAGGTAATGGCAGAAAACTACCATAATATATGGGCCAAAAAGAAGAAAATGGAGTTGGAAAGCAAAGGTAAGCCACAATCCTGTAAACCACACCAAAAAAGACAAGGAGAATGAGGCAGAAGAAGCAATCTGAAAGATGACAGTGTAAGACAATCAAAAATGAATAGTTCCTTTTTTACATGAAGCAGAATAAATCTTATGGTAGAAAAACTTACAGTTCTTTCAACTTACTAAAGGTGGAGGTAGTCATCCTTTATTGGTACCTTATGACACATTGACAGCCAAGGAGAAATCACGGGACCGTGAAAAGGCACAAGAGCTGTTTAAATTCCTTCAAGTCAATGGTATAATCATATCTCGGTAAGTTGCACATTTTTTCAGATGCTTGCTTGCATTCAGTGCACAAACCAGCATGTTAATCTTATCTCACTGCAGACTGGCAGTTATTAACATAATTACCATTTGGCATATCTTCTATGAGTCAGAGCTATTTTTATGTTCAGAGAGACTCTTCTAAAACAGCATATTCAGGCAACATTTTTAATAAGTGTGTGATCATAGTAAATACAAAATGCAACAGTAGTGTAATTAAACAAGAAGATAATTTAAAATGTCTGAATTAGCAGCCAGCAGTGTGAGTAAAGATCATGGGAAAATTCATCTGAGGTCTGATAGTGAAACATATCTATGTAAAACTGCCTTTTAATCCAGTTTTTGAAAAAAATATTGCTTTGAGTTCTGTAAAGTAATAGGACAAACTGGCTACTTTGTGGGCATTAACTTCTACTCTAGCAAAAGCATAGACTTCCTTAGTTTTACTGTCACTTGAATTGCTGTGTCTCAAAGTAAGCTGGCCTGTGGGGACTGACTTATTGTAGTATGTGGCTTTATATGATCGAATTGTGAATTACTATACTATAACTCTCCTCTTTTATTGTATGTGAAACACCTGAGCACATAGAAAACCTCAATTTTCTGGCATTAAGCATTTTTGGGAACTAAACTGTATTAATGAACAATTTTTTCTGTACATGCATAGAGTCAGATCTTACCTGTTTTTGTTTATTTATAGTTTTCAAGTCTGTGTCTCTACTGAAAGTATACTCAGAAATTTATAAAAATCCATTTTTAGGGTTAACAAAAGGTCATTTTGTTGGGTTCAACAGTTAATAAGAGATGAGAAAATAGTTCTAAGTATACATTTCTGTATTACTACAGAGAAAAATTCCCTCCTGCCACATATGTAGGCTCTCAGCCTGAACCCAAAATGTAGGTATGCCACCAAATATTTTTATAACTTCAATAGTTGCTTTAGAGCCATTGAATAAGAAAATCTGGTTTACATAGTGCAAATGAACGATCTTCTGAAACACCAGTGGAATTGCTCAAATTTTGCAGCTGTGTGTGTTTGGGTCAGGAAATCATTATTTTGTGTGTTAACTCATGGGACAAGTCAACTTTAAAAAACATGTTAAAACTTCATTGATATGGGCAGAGAGTTAGCAGTGATTGTATAAGCATGAATCAAGATTATCCTCTTTTCAGTGTTTTCTTCAGATGAATATATGCATATATATATATGATACAAATCTTTTGAAGTAATCATTGCAATTATCACATTTCAAGATGTCATTCTTGAAAATATTGGAATAATCATTAAAACATAGGAATTATTTATAATTGGAAACATAGAGGCGGAACAGCATGTATACTTTACATCTACCATCTGCCTCTGTTTTTGGGTTTTTTGCTCTTTGTTGAGAACATTTTTGAAACACTTTGTGTGTTTATGACATACAGATAAATCTCTCAGGCATTACTCAAGCACATATTAGAAACAATATGGTACTTTGTTAAGCATCTTTAAATCTCTGCAAGGTCTTTGGATATTGTCTTTTTTACTTCACAGACCTACCAACATCTTTCAATATTTAGGAAAGTATGTGTAGTCTCGTAGGAACCATGACTTCTTATAAACTCAAAAAGAAAATATTTACCGTGACCTCACTGAGCATACGGATCAATTCTTGGTCTCCTTTGTGAGAGTGAAGCAGCAGAAGATGCCTCTCAAGCATACATAGCTGTTAACTCATATTAAATAATTTGATTGTACAGGTGATAAATCAATAGGGAGTCATCGAAGTATATAAACTAGAACTCTTAAAATTTTTATTAATTTTTTTCCAAATTAAACTATAAGATGAGAGGTTAGAGTCCTACTAAGTTTGTGTTTAAAATGGAAATGGAACGTCTTCCTTGGTTCTCTGGCTGCATTCCCCCAGACTATAACCATTCCTTTCCTCTTAATTGTGTCCTGACATGGTCAAGAATATATAATTTATTATTAGATTTTTTTTTGTTGTTAAAATTTCTGCTGCATCAACCTTCTCCCAGAAATACTTTTTTTTTGCTCGGATTTGCTGTTTTTAAACTGCTAGTCTTGATTCCATGATGATTTTTTGCCTTCTCTTTTATAACCCTTTTATATTCTTTTTCTATTCTTAGTGCTTCTAGCCCACATTCTTAGACCTACTATGTTGCTAAGCCAAGAGACTAAACATCTTGGCAGCCTTGTAGTGAGGGGTCAGAAAGCCCCAGGCACCAAGGTCCGCTCTAGATCACATTCTGTAAACTGGGATATGCCCATCCAGGGGAAGTTTCCTCGGGGCGGGGGGGTCACTCAAGCCTCTCATTGGGGAATCTTTGATAGATTTGCTAATTTGTAAGGCCTATAATGTTATACCCAATTCATTGTGTGTGTGCATTCCGGTGTGCTTTTCGACACATTCCACCTGGATCTGGTGCACCTAAGGATCCTTAAAATAAATACCAAAGTAAAACCCACTTTTTCCCCTCTAACCGTGTTTGGCTCTTAAATTTAAGACCAGGGAAAGGCATCAGTCTAATCTTCCACTTTTTCTTCCTGATTTACTCCCACACCAGTGGTAAGAGCTCTCAGTAGAAATGATTATTTTCTTACACCACAGCAGTGAGTTCAACAATTTCCCCTTTTTCTTGTTCCTTTCTTGCTTTTGCCTTGGTGCCACAAGCTACCAGTTCCTTCGTTCTTCCCTACTTCTGACACATTGTTCAGCTCTGTAGTCTCTGCATGTCCTTTGGCCAGGTTATTTTCTCTGACTGATAAGGGCTGAGTCTTCCTATCTGCCACGATTTGAAGAGCCTGTATAGAAGCAGATGAAGTAGCCATTATGGTTAACCAGAGGTTTTCCTTAATGTCACTCAGTTACTTCCTCACTTGATAAAGCAGTTAGATGTCCCAGGTGTAACCCACCATCTATCAATTGAAAATCTAAACCAGAGTTTAGTCCTTTTAATATTAGAATAAAGAGACTATGAAGAAGTTGTAAACTAAACAAATGTACAAGAGAACATCAAGGAAACGAAAATGAAAGAATTAGTGACTTGTGAAAGCAAGTATGTTTGAAAACAGAATAAATTAAAAAATATATAGAATTAAGTGACTTCAAAAGGATAATGAAAAAAAAAATCCCTGCTCTTGTCCTGGATGCCAAGACAGAAAGCATAATTTGCAGTTTTGTGGACTGGACCCTTCACAATGAAGTGGGGAGTTTGGCTACCCTTCAGAGGAGCTTTGATGGTCTGGAGAAATGGGCTGACAGAAATCTTATAAGGTTGAGCAAAAGTAAATGCAAAGTCCTATACCTGCAATGGAATAATCCCAGGAACAGGGGAACTGAGCCTGAGAGCATGTGTGCAGAAAAGCTCTTTGAATTGTGCAAAGTTGAACATGGATCAGGAATGCATCCTTGTGATGATGAAAGCTGACTGTACTAGGCTTTATCAGCGAGTGTGTTCTGCAGGTTAATGGATCAAGAGATTCTGTCTGGAGTATGTTGTCCCATTTTTGGTTCTGCAGTGCTAAGGAACACATTGAGAACAAAGTTGCTCAAGTGGGAGGCCAGTGAGATGCTCTCTGGATGGACGCCAATGTCATGCCAGGAGAGGCTCTGAGGCGTGGTTGGATTTTTTTCAGTTTTAAAACAGAAAGCTACAATAGGATTTACGACTGTCTTCAACAACTTCCTGCAAGGTTATAGAGAAAATGAGGTCAAACACTAACTCCTCAAAAGTAATAAGTTGTTACAAGGAAATTCCAGTTAGATATATGACAGTGTTTCACCATTATTTTTTCATGGTAGGGGCAGCCAAATATTATAGGGTCTCTAGAGTAATTTTGAGATTTCGATCCTTGAACCTACTCAGCACATTATCATACAAGGTTCTGAGCAACCTGATCTTTTGGCTTTGCTTTGAGATGGGACTTGAATCAATGACTTTCAGAGGTTCCTTCCAATCTTAATTTTTGTGAGATCCTAAAGAACTTTAGAATTTCAGTCATGTAGCTTTCATTTGTACTTAAAATCAAATCCAGTATTTTAAATCTAAGCCCAGACAACCATATCTATATTTATTCCTCTTTAATATCTTCTATGTGCCAGCCATGATTTAGGTCATGAATTTATCTTAAAGAATAAATAATACATGCCTCTTTAGAAGTTATTCTAAATTGTTGAAATATCTCAGATATTTAAATAATATAAAAGTTTTTTACTTACATTTAAGTCTTCATTTAGTAGCTGAAGTAATTTTTGCATCTTTTCTTCATAAAATAAAAGGAAAAAATGAAGTTTAACAGTGATTAATCAAATGAAGGGTAGTATTTAGGGTGGTTTTATAAAGATGCAACTGCTGACTTCCCAAACACTTGGCACTTAAATGTGCCAGCAGTAGAAATTGAGTGACCAATGCATTACTTTGTTAGATTCAGATGCACAATGGCTTTTCTTGTGTGGTAAGATAGCTCTCAAAAGTTCTTATCCTAAAATACATATATTTTGGATACTTTAATCATAAGCTATTATACCTCTTATTAAAGTCAGTTCATGTATCTCTATTTCTTCCTAGGTAGTTGATAACTAAGAGTTGCCACTGTCATTTTCTTCTTCTTGTGAAAATTTACCATAATAAAAAGATAAGGCATGAAATGCTTCATAGTACTGTCATCATTTGTACTGCTGACATCACCAATGCTGCTTCTCTTGATCCTTTCTAAAACAGGGGCCTGAACGACATAGAGTTGGATGCTTCATCCATGGAAAAGAGGTTTGCCTTTAAGTTTCTGAAGAAAATTTTAAAATATGTTGATTCTGCTCAAGAGTTTATTGCACATTTGGGTAAGTTGCAGAGTTTATTTAAAAAATAGAATTGTTGATATTTAAATATTTGGATTAATAGGTTTACATTTGTAGTGATCACTGTTTTTATCACATTTAAGAAACTTAAATCATGTCTTTTAATTTGCAGATTAAAATATTGAACACTCATAACTAGCTAAACAGCTTCTGCTCTTTTATTTTTATTTGAGTAAGACAAATTTTGCAAGTATATCTGAAAGATCTGTTGTGTTATTTATTATTAGACAGCTTCTTATTTGTGTCTGCCTTTATTGTATCCTTGCAGAAGCCATTGTTACCAGTGGAAAAACTGAAAAATCTCCACATGACCAAGAAATAAAATTCTTTGCTAAAGTGAGTGATTATTTCAAATAATGTTCATATACATTCCACTACACAGAATATGTAAATTTTTAATGTTCAACAACTTTTCATATGATAAAAATATATATTTTCTGTTTTTTCATGATAATTAATTAAACTGTTATCAAATATTTTGTAATATCTTCAAAATATTTCAGTATATTTGTTGGATTCAAATATTTCAGAATATTTCAATATATCTGTTTCTGTATGAGAAGGAACATAAAAATTAAAAGGCACCTTATTCATTACATGATATGAAATACTGTCACTGAATATATAAATTTTATCTGATTTTTTTTTAATTGCAAGATATCACTAAAATGCATATCATCTAATTAGCAGAAAGAAATATTCCTATGCAGTATTAGATCCAAAATAGATATCTGTGTGTAACTCTATTTATTATTTTGGCAATTTTGAATAAAATTGTAAGACTTCAGGTTTTAATTTACATGAGTTTGTATCTGAAAAAAAAAAATACAGTTGTTACAGAACTAAAATTCTTTTCATGAACTTTGACCAGCAGAGCATTACTGCTACATCTACCACTGTGCTCTGTAAAAAATACATTTTGTATCTGTATTTCTTAGGTTCTTTTACCATTAGTTGATCAGTACTTTACAAATCACTGCCTCTACTTCCTGTCTTCTCCATCAAAAACCCTCAGTAGCAGTGGATATGCATCAAATAAGGAAAAGGAAATGGTAGCAAGGTAAGTAAAAAATTAAGATCTCCACAGTAGGGTTTTATACAGGTAACTAAAGGTCTCTTCTTAGATTAAATAGAAAGAGATAATTCAAAAACACACTTTCCTCAGCTGGAAAGTGAATATTTTATTCTGTATGAGAATGGTAGTGAGTAAATAAAATTCCTCATTTTAGTATTCTTTATTTTATATATATGTGTGTGTATATATATATATATAAACACACACACACACATACACACAATTAAAGAGTTAAGTATGTATCATAAGTATTTATTTTACAGTATATAATTATAGATGATAACATCAAAGTACCAATAAACTATTCTGTGAGCAATGGAATTACTTAGTTTCTGATGGGATTCTGTTTCATTGTTGTTGGCAGTTTCTGGCTAAAGCTTTTTCCACTGTTGGTTCATCTAAATGGTCTCACATTTATTTAAATTTGCAGCTATCAAAAAAATGTTAAAAATATCATGAGGCAGCTTTTTAGGTGGAATTGTTTATTCTATACAAAAGTACTTCTGCCCCTGCACAACTATTACTGGAATTTAATAATTTTTGCATGTCTGTGCTGTTTGGATGGAATCAGCCATTTGACACAAAGTTATTCTAAAAAACTGTTAAAAATAATTGCCTTTTAAGTTATAACCTGCTGCCAATATGAAAATATTAATTTCTCTTTCCTGAAATTCAAATTTAAAAATAATAGTAAATAATATTTACTTGTGTTTTAACTATGACTTTAATTTAATAATTTGACGGTTCTTTTTCTTCCTCTTGAGGTGTGCTGCTGGTTATTTTCTGTTGGAAATTTTGTATCATAGTATTTCAAACTGTTTTACTCTCATGCTTTCCTAGTTTAGCTGTCAGTTTCTCAGATTTCTTTTACTTTCCTTCACTGCTTTGACCAGAGTTAACTGCTTTTTCCAGGGAAAACTAGACACAAAATTTGAAAGTAAAGGTTACTTACATGTTATTACATAAGATCAGACCTAGAACTCAACTTCCTAGATTCCATTCTTCAGTTTCTCTCTCAACACATTTTTGCATTTCTCTAAATTATTATCACCCTTTGTTTCCATCTTCTTTGTGGGTGGGAGTCCTTATACAGCAGTTGTGCCTAGGAGTGGTAAGTCCCCAAGATTCTGCTTTACTCAGCTCTTCAGGTACATACAAATGTACAGGATACTCCTCCAGGAGCTGGGAATGTCAGCTCAGGTTCAGGAGGATGGAAGTCTCACTTAATTTCATTTCGGTTTCCTGCTTCCTCTCTGAATACTCCTGTTACTTCCCTTAAGTCAGTCAGGTATAATGAAGGTATAAGGATGCGTTCTGGGGCTGTACAAAGTGGCTCTACAAAGGCACATGAAGAAGTTAGATGTCTAGCACACATATCTGCCAGTATAACTGCAGAAATATCATTCTTTGTGCATTATTCAGAAATAATAGCCACTATCTGCCATTTTGATCTTATAGCAAGTATAGTATCTCCTTACCATTGTGAAGATAACAATAAAAATCTGTGGTTAGTATGAGACCAAGTCCTAAGGGATATGATTCATTTCTTAAGTCCTAATTCCATTTGTAAAGCATGGCCCAAATGATAGGCAAGTCTGTCTAGCTGTCTTTGTTAAAGTAGCCCCTTTAATCTTTAGGGAGTTGGTGCTATATCCTCTTAATTATCCTACTGTTTTGACAGGTAGGTTAGATACGCAGATTTCTGATATACCTGCCAGAAGCTCTTCTAGTCTGTATTATATTTAGGATTCATATTATCGTTATCAGAGGGTAAACACAGATTTATTTATTTACAAAGGATATCCTTGCAAATTATTTTAAATAGTATGAAGATTTTTAAGAATCATTTACTGCAGAATGCCAAGCAAAACACTAAAATATTTCTCATTTTTTCTTGTTCTTACAAAAAAAAAAATTATTCAGAAATAATAGCCATAAAGAATGACTCAGCCATATAGTATGCAATTGTTGAAAACCACTGTCAAAAGGAAGTTTTAGATTTCAAGACACATCTGAAGTGGTGAAGTATAGAAAATGAGAGATCTCAGCAGCTTCAAAATGTTACTCTGCTTAATGCAGTTGACTGTTATCATCATGTATCACTCAAAGTATGCTTTCCAGGAACTATGTTGTGTTTTCTTTTTCATGTTCCTTGTATTCTTTACCTTACATTCCAAATAAATCTTTCATCTTTGTCTTATCTTGTTTTGCTCTCTCTGTTCTTCTTTGCTTTAGCCTGTTCTGCAAGCTAGCTGCTCTTGTTAGACATAGGATCTCACTTTTTGGTAAGTTGTTGAGAGAGAGCTTGGCAAAAATTTAAAGAATGCATAACCATTGTGTCTATCTTACCTGAAGATTTTCACTACTACAGGCAAAATTCTATTATATGCTCCATAAGCTCCTAGTGAAGTTAGTGAGGGCATTGAACACGGCTCTGAAGCCAACACTTAATAGATTGTGTAAAGTGTTGAAGCAGGAAGAAATAGCACATTCCAGTATCTCCAGACTCCTTGAAAAAAAAAATTAATGCTTTGCAGTTACTCTTAGCTTTTCAAAAGTAATCTTATGCTAATTATTTTGATATTTGTCATCCAACTGTTGAATCCAATAGACTAATTTCTCAATAGATAAAGGGGATGTAGGGAAAAATAATACACGTCCTACAAAGGTATTGGTAAAAAAACTGTAAAAGAAGTATAAGTACTACAAGATACAGAGTTCAGAATGTTGCAAGGTTAGATGGTGAAAATGTGCCCTAAGTAGACATTATTCTGTTTAGTTCTTACATGGAAATTGACTTAAAAAATTGAAAGTTAGTCCCAGAATCAGACTTAACTCTCTCTCCAGTGGCCTAAGGTGGGAGTCTTATGTAATATCTTGTTTAAACTGTGCATCTCAAGTAAGGACATTTTGGATCATTAGATGATACTATGTTTTCTGTGCTATTGTGCTCTCACAGAATCTCTTTCTAACCAGGTAGTGATTCTGCTACAATGGTGAACTGCCTGCACATATTAGCTCAGTCTCTTGACACGCGGTAAGTTTGCAACCTTTGTACTAACTGCAAACTATGAAGGTTTCAGAGCTTTTCAGAAGCAATTGGATTGTTTCTGTATTTTTTATTTATTTGTAATCAATGATCTTAACAGCATCAACAATTCTGATATTGCGCTCTGTATTAGCAGATTTTTCTAAAGTGTTTCATCTACATTTGTCTGCACAATATCTGTCATTCAAACACTCAAACACTTGGCGTCCTTTCCAAGGATATTTGAAGATTTTATGGGGAGATATCAATGACACAATCACTGGAACTGAAGTATTGATACTTGCGGATATTAAGAAATTTTAGTGCGTAGTGGAAAATTTATGATTAGGAGTATGCAGAGTATATTAACATATAGGCATAGTTATATTTGCTAACTTTTACTGCTCATCATTGAAATTATTACGTAGATTAAAACAGAGGCCAGTACAGTTTTCTAATTTGAGCTGTTTTCTGGCCTGGCTAAATTACACAGCAGCCTGGCAATGAACTTACTGTGAACTTTTGAACAACACTGGAATCTTCATTAAGGTGTTGGAGAAATGTGCAAAACATCAAGGAATGGGACTGTTATTCTGGTATTGCAGTTGCATTTTCTAGATTTAGGGTGCTTTGAAGTATCCTGACTTACACGTCTAGTTACTGTGACTCCCTTAAAACTACACATGGATTAAGAGTTGGGGGTTTTTGAGCATATTTTATGGAGCAGCTTTCTCACTACTTCAGACATTTACTGAGAAGGCATTATCTTATTCGAAAGCAGATCACAAAAAACTGGAAAGGCAGGAATATGGAATCAAGATCTTTATTTTTGTTATTTTGAATGAAATACTTAAAGATAATTGTTGCTTATACTGCTAGGCAGATATGAGCGGCCTTTTTTCTTCATAATGTGAAGTTCCCTGATACATGTGGATATCTTCAAAGACTGACAGAACGTAACTAACATGTACGTGTATCTCTATACAACTACTAAATATCAATACAAAGTTGGTATTTTTTGCCTTATTATTTTCCAGAACTGTTATGAAATCAGGATCTGAGCTTGTTAAAGCGGGATTGCGTGCCTTTTTCGAAAATGCAGCTGAAGACTTGGAAAAAACTTCAGAAAATCTTAAACTGGGAAAATTTACTCATTCACGAACACAAATCAAGGGTGTTTCACAGAATATCAATTATACTACAGTAGCATTGTTACCAATCTTAACATCAATTTTTGAACATATTTCACAATATCACTTTGGAATAGATTTACTTTGTAAGTATTTTATTTTTGAATTTTATTGTGTTATACTGCTACAAATGCTTTTTAGTAACGACTGCATGGATTCAAAGGATGAAATTCTGTTTTCAGTAACATGCACGTTTCCACCATTAATTCTGAAATTAGCAGCATAGCACCTTATTTCTAGTACATGTTTAAAAATAATACTCAATAAGCTTGAAGTTAATTATGTACAATATTTATGCATATATTGAGAGAGAAATTAAATATCCCTTTAAAATGTCTCTTAACAAATGTGTGGATTAGACTAGTTTTCTATCCAAAATTTATATTTCATTACATTAAAGGAAACAACTCGCTATAAGTTCCCTGTGGATTTTCCCTTACATGGGAAAACCACTGTAGATCTTTGAATTTAAACTTTCCCTATTTTTAGCATCAGTTAGTTTAAAAATACTGAAATGACTCCTTGAGATTCAGCAATATGCTAAATGGCCTTATTATGTTCTAATGATTCTAATGTCTGTAATTATGTTCCAAACTTTTGTATATATTTGGGTCATAATTAAGAGATGAATAACCATGAAAATACTTTCTTTAAAAATACAGCAAACCTTTAGATCATGTACCTAAAGGTTATACACACAGAGTGATGTCATTTAGCTTAAAATTCTACTCTGTGTGTGTGATAACCTGGAATATTCTATTAGCAAGTATCTGCTGTCCTCTTGGAATGGCTAATGATCTGGTAGGCTTTGGAATGAATGTAGATGATAGACGAAGTATTAGAGACATTGAAGGTAAATACCATGTGGAGTATGGACAGAATGTTCAGTGAAACATGTGCTAAAAGTTTTAGACCTTGTTTAACAGATTGCATAAAACAGACGCTTAATATTTGAAAAGTAATCCTTAGCTGAATAAATACTGATAATGTGTTTTTATTTTTGTTTTAGTGGGTGATGTACAAGTTTCATGTTACAGAATTCTTTGTAGCCTCTATTCTCTTGGGACTGGAAAGAACATCTATGTTGAAAGGTATTAAGTGTAAAACTCAGCATGCAAACTTTTCTCTTCTTTAGGAGTCTGTTGCCTAGGTAATAAAGCAGTTTGGATGAAAAGTGAATTTGAAAGAGTGAGAGATATTTAAAATACGCTTTCCCTTAAAAGTAGTTTCCTATACTTTAGCATTCAGTTTGACAAAACCCTCAATAAAATAAGTAACTCATCCTGCATATGGCAGTGTATCTGCAGTGAGTTTATTTTTCCCATAGGAAAAGCTAAATTTTTCTTTGAGTTGCCATTAGGTTTTCAGAGTTTTTCTACCACATATTGCTGTGGTAAGTAGGCTGAGTACTAAGTAGAAAGCATCTGTTTCACACCTAAGCATAAAATCCTGAAGATATGTAAAGTATTCTGACAACCCTTAACTCTACAAAGGAAACCACTAGTTACTTTTATTTAAAAAAGATTAAGGTCTATAATTCCTTTAAGCATCTGGTCGCTATGCTATATTTCAAGCCCTTTCTTCCAATAAAAGGGGATCAAATCTGTATCTGTTGGCTCAGAAAAGGGAACCCTAATTGCTGGTCTGTCTATCACAAGGCAGGTAAGATAACCCATCCTTATACTTCTGAAAGTTTTAGGTTAGGCAATTTTCATTGCCTTTCTTATGATGAAAAGTTTAAGATCCATAGGAAGAGAGACTAAACTGGAGGAAATGCAAGTCAGTAGTTTGTTTAGTAGAGGCTTTGCCTTGTGTGAGGAATGCTGGTCTCCAATTCCCTCCTTCCCGAGTTTATTCAGAACCCTTTCATACAAAATGCAAGAGCCTTCTGGTAGACAGATCTTTCCTCCCACTCTGTATGCATGCACATGTGTGCACAAGCTGTATGCTCTCATTCAGGCATTTATACATGCATTGCTAATCACAAAGCTATACTCTCTGCTCTTTCTGGGCTTCAGAATCTTAAATACTGCTTTACATAGATCTGATAGGAAAAATAGGAAGTGCCTTAACCCTTATCTAACCAACAGTCAGGTCTCCTCACAGGAAATGAAACATGATTGTGTTTAAGCTGCCTTTCAAAAAGAAGAGCTCACAGCACAGGCCTCCACTTCATTGGCAAAATCTGTAAACACTGGACAGTGTCATTAAACATCAATGCTAGCAGCATCACCTTTGCCTACTGCAATAGTCTTCTTGGAATTGGAAGAGTGATCAGATTACATATATCCAAGGAAACTAATCAGTCTCCTAAGGCTGTGTGACAGGTTCTTAGCTGTGGATTTCATTTAGTTTGTTTTTAACTAGTCTCAGGCTCCTAAATTGTAGTTGTAGGCAGACATCAGTGTCTAGGTGGGAAGTGGGATTTCAAACATAATGCTCAATATTTCACCAAAACTTAGAAGTGAGTGATAGAGCTGACTTGAACAGTTACTCAATGCTCAGTTTCAGGATCAAATTGCAGGTTTTTCTCCCAGTGAATTTTGTCAGGGACATTAAGAAGTTTTTAACTTTCATTGCAGAATGAGTCATAGTTCACTTTTCATAGATAGATATCTCTTTTTACGGCTGAAATGGTTCTGCTGATTCTACAACACTGCTGGCTGCAGGGGCTCAGGACTAATACTTAGTTGGATTGCTGCTGTTGCCCTCTTAAGACGAACTTCCATTGTCAAGTGTTTTATCCTTTTTCCAATCCCTTTTGCAATGCCCACATCCCAGGACAGGGATCCCAGTTGCTTGGCTTCACAACCATCTAATTTCATATCATGGGACATGATTTCCCAGCATCGGAGCAGGCAGGTCACAAGGGGCTCACCTGCCTGGTGGATGAAATCTACTCACACATCTCGCAGCTCACCCAGAGATAAGGATCAGGTGATTATCTTTCACCCTGAGCGTTCCTCTGTTGCGTGTTTTTTGCGATGGTGTGGCAAGCCCCAACTTTCCCAGAGAGCGTTGAACGCGCACGGTGCAACCATGTCCTGGCTAGCTCTCGGCTCTGCAGCCTGGCGGTGATAAAACAGCCAAGGAGGGTCCCCACATGGGGTTCCACAGAACTTTATTTAGATGACATGAAAGTTCCCAGAGGTGAAGACCAAAACACAGCAGGGTTGTGGGGTTTTGTAGGGGACGAGGAGGGCGGAGAGAGCTCGAGGGCCAATGGTCTCAGGGCACAGGGGCGGTGCCTGGGCGGGGTTGGGGTACAGGGGCCAACAGGGAAAACCTGAAGGAGTGGCCAGGAACGGGGAGCAATGGGAGAGCAGGGAAGGAACAACAATCTGGAAGGGGGACGTGTAGGGTAGAAAAGGGGAGGAGAAGGTGTGTACATAATGATGAAAGAACGTGTGTAACGAAAGGTGTGTACATAATGATGGAAGAACAAAGGATCTAGGGAGGAGCCAATCTGCTCACCCTTACTACAAAAGATCTCCAGGCTACTGTCTTTCAGGCGGAGATCATGGGTTTTGCTCTTTGGCCCTACAGGTCACCAGTCGGCTCACAGGCTGCCACATCCCCAAGCCACCACATTCCTCCTGTTGTAAGGCCCCTACTTCCTCTTCATCCCTCACTAAGCAAACTGATTTTATCTTGCATTTTTTTTCTGTATAGGGTTACTGCTACTGGCACAGATTGTTCCTCTGGTTCAGCTACAGTTTGAATGGCCAAAATGCGTTGGTCTGCTTTCCTTCTCCTCCCCCCTGAGGGTCTTGTCTATATCAAGCAGTGTCCAAAAATAGTAGCCAGAGCCCAGCACATTGCATAACTTTGTACCTCCCTGAAACTGCCACAGCAGTTTTCTTTCAAATATTCTGCCACTTTATCGAGCACTGTAGTTGCTTGGGGGTGAACTTAAAAACTATTGGAGCAGAATCATCCTCCAAAAGCTGGCCCATTTTCTTCCACCTTCCATGCCACTTGTGACTATCCACCCTTGAGGCAGATCTCTGAAATACTCTCCTAAAAATCTCTTTTGTAACTCCATGGTGTGGACCAAAGTGAGGGGATCTGGCAGACCAAGCAAAAAGAGCATGTTTTCCCTAATGTCCAAGGGAGGTTTAAAATCCTCAAAAGCTGTTGTAACAGGCCTGAAGGAAGAAAACGGGGTGAAAAGGTGGGGAAAATTATCCACGCTCTTCTTCCCACAGGCTGGGCACAATTAATAGTGGACTCCCTCATGTAGTGCCCAAGGTAAGGGCAGGAGAGCAGCACTGAATACACATCCCAAATGATCCTCATTGTCTTTGTTGTTGTCATGTCATAGGCTGATATTACACAGTGCAGCAACATATCAATCCTGATCCCTTTCCCTGCTCTGAAAAGTATCATCATGAGGAGCACCTATTGCATTATATGGGAATATATACAGGTTAGGTACCAAAACCATGTGAACAGACCAAGCAACATTGTGACCAGTAGCTCTCGACCTAATACAACAAATGCTTAGATCATATTTGTTTACTACTCACTGTGGTCAGATCTGTTGTTATCTCAACCCTTCCTGCCCTATATTGGGTGCCAAATAAGGGTGTTGCTTTTAAAATGGTATGTCCTCAGTGTTCCTAAACCATGTGCCACTTGCTCAGTCCCTCCTCTCCATTCCTCCGGTGGATTGAGAGAAGAACTGGAGGCACTAAAGGTAAATATCACGTGCTCAGATAAGAGTAATTTAGTAGAAACAGAAATGAAATAAGGCAATCAACAGTAAGAGCAACAATACTAATGATGGTGTAAAAGAAAGAGGCAAACAATTCACATGCAATTGTTAACCATCACACAGGACGCCAGACATTGTTCCTGGCAATGACAGGAGGTGGTATAGAATAACCTTTGGGTCCTGGCCATGCCAAAAATGAACCCTGTCCTGATCAGAACCAGAACACTGGTCAGGTGGGGGTTTTTTAACTGTTTTTCTTACACCACTGTGATCTCCAATAATTCTTTTCATGTGAGAAATTACTTTTTTTTTAGTTGTCAGATAGTTCCTAATGTTTAAAAAATATTTTTAAAATTTACAATAAATACTAATACTACTGCACACTAAACACTGAAAGCCTGGTGAAACACTTTTCCTCTCAGATGACTTTTAGTGTCTCTCGTATACAGGCAGCGTCCCGCACTTGGTGAGTGTTTAGCATCTCTTGCGGCAGCCATTCCAGTAGCATTCCTTGAACCTTCTCTCAACCATTACAATCCACTGTCTGTTTTCAACACAAAAAGTGCAAGAGAAAGAGCAAGTAAGTACTGTTCCTCAAAAAAACCCCCACCAAACTATTATTTCACTCCAACTAAGTAATAGAAGTTGTATCATGCAAAAACCCTGAATGTATGCCTCAGCAGAGAGCTCCTGCTACTGATGTTTAATTACTTGCCATTTTAGCCTTGCTCTACTTCATTGAGACTGTGCCAGCCCTATTCCCTTCCTCCTAATATTTTTGGATATTTTTCATTCAAACATGATGTTTGAATACTTTTCTAAAGGTTCATACTGTAATATTTAAAGTTTAGTTGAGGATCATATCTACATTACAAAAATTTATGGCAAAATTCAGTTCTGTACATGTAGCAAAATGCAAGAGGTATAATATCTGATCTAAGTGAACAGGAAAGTAATTTCTATGTTTTTGTTGCCCAACCAGTGATCCAAAGCAGTTTGGTATAGGGAACTCCTGGCAGAATATAATTAATTCCATGAAACCTTGGTAAAACAGGGACCTCAAGAGGTCAGAGAGATGGGTAGAGAAGAACTGTCTGAAATCCAGCAAAGGCAAATACAGGGTCCTGCACCTGGGGAGGAATAACCCCATGGACCAGCACAGGCTGGGGGCTGACCTGCTGGGAAGCAGCTCTGTGGAGAAGGACCTGGGGGTCCTGGTGGACAACAAACTGTCCCTGAGCCAGCAGTGCCCTGGTGGCCAAGAAGGCCAATGGGATCCTGAGCTGCATTGGGAAGGGCATGGCCAGCAGGTCCAGGGAGGTGATCCTGCCCTTCTGTTCAGCCCTGGTGAGGCCTGACCTGGAGTGCTGTGTCCAGTTCTGGGCTCCTCAGTAACAGAGAGACAGGGAGCTCCTGGAGCAGGTCCAGTGAAGGGTAACAAAGATTATGAGGGGACTGGAGCATCTCTCTTACAAGGAAAGTCTGAGGGAGCTGGGCCTGTTCAGTCTCAAGAAGAGACGACTGGGATGGGACCTCATCAATGTATACAAAACGGAGGGTGTCAAGAGGATGGAGCAAGGTTCTCCTTAGTGGTGTCTAGCAATGAGAAAACAGGCAACAGGAAATTGATGCACAGGAAGTTTCACCTAACATGAGGAAGAACTTCTTTCCTGTGGGGGTGATTGTGCATCGGACCAGATTGTCCAGAGAGGTTGTAGAGTCTCCGTTACAGGAGTCATTCGAGAACCATCTGGACACAAACCTGTGCAAAGTACTCTAGGATGACCCTGCTTGAGCAGGGAGGTTGGACCACATCATAGAATCATAGAACAACCCGAGTTGGAAAAGACTCACAAGGATCATTGAGTCCCACTCCTGCCGCTGCACAGGACACCCCAAGAGTCACACCATGTGCCTGAGAGCATTGTCCAAATGCTTCTTGAGCTCTGTGAGGCTCATGCTGTGACCATTTCCCAAGGAGTTGTCAAGCTCCTCATAAAGCTTCCCTTTCAAAGCCTTCCCACTTCTTGTGGCCCTCCTTTGGGTGCTCTCTAAAAGCTTATTTTTTTTTTTATATTCCATGCCCAAAACTGTACACAGGAGGTGAGGCCGCCCCAGTGCAGAGCAGAGGGGACAATCCCCTCCCTTGCCCAGCTGGCGATGCTGTGCCTGATGTCCCCAGGACGTGCTTGGCCCTCCTGGCTGCCAGGGCACTGCTGACTCATAATAAACTTTCTGCCAACCAGGGTCCTCAGGTTCCTTTCCACAGCACTGTTTTACAGCGTCTCATTCCTTAGTCTATACACACAACCTACACAATGGGCCTTACCCATTCTGTGATTCTGTTGAAAGGAGCATGAGTCCTTCTACATTGAATTTCTTTGCTTGCTTCTCTCCCAACTTACTCTTGATGGACTCATATCTTAAAGTATTTCAGTATTTTCCTCACTGATCCATGTAAGACTCACTACCTGCCAAAGTCATTATACCTTTGAACAAACAAGCAAAACAAAGTGCAAGTTAATGCAGATTGATTACATATGCTCCATAATTTTTTCCATATAAAAGCAGTTATGGAAAAACTTCTTCTAGCCCTTCCCCCTGTCAGCTCTGCTTTATAGAAACAGCTCTAGTGGAAGAATTTTGCCTGAGTGACTGGCACTAGATTGCAATGGGTTGTTAATTGCTGAATAAGCATCCTTCAGGTTCTAATACAAGCCTATGATAACTGGAATTCTTTCCTGGCATTTTTGTTGGGAGATACATGTGCAGGGTTTATGAACTAAATACAGTTTCATTTTACTCCACCCATAATTTTAAGCTGTTTGTTTCCTTTTCTCTGAGGTGGATTTAACCTTTTGCAAATCAGCATAAAAATTGTAAATGTTTATGGATACAATGTCCAGAGTATATCCAATTTTAAGATGAACTTTATATTTTGCACTTTTACATAGCTGGACTGCTTACCAGATAATTGCAAGACACTTTATGGTAAAGCCATATCTTTATGGCAGCTATTGTTTACATCATTGCTATATGCACATCATCTGAAGACATAATTTATGAAAGGAGATACCCATGCATACCCCAAAGTGTTACTGTAGTTCCATCTATCCAAGATGGTGGAGGAAAAATATCTGAGTAATTTGTATTTAGGATTTAAACATAAATGTTCTCTTTCCTTTTGCTAATAATCTTTTGGTTTCTACCCTTGCTTGCAGTTTTAGGTATGCCTGATACAGTAGAAGAAATGTGTCCAGAGATCCCTCAGCTGGATAGACTAATAAAGGAAATAAATGATTTAGCAGAGTCTGGAGCAAGGTATACTGAAATGCCTCATGTAATTGAGGTGATCTTACCCATGCTATGCAACTACTTATCCTACTGGTGGGAAAAAGGGTCCGAGAGCGTTCCTCAAAGTGCTGGGCCTTGCTGTACGATGATAACGTCTGAGCATCTGAGCATTGTTCTTGGAAACATTCTGAAAATCATTAACAACAATCTGGGAATAGATGAAGCGTCTTGGATGAAAAGAATCGCAGGTACTGTAAATACATTTTGAACATTAAGTGTACTAGTAATATTTATTTGCTATATTTTACCTTATTGCCCAGCGATATAATAGCAAAAAATTATAACTAGAACCATCATGAAAGATAAATCATAGATAAGTAACAATAAGAGAAATATGCTTTTTTAAAAAATAATTAGTTCTATGCATGCATTGTAGAGAGCTTTCTATTCAATATAAGAGATTTTTAAAATCTCCTTCTCTATGCACTGTATAAGAGCCTTAGCATTTAATTTGGAATTGTGAATTCCATTGATTTTCAAGACACCTGAGTTTTACAGTAGAGGGTAAATTGCTGTGAATTCTGTTCATGAAATATCAGGACAAAATGGAAAGAAAATGTAAATGGTGAAATAATTTCAGGAGTAACTGAAGTTCAAAATTAGTTCATTTGCCTGAATAAATGTGTGAGCTATTAAATAAGCTGAAAGTTTTTAAAAATATTCCATAAGATATTGTATCTATCCTGCTAAAGAAGTTTACCTTATTCAAATTTTATCAATCATATTATACAGTGTAAGAATATAATGTGCAATAACATGGTTCAAGAAAATCTATGTAAAGGTAATAATTTCCTGCTGAATTTGAATAACCAGTACCTATCCGTACTGTGGTTTTGATCTTATTTTAAATGCTGGAAGTTCCTTAATAATAAAAAGGATTTGATTAAAATTGAGTAAGAAGTTTGCTGCTTAATTGTAGACAGCATTTCTTGCAGTCTTTTTAGTGATTGTTCGTCTACATAAGGTGATAATATGTTGTTCTTGCAAGGATTTTTGACTTGGGTAGTATACATGTTACTGCTAGTAATTGTACAAAATTGATCTATGACATTGAATTACTCATTCATTCTCTGCATTTAAACTTGCGCAAGGCAAAATAGGTAAAGGAATTCTTCCAGAACACTATCTTCTGGTGGTTTTCTGACATTGCATACCAAAAAACCCATCACAGGCACAAAATAACCCAACAAAACAGGAAGTATTTTTGTGAGAACTTTGAATCTCAGTCCTTACTTTGAGAATCCTTAGGTTCTTAGTTAAAGAAATGGGACTTGCCAAAACCATGATACATGAATTTACATAAGACTGAAATACTTATAATCTAAATCCAAAGTCTTTTAATCTCTCAATATCCAGTTTTTATAAAGCTACATTCATAGCTTTATTGATAATTTTATGATGCAGAAATATATGATGCCCAATAACCCTTACTGTTTCTAGAGCTTCAGTGTTCATATTAATACACCAGTTATGCATTAATCATAGAATTATCTATATTTTCATGTATAGTTTATGCTCAACCCATCATCAGCAAAGCCAGACCTGATCTCCTCAGATCTCACTTTATTCCAACACTGGATAAATTGAAGAAAAAAGCTATGAAGATAGTGATGGAAGAGGAGCAACTGAAAGCAGACAGTAAAAATGACACCCAAGAAGCTGAGCTACTCATTCTTGATGAGTTTGCTGTACTTTGTAGAGACCTTTATGCCTTCTATCCAATGTTGATACGTTATGTAGACAACAACAGGTAAAAAACCCTAATAATTAAACTCATATTCATTACTTATAAATATGCTGGAATCTATGATCAGACAATCAGAAGGAACAAAATTCACTTAACGTTATTGTGCGAATCAGATCCTGAGTAATTTAAGATTCTTAAAGAATGCTGTACCTTGAATTCACACCTTTTGCTCAGGTGCAAATTCCTAGATTAATGACACTATTGTTACCTGATCTATTAAATAGAGATTACTATGTTAAACTGTCTTCTTTTAAATACCTTATTTTAAATTTCTCTTATTTTTGTAATTAGAGCTAATTGGCTGAAGAAACCAGATGCGGATTCTGATGAACTCTTTCGAATGGTAGCTGAAGTTTTTATCCTGTGGTGTAAATCACATGTAAGATAAAGTGTACACTTTTTCTTTCATTTCATTCTATCTTTAAGTACAAGTGTGGTACATGCAATTAAACTTCTGGTGGTTTTGGTTTTTTTTTTAGAATTTTAAAAGAGAAGAACAAAATTTTGTGATTCAGAATGAAATCAACAATTTGGCATTTTTAACAGGAGACACCAAGAGCAAGATGTCTAAAGTAAGTTAATAAAAATTTGTGGATCTGGTAACTCTACACTGTGTTTTTAGTATGCTGAAAGAAGGCTCTGAAAATCTACCCAGATTGCAGCTGCTCTGCTATTAGAAGAAAAGAAAAATAGTTTTGCTTCTTGATGACAGATGTTACAATTAATATGCAAAATATAACCTATGTACCTTAGAGTTACTTACTAAATATCTGCTAATACTAATAAAGACACAAGATTAAAATAAAAGCATTGATTTGAAAAAGTTGCACACATAAGAGAATATGGGCTGTATTATAAAATATGGGTTATTGAACTTTCAGGAAAGAAAAAAGTGGACTATTTTATAGAAGCAAGTGAACAAACATTTATTGCCTCATCGTTTTCATGTGAATATCAGTCTATATTGTTCTGTCAACTCTGATGGTGCACTGCTGTCTTTGCATATACCTCTTTATTTATATATATAGTGTGCTACATGTGCACCATTTTTCTTGTTTCTTGTTAATTAACACATTCATTTCTTTTTTGCTAATTTTCAATATGATAAGGTGCTGATATATGATGGCTTCCAAGTACATTTGTTACCCGTGTAATAGAGAAATTTCAAGGTAAAAATGCTGCTTTGATATTAGCTGAGGAAATCGCCTTACTCAGCTAAAGCCAGATGAAGTCTAATTCCAAATTAGTATTCTCAAATACAGTGAAGAAACCCTTTCTTTTATTCATATTTATAATGTGTTTGAAATAATCCTGTTTTGAAGGTGTAGTAGAGAAGTAGCATTTAAAGTCTTGTATTTCACTATATTTTGGTTACCTGTAATCTAGCTACAGTAAGTCCAATTTCAAACAATAGAGAGGCAGATAAAATGTGCTATTACTTTTCTTAATTATATTTAAAAAGGTTGGGTTTTTTTTCTTTTCTTCCTATGACTTTTTAAAGTTTTGAAACCTGACTAAGCCAAACTCTAATATTGGAATTTTTACAAGCAAAAATAGTGTATTATCTGCTCATAATTAGTTCATGATTGGCACTGAAAAACAAGTCCAGCTTTATAAAGAATTCTGTATTCAGAGATAAGGAAATTTTTAACTTGTTTTCTTGTTGTCAAGATGCAGCTTATCGAAGTTGTTTGATAGAACAGGAATGTTTGTATCATCCCTATTAACAAGATCAACTGTGGGCACAGTCCAGGCTATTTGAGGAGCAATTGCACAATATAACAGAGTCTAATGTGTGACTCTGTACTTCTATCATATGGCAATCATTGCACACACATTTATTATGTGTATTTTAACATTTATACATTAGAACTGGCCTGAGGAGACAAAAAATAAGTGTACTTTATTTTTTTAGACATCATAGATTAGAAGCAGGTGATTCATGAATATTTAATCTAAAGTGTGTCCCACTGTGTTACTGATAACAGGGTAATATGAAGTAAAGGGTAAGTGTCATATTTTTGTCAGTCTGGCATGGCAGGAATGAAAGACAAGTCTTTACAAAATAAGAAATAGGTAGCTCTCATACTGCTCTGATTTTGATAAAATCACAGGAATTTAATATCAGGAATCTATATTACCCAAATTTGATTTTGAGATTATATTTTCAAATGCCTTTTGTGTATATTTAAGTATACAAATATACTGTGTATGAATAATTGTATGAATTTATCTGTAACAGAGATGTAGATGCATATGTAAACATATTTTCATTCCCATGGGTATACAGTACAGACAGATTCTGGGGGTTTTTGTATGCACATGATTTTTTGTAAGCATATTAATGTCAACTTATGGCATTCCAGGAAACTGTGCACGGTTATTGCTAATAAAGGAAGAAATAAAATACTGTATTGTTCATGACTGAATATTTTATTAATATGGTACTGTAACTGCAGGCATGATTGCAGAACAGCTGATAATTTAGACATTTGTTTCATGATGACTTAAATACCATGATGAAATATGAGGTGTGTTTTAGAAGGGTTGTATTGGTTTTCTATATATGGTTTCTAAGCAGGAAATTGCTAATATTTCATAATATAAAATGTAAGTGGTCTAAACCCAGCACATTCAATAAATGATAGAATTACATCTGATTTTTTTTTTTAAGACTGAATAGGTTAAAATAAACAAGAAGTTCTCTAAGTAACTGAATTTCAGGTTTTCTTGCAGGTTTGATATTTACTTCTATCCTCAGACATTGAAAGACATTACATTAGGGAACATTATTTTTATAATTTCATGCTTTAATATTAACATTTAGCTCAAAAAGTAGCATGTTAACAGAATAATTAGTCCTTTCCTCTCTATCACTTATTCGTGTTTGTTCACATTATTTCTAGTGGAAGCAATCTTACCCAATAGTTATCAAGCATGAGAAAGTATAGAAAACTGAATATGAATATTGGCTAATGACAGTGGGCCAAAGGCAGAACAGTTCGGGGTCTCTTAAAGGAGCAAGGCTGGGGCCTGAGACAGCAAGGCTGACCTTAGACTGCCTTAGGTAACAGAGCAGAGACTCAGTATTTTTCCTGATACAAAATACTGGAATGCTGTCAGAGTGTAAGGTGTAATATATTATGTAGAGAAGGTTCTATATCCATACATGCAGTATAGAAGAAAAAAAAAAGAAAGCAGAGGATGAAGGAGTAGCATTACATTACTTATTGGTAGCTAGTTGCAGTGGTAACAAATGATTCATCATTACAATCAATAAATTGATTAAGTACCCATTGCATTTTTATTATACCATATTAACTTTGTTAATAGTTTTTCAAATAAATGTATTAACAGCTGAGAATTTAATTTTTCTTTTCTAAAAATATGGCAGCAGAATGCTCGGAGGGGAATGGTAAGTTAGAGAACTTCCAGTCTGAGAGAGACTGGTAACTTAGATTACATTGAAATAACAGATTTGTGATAAAACTGTTGAAATGGAGAATTTAAACACATCTAGCTCCACTAGTCTGTGATTTTTGACCCCTTAATAGATTTCTTGATAAAATAGCCTTTTGGTTAAGAGCAAACTATGTCCTATTGTGTTTTTCAGTTAATTGGAATGGAAGACTAAATGTATAAATTCACATGTGCATATTAATAGTGTAATATGTATGTGGGAAATTTTTCTGTGTAAGCTTTGGAATCTAAATGAATCTGTGGTTGGATATACACCCTCAGTTGCTAAACACTTGCATCCTACTGAAATTTTATTTGACTTGTCCTCATTAATTTTTTTAATCTATTTTTAAGAAGGTTTGAATAGACCTATTATAGAAGTTAGAAGCAATCATCAAATCCAAGTTCATATTATGAAAAAAACATTTTTGTTTGTGGCCGTCTGTAATTTGTAGTACATATTGTTTGCAGATGTACAACAGTTAGAGGATTCCATGTTAGTATTTTCTGCAGGAATTTTAGATCTCTCCTTTGAGAGTATTTCAATCACATAGAATACATTTCCTTTGGATACCCTGAGGAAAATCATGAGTGGATTATTTTTATGGTCAGCTAAAATAAATTAAATATAAATAACATCTTGTGTTTCCCTACCTTTAGCGTATATATACACCCATATATACCTGCTGAGCCATGTCTATGCAGCATCTACATATTTCACACAATTGAAATTTTAAATTAAAATTTGTTGTTTGTCTAAGGTATTGAAGATTCCAAGATGCTAAAATTCTAACACTTAATTTGAAGATTAGTCTTTTGCTTTTCTTGACTTCTACCTGTTTTTCTTATTGTCTGATATAGGCCATAAAAAGATTTTAATAATAGCTTGTTATCAACATTTTGAAGCTTATTCAAGTATCACAAGAAAATGAAGTTACTATTAGCACTATGACAGAAGTGAGGGCCTGTGTGTGGTTTTTTCTTCTTTCTCAAGTTTTCTATAGTATTTTCCTATTCCCGGTCGAGGATTCTTTTGAGTAACAGTTTATTTTATTTTACCATAAATAAATGGTTTTGTTGTTATTTTCTTAAGATTTCCTGAAACCATGATAATATAATGTTGGCTATGGAATACATATTTATTTAGGTGTATTTATGGTATTAATATAATAAATGGGAATAAATCCTCTGTATGTACGAGAGTTACAGCTGAGTTTATAATACTGTTTTCAAAATGGGTACTGCTGAGAGATGCAAGGCTAAAGTTTTCTGTCAGGCTGTCTTCAAAATAGTAATAAGATATGCAATAGGAAAATAGATCTGTAAATTAAGTGCTACACCTTGCCAGTGATAGTTTGATTTCTACTCCTATATTTTTTTCCAAAAAAATATTTTGATGGAGAAAGAGGGAGAAAGAGCTATTTTGGTGAAAATGTGAATATTTTTCACTACTGGACTTTCCAGAGTTCCAGAGAGCTTTCTTCTTTTAACAAAATTGGGAAAAGATGCAATAATCAGTGTATTGATAGGTTTACTTACTGGATGTACTTATATGCGCAAGCAACAAATGGAAGTGTGTGGTAGAACAGCAACAGAAATTCAGAAGTTCAATCATTTAATAAAGATTAAGCTGATTTCACTAAGATTTGGTTACACATATATAGTCTATTATTTTACCTACAAGCTTATTATATTTTTACTGTCCTCATAAAGCTGAGTAAGTTTATAAATAACTTGTAAAATTATCATCTTTTCATCTCTTTTACTTATGTTTTTTTTTTCCCTTTATTTTTCTTTCATACAGGCCATGCAAGTAAAGGTACAGGTCAAAGTGCATGATGTGTCTTTGTTTTAGATTTAGAGATGATCAGGCTCCAAGCACTCTTTCCATTGATCATAACAGTGGCGTCACAAAGTGAAGGACCAGGTTCCACCTATTATAAATTTTGTCCCAGCTAAAGTGGCAGTTTTTCACCAGAGCAGATGAAATTTCCTTTGGTGCTCCTAAATATTGCTTAATGCAAAAATATACTAAAGCTACCTTTTGTAACTATTTTAGATGTACATTCTGCCTCTGCTGTGTCTCTGCATTATATTTTTTTGCTAAAATATTGAAGTAGACATTGTAAAAGAAATGTCTAAGTAGAGTCATTAGAAAGATGTATTTGGCTTATGATATTCAAGAATATTCGGGAGAACTGTGCTGTAACCTATACCCCATCTGTAAAGGAATAGAAGATTATATTAAATCCAGTAAGTTTAAATAAGATACATAGTTCAAATCCTACCTTTTCCAAAAGTAAAATGATCTTTACTAAAGTTGTGAGGTGTGACAAAGGTTTTGAATAATCCTTGTTCCTTTATGTATTCAATGTATTTGAAGATTTCTTTTCCTCCAGTGAACTATAGGTCACTTTCCTTTGCATCATTCATATCCTTCTTTTTTTTATGAATTTCTAATATAGATGAGTACTTTCTGACCTATGGTGCTTTCTTCATTGGTGAAGCACAATGAACAGATGGAGCATAAACCCTTTCATCTTTCCCTTCACCCTGTGTGCTGAGAAGCACACATGATGCTGTGAAGAGCTTTTAATCAATTAAACCGGAGACATGAATTAAAAAGGGAGAAGCTCTGTTAAACTGAAAACCTGACTTCATGCTTTGCTATTGTCAAACTTCTCCAGGTATACAGAGCAGGATTTAATGACTGCCCTCATAGCAATATCAAAGCATTAAAGCTTAAAGAGGGATGGAAATACAAAAAATATTAATTCCATCATCTTCACCAGTTTTAGCTGATTTTTTTAGTGTGAATAAATTATTTCTTCATTTTCATGGTGTATTTAGTTATTATTAGTCTACTGAAGAATCTGTAATTGTTTTCTGGTATATTTTTTTTTTCAGAAATATCCATTTTTGTATTTAAACCTTCAGAAAAGTAAGATCATTATATGCTGTTAGGCAACCAAATTGTGTCATTCGTCCTTTTTAGCAGAGGTAATTATTTAGGAAATATATATCACATTTAATGCTCTTTAGATATGTAATGCAAGTATTGTATGTACTCATATAGGTGCATATTAGAACTGAAAGAGACATAATTCCATTGTCATTTAGGTTTCAGTCTGGGACTCTACTTACACATTTACCAGCTGGAGAAGTGAATTCACAGACAGCAGAATTTATGGCAAAGGCAGAGTGGATCTTCTTTTCATGTTTTAAAAATTCTCAAGTTTTAAGATTCACCTATCTTATAAACCTCATATGAACATAAAAAAAATTGGATGTGAGAAATGTCCACAGGCATAAAAAGATGCAGAAACCAGTATCCCTCGTTTTCCTTTTTTTCCTTTCAAAATATATCTATTAAATATTTTGTTATTCCTTTTTTAAGAGGCATAGTGACGCCACTGGAATACAGCGATACATTGTGGGATTTGTTTGTCTGCTCTTAATGTAGAGTACAAATGATGTCATTATTATAGCCATTGCATCACTATTTCTAAGGCATTTTGAAAAGCAAAGCTTTGAGGCAAAGAACTCTCTTGCAATTGTTAGTTCCTTAAGAAAGGAAGCCACATCCATTGCGTGTTCCCTCAGACTTGCAAAATATTTAACACAAGCTGCCTACACAGAGTTTCACCATAGTGAAGACAAAATTTGCCAAAATTTATCACCAAGTAGAATTCTTATGGCTGCCTTTTTTCTTGCAGTGATTACTGTGATAATAGTGAGGCAATAATTTTGAAATAATGAATTGCAATGGATTCTGCTGTATCCTTATGTGGAACTACACAATATATTGTAAAAACAGTAGTTAGTAAATCTTGATGGAAGGAAAAGGGTGTGGAGAGTTACATGCAAGCATTTGTTATTTTGTAGTGTTGTATAAGCCTTGAGGCCTAGTCCTGAAATCTTATCTTAAGCAAAACTCCCCTTGAGTATAGTAGGAGTTTAATCTGGGTACAGAATTCAGAACTGGCCTGTTTGATGTTGTTGCTGTTTACTATGTGTTCATTAAATATATGGGTCTGTTTGAAAGCTTTTGGTTCTCTGTCTCATAGAGGAAAGGTTGGGTGTGAAATATGTTGTACAGTGTCTGTCATAAGAAGATAGGGCAGATGTTATTCTGTTGTGCTGTTTAATTCTGTCTCTTTTGTTTTCCTTTTCCTATTACTGATGATCTCCAAAGATGCAAAATTTTTACATTTTTGTACTAAATTTACTTATATTACCCAAAGCCAAAGGGCAGTACTTTCCCAGAGGCAGTAATTCATTGGCATTTTATTGGAGAGAATCAAAGCCCTTTAAATAACACTGTTTTTCAGAGGAGACAAGTCAGGCAATATTCATTCATTCAGACCCTGGATAACTATCTTTATATAAATCTCTTACAAAAATGTAAACATCCTGAATTTGTCTCCATAACATTAGACAAATAATAGTGCCCCCCAAGAATGATTCAGCTTTTAATTTTAGGGTTGTTTCTGATTTGAAAGGTAAGATCCAGAAAGTGTTGTCAGAGACGTGTATGAATGCACACAAAAGGGTGTGACTCCTATTACAACATTACTGTTACTGCATTTTCTGCATTGGTGCACACCAAAAGTATTCCTTTACGTTTCCTGCCCAAGACTGTACGCCCTTCCTCTAGAGTAGCATTTGTAATTATTTGTACTACATCAGGAATATATTTCCATTGGACCAATAGGGGAAGGGCGTGTTGGAGAAGTGTGTGATCAGAGAATTACAGTAATTCTTCTTTTTTTCTCTTCTCTTTTTTTCTTTTCTTTCTTTTTTTTTTTTTTACCTGATAGTCTGGAGGACAAGATCAAGAGAGGAAGAAATCAAAACGTAGAGGGGATTTGTACTCCATACAAACATCCTTGATTGTGGCTGCACTTAAAAAGATGCTTCCTATTGGTTTGAATATGTGTACTCCTGGAGACCAAGAGCTCATCTCTTTGGCTAAGACTAGATACAGCCATGTAAGTGTGTGCTTTGTAATAGTTTTTAATGCAAAATAAGCAGAACTTTCTAAACTGAATTTTGAAGCATAGATGTCTAAGCAGTCAATATTATTAAATCTCTGTACATACTGTAAGCAATTACAGCTGCTAATTATTGTGCTTTTTTAAAAAAAAAAACCCATGTATATAGAGCTGGCGTAATTTCCCTGGTATTTTCCATTTGTGTAGAATGTGCAGTTTAATATATACATGTTCTTTTGGACCAAATACTGAACTACAGTTAGTTAGCTTTAATTCCCTTCAAAGTTTAACCCTTGTTTTATGGTTAAAGAAAGCCCTTGTCCCTTCTGGTATCTAACATACTTTGAAAGAAAAAGAGGTTAAATTTCAATATTGAAATATAAGCTGTTCTATGTTGTAAAAGTTCTTATTAAATGAATCATAATCTGAATTGAAAAAGACTTCTACCTTTCTACAGAGGGACACAGATGAGGAAGTCAAAGAACACTTACGCAACAACTTACACTTGCAGGAAAAGGTAATATTAAAAAATCTGTCTTATAGATGCTGATGTGCACTTTTAAAACACAGGAGGTGAATTGTTTTGTGTGACACATTAAAAGAGAGAATCCAAAAAGCTATTACAAAAGCTTCCATTTTAACATTATTCTTTATGATTTTTTTCATTGCAATAAATGGCTTATTTGTAGCTCTGTTTGGTATATTCAAATTTCCAGAAGATCTATAGAATGGGACAAGTGTGACGAATTGAGATACTGGTAGTCTTAAAGCTATAATTACTTTGAATTAACTTGATCCAAGAAGAGAATAAAACTGGAACTCTACTACTTCAGCTTTTCTTCTTGAATTGAACTTTCTCTAAAGATTAAATTAGGTATTTCTAAGCATATATACATTTAAAAGTGAGTATAGTAAAATAAGAAAAGCTTGTGTCATCTTAGCACTTTTGAGTTTTACAAGTACATTTATATTCCTACAATTCATATGCCGAAAACACTGTCAAAGGTAATACCAGTATGGAGTCCTCAACATTCTGTAAATTAAAAATAATTTAGATAATTGCCTACAGTGTTTCAACACAATAAGAGTAACTTACTTATCTGTCATGGAAGATGACTGTCTGTTTGCTGTAAATTTGTGCTTGCCTACATTTAAAATGGACACAATAAGTAATTTAATGTGGTTTTCCTATTTCTGTCTTGTAAGAAAAAAAAAACCCAAAAGCTTTGGCTGTAACTCTTCACCTACTGAAATTCCAGCTGTCTTTTCCAGACTCCAAAAAAACAGCTTTACACTCTCAGTACAGAGGTCCTGCAAGTTAAACTCAATCCCAGTACTAAATGTTCTTCCTTATTTTTAAATGCAGTTAAGTGGAATAAATATGTTCCAGGATACATTATTTGGTTTGATGAAATAAAAATACAGAACCTTGCTTAAGAATTGAGCCATATTGCCCAATAGTACATAGAATCAATGCCAATATTTTTGAGCAGCTAGAAGTTGTTAATCTGGTTTGAAAGGGGACAGGCATTGGGAGTATTTATAACCTTCTTTATTATACTATGGGAGTAGAAGTGGTTTTGGTCAAAATCAGTGCCTTCATTCAGCAACTTACAAATGAAGTATGTTGGGTTTCAGTCTGATGATCCAGCTGTGAAATGGCAGCTAAATCTGTACAAAGACATTTTAAAGAGTGATGGACCTACTGACCCTGAGAAAAACGTGGAACGTGTGCAGAGGATATCAGCTGCTCTGTATCATCTGGAGCAGGTAAAAAGCCAAGTGTCTATCCCATGTTTGTTTTAAAATAACCTGAGATTTTTCCTTGCAGAGATTATTTCAGCTACAGTGACTGTCATCATTAAAGTGTCCAGATAAAACTTAGGGTTTTGTATATGCATGCATGCATGCACACATGCACATACAGATGTGTGTATGTGCAAAGTTTTCAATGTAATCTGTTGAAGTGCCTCTATTTAGCTGCAGGGAAAACTCAGGATGTATTTCTGAAAAACTGCATAAATAGTCACAAGAAGTATAGTATACAAATCATCTCCGTGCAGTAGCTGAAAACCCTGTGATTTTAGGAAGAGATGTTCGCTTGTGCACTTCCTTTTAATATACTGGGTTTAGCCTGTCTCCTGCTTCTGCACCCCAGGATGCTGTAGCAACTTTGGAATCGCTTGCCTGTTCATCCAAATGATACCATTTTCATACAGAAAGGCATTTATATTCTTCCTACATAAAGTTAATCAATTTTCTTCACAAATGATATAGCACAGAAGTACGTTCACATGAACAACTGAATATGCATTGTTAGAAACAGACAAAATAAGAATTTTTGAAATTTACCAAGTAGTCCCACACATGAGGTACTGTAGCATCTTGTGCTTGTCTGAATAAAGTGAGAGATTACTACATAGAAGGTCCCCAGTATTTTTACTTATTAATTAAAAAATAAAGCCCCAAAAGAACTTTTTTTTTCACATGGTGCAGAGCATTGGTACATACAGAGCATTTACTACTTTGCTAACTAGCTAACCACTAGCTAAAAAGAAAATTTTGGATGAAAGTTGAAAATTTTCCATTGTATATACTAGAAGATATTTTCCCATAGGTTGAACAACCACTGAGATCAAAAAAAGCTGTTTGGCACAAACTCCTGTCAAAACAACGCAAAAGGGCTGTGGTTGCTTGTTTCAGAATGGCACCATTATACAACTTGCCAAGGTAGGTGGCTGAAAGGTTTATTTCTTCATAAATTTTGTTTGCATTGTTTACTGAGTGCAAATACTGCTTGTGTGTTTACCTACGTGTTCGTTGATTGTTAGATGTATGTAATTTTAAGAGACAAGAATTGATTAGTCAGCAGCTAATTCCTCACAGGAGCAGAATACTCATCTCATGACAAATAACCTGAGTGGGAAAACACCGTAAGAATTACATGCTTCATTTTTGTCAGTTATTCTGTATATTTCCTCAATTTATCTGTGAAAATTGTTAAGATGTTGCTGTTTCTGTCCATTTTTTGTCTCTGATCAGTTGCTCTTTTTATTCTTCTGTGTTTTTATTATTTTCTTATCTTTTTTTTTTTTTTTTAATTTTTTGTGGCTCTTCTCTCCTCTTGCATGAACACTTCATGCTCTGTAGCTTGTCTGGGCCAATCTTAAGCTGCTACAACAGAAAGTTATATGAATTAAAGTGACTATTGGGGCAGAGCAGTGCAGAATGGTATTTTAGGCTTGTGTGTTGCTCTGCTTCTTATTCCAGTTGAATGTAGATACCACAAAGTCCAAGATAAAATGCATCCTGTGCCTGGATCCATCTACTGCTTTAAGCATAATATTAAGATCGTATGGCACTGGAATAACCTCCTTTACTATGTGTCTTCTCAAAAAATCTGAGTTTTATTCAGGTAAAGGTTAAGCACATATTTAATTAGGTTTGCTTCTCACTTTTTGCAATTTTTCACATTTTGTGTTTTATATTTTTATTCAAAGATTTTTGACAAAGTATTCAACTGAAGAGTTGTGTTGGATTTTTAAATGCCTTTATTAAAGCAAATTTACACACTTGGTGTAAATGTCTTTAGCTAAAGGTCTGTAGCTGTGCCTTTAACATACTGGAGGAATATTAGATTTGCACAGGACAAATATAAAGCCAGTTATACCATGAAAAGTAGACAACCATCCTTTACAGAAACGAGTAGTTCTAGACTATAGTAACTTCTCCAAGTTGTCATGCTACCACCAGGCTGTCTTTAAAGAAACAGAGAAACTGAGAGTGTTAAATAGAACATAACAAATCGGCCACTATCAACCCTTCCATCTTCAAGAGCTGTGTCTGGCAAAAGAAGAGGAAGTGGTATGAAGAGATACCATTTCAGTACAACCTTTTTGGGAGCAAGTTTTTTTGCAACCATATTCTGGATTTATAAATTCTTAAAATGTTTAGAATAAATACATGAGCACCCAAATGTTAAAATGGCTCATCCTTTTTCTTCCTTACAAAGCACCCACTTTTATTTCTTATATTTGAGGTTGATGGAACATTTGCCAAAAGCCAAAGTGGGTTATGAATCTTTAAATTTTTGATCTTTTTATTTCCAATAAAATATGGAATAATACCCATTGAAATGGAAAGTTTAAATTATCTGTAATTTAAAAAAAAAAACATTTTTGTGTTAAAAACTTTTCTCAAACTTTTTTGTCTCAAATTTATGGTAGATTTTGTGGTGCAGCTTACTCCTAATTTGAATATGAATATGGGGCAAATCTATCCAGCTATTTCATTTTGTAATTGCTAGAAAGGAACTCTCATAAAACTATTTTTGTCAATTAATTGTGCTCTCTGCACTTCAAAACAGGCAAGAGTAAAGACAGTTTGAACTTAAAATCCTAAAATTGTGGAACAGTTTGGGTTGGAATGGACTTTTAAAGGTCATCTAGTCCTACACTGCTGCCATAAGCAAACTTCTAGGTATATTGCTCAGTTGATAGGTGCAAATCAAAGTTTTAATATTCACTAGCTTATAGACACTTATTTTTTTCTAGATAAATCATAGGATTCTGACAGGAAAATAAGGCTATTACACTATTATAACAATCTCCATTATCTAAATTGACAGTGTTGCTAAGACATGTCTGAACCCTAGGGATATCATTTCAAGTGGGGTGTGATTAATTCTAAGAGCTATTTAAATCTCTTTGATCCAGAGTTTAAAATGCAGCCCTCTATCTCGTCTATTTCTTCATTTTACTTGCAGCTTTGTGTTGGGAGTCTTAGTTCTAACTTTGATGCTAGAATCAATTAATTTAAAGGGCAGTAAACAAACATTATGGTAGTACCCTTTCATTTATCCTAGAAAAGATGCATATCTTCAGTAAATAATAAGCTCATTCTTTTGAAAATTTACTGGATATTTAGATGGCTTTCAGTATAGTTTAATTTTAATCTCAGATCATAAGGTAATTTTTTGCTGAACTCACTCTTACGTTTATCAGTTTTTAGGCATTTCAGTAGGATATTTCTGTCTATTGCTATGAAGGCATTTGTTAAATCACAGAAAAATTACTTTAACTTCTACCATAAATATTCCAAGAACTCCCTTTGATGAAAAGTACCTGTAGATAGAAAACAAATAGCTATATTTAAAAAATATTTTTATTTTTCAAAGAATTAAGCATCAAGTTAAAAAGCATCATTAAGTTAGGAGGTACTAATTCTTCATGTTCTGTGTTTACTGAACGTACATGGCTTTGAAAAAGTGTCTTATGTCATAAGTGTTTTCTCTGAGATGTGTCTATTTATGTTTGATGTTTTAAGGAAGTTAATTTGAAAAAACTTTGTCTTATTGTCTGTCATCTGTATATGCACATAGATACAGCAAAGTTGTACATGGCAATTTTTCAAACACGGTTTACAAATACATTCTTTCTGACTACTTTATTGAATTTAACTTGTTCCTTTCTTCAATGAAAACCTATATGCTTTTCTTCAGACACAAAATTAGCAATTTCTTCCTGAGCACCTTTCAACGTGTTTGGCTGGAAAAAGTACATGAAAAAACTCAGTATGACAGGCTTATACTCAAGTTAACGGTAATGTAACTTGTGGAGAGCCTCTTGCTTATGCGCCCACTTCTTCCTTCCCAGCCATGATTTGATATTATCATAAAAACATGAATTTGTACAATTTTCAGAGGGGATTCTGATTGGTCAGTTTTTGAAATTTGATAATAAAATGGCACCAGTGTCAGCAAGTGAGCCTAAAGGGTTTACTCAAGAGCTATTCGGTTATAAAATACCGATTCATGTGCACAGTGTTTTTAAAAGGTATTAAATGGTGTATATGCAGCTCATTTTTATAGCTTTTTTTGGTTGCACAGGATAATAGTAAATGAAAAGGCTGCATTGAACACCCTTTCTAACCTCATGTAGTGCAGCTCAAAACAAAAATTTCCCCCAAAATAATGTAAAGATGGAATTGTTTTATGTGTAGTCTTATTGCCATGAGCTGTATTTTCAGTGGAAAGTTAGATGAATGAATAGTATACACTAGCAATTAATATGACGTAGAGTTTTCTAAAATTGGTCATTTTATAGAACAGGTTTTGTATATTTCTAATGCAACTTCTTTGAGGACATGCTAATACTGCCCTGATTTGGAGATTTGGAACTGAAAGACTAGAAGCTGAGGTTGGCTCCTTTCTGTGGAAGAAGGCAATGATTGTCTGCAGATAATATGCAGGAAAGCATGTGATAATTATTTTGGTGTTGATGGCCAGTGTCTGCTGTCTTGACGTCCTAAATCTAGTAATTTAGATTTACACCTTGTAATGTAAATCCCACTCACTCATTCTCAGCCTGTTTAAGTGTGTGTTTTTCTCATGCTTGCATTAAGGTATCAGTCCTGCAGTTTCATGTATAATGTATTTTAGGCCTCTCTTAGCCTTCAAAATAGAAAGTAATGTATACATATGTGTATAAAAACAGGAAGAATGTTTGAAAGTACCTGCAGATTTGTCACTGAATGTTAGTTATGTTTTGCATTTTGTTTCACTGACCAATCAGAGGATCAGAATTGTACAAATATGTATCCTTACTAACCATTAACCATCTGAGCTGTTATACTCTGTTCCGTTACCCCTCTTGATCTCACTTTCACAACCCCCCCAGGCACCGTTCTATTAACCTCTTCCTCAATGGCTATCAGAACTTTTGGATAGAAACAGAGGAATATTCATTTGAGGAGAAACTAGTTCAGGATTTGGCTGTAAGTACTGACATAATTGGGCATATATTTCAGCGTCCACTTCAGTGTGTATTCTATGTATTTATTATAAACTATATTTAATTTTTGTGTACTGTATGCATATGCATAAACTAATAAAATATTAATCCTTATGCTTCAGGGCATAGGGCCATTTTCTGCTGTGGTCAAAAAGACATTTTTCCTGTGATGCGCACTGAAGTGCATTAAGGTGATTTATGCCTTCAGATGAGCTATGTGATACTCATTCTTGGGAAAAGAAATGGATTAGACGAACAGTCAGACTATTTTTGCCATTATGATAATTCCTATATTCATATATATTATTCACTGGGCTTTTTTTAAAGCTTGACACTATTGATCCTTTTCCCTTTTAATTTATTAAATTAATGCATAATATTTAATTTTAACATTTTCAGCTTGATACAAATTAATTTTGCTGTTTTCCTGTTTGGTGGATCATAAGGAGAAGTAAATATATGCAACCATATTCAGCAAAAATGTAGTTTACCTGTGTACTTGTTAAAAGTGATTGGTAAACTTCAGGATTTTGGTAATGAATGAATTCAGAATGCCTACTGCTCTTTCTCTTCCCTCTATGTAGTTAGCTTGCCTAAAATACCTCCAAGGAGCTTATCTCCATAGTATCTAAACACCGTGAAAGTTACTATATAGCTTCATGGGTCACACGCAGATGTATCAGGAAGTGCTTCAATGTTAACAAAACCAGTCCTGTTGTGCTTTTAAAAGACCGCTTATGCCTGATACTGTAGAGACATAAAATGGTTTGGGTTGGAAGGGACCATAGGGGTTATCGAGTTCCAACCCCCCTGCCATGGGTAGGGACATCCTTCACATGCTCTGGACAATTATATGGTCAGTCTGTGTTTGACTTTGTTGCTTCTTGCTAAAGGAAAGAATAACACCATTAATTAAAGCAGTGACTGCAATTCTTTCAGATTTCCTAGAGAAGTAAATTGAACTTCTGTAGTTACAGTTATTACTGTAATTACTATAACTCTACAATAACTACAAACACTACAAAGGTGTGATAACACAAGTAAGGTAAAGGTCTGATCTTTGGCCAGTTCTGATTATGTTATATTTTTAATTGCCAATAAATGTTTGAAGTTTACAATAATGAGCAGTCGTTGAATCAAGGTTACTTAGAAATGACATATGAAAATACTGTAGCAAACAGTCTGAATAGGGTGTATCTGATGGTGTTATTAAAAATTGCTCCAGTAATTCCAATACTAAATAATTGAGTTAGAACTTCCTTTCAATTCTGAGATGTATAATTTCTGTAGCATATGGCTTCCCCAAGATTTTCCCTGTCTCATTCTCAATACATTGCAAATGAGAAACTTCAAAAGTAACATAAAATATGAATAAAAATCATATACTCTAAACCCTTTTGAGTCATACATGCACATAATGTTGCAGGTTATGCTGTAAACTGCTGAATAAGATAAAGGCAGTTGATACCAATGGACAGAAAAAAATTACTAACTCCATTCCTAAGCTTAATTACTCAAATTTTTTCTTACTTATGAAGCTTAACTTTCATATTCTAAATCTTGAGACAGACATCTCCAAAAAAAGATGAAGAGGAAGAAGAAGAGACTGAGAAAAACCATCCTGATCCACTTCATCAGATTATCCTCTATTTTAGTCGCAGTGCTCTTACAGAGAAAAGGTAAAAGAACTGTGTGGAAAAGCCCATTGAGTAAAAGCACACAGAAACTGAATTTTTAGTAACATTACTGAAGTGATTTAACACAAGTGTTCATTTTTAGTTCATTATTGTAAATGGTGAATACCTTTTTCCCTCTCAGTTTAATCAGAGTTTTCATGTATTTAAACTCAGTATAACCTTTACATTGAGATAAATATTGACTATTTTTGACATTTTAAAAGCTTGGTAAATACCCAGCACAGAAGTAATTGAGCATGACTTCTCATAGAAACACAAAGTCTACAGGAACTGCAGGTTTAATCAGGGTACCCTGCCCTGGTCTGTCCTGGTAATAGATCTGTGTTCTTGGTTCTAGTATTCATTACATTTCACTCAGTAAGTCAGAAAAGGTTTTGTTGATGTTTATTATGAATCTCAGTGCCAGTTTCTGTTTTGATTAGAATGATTAGAATTAGATTTTTATGAGTACTCCAGTGCTTCTTAGACTTTTTATGTATGACTAATAAAATCTTGCCATTTGACAGTTATATTATTCCAACTTATATCTCCATATTACTTTTCTGCACCTTCAACAGCCACAAATATATCTCTAAATTGTTTGAGTAAAATCTTAGAGACTTGGATTTAGATAAGAGAGCTCATTTATTACACAATTTTCAAGTGCAGTAACTTTTCAAGTAGACTAATTTAATAAAATACCCATTAATAAATAAGGTAGGCATATGACATCTTTATATTACTATATCATAAAATAATTTAAAATATTTTTTACTCTTCACAGCAAACTAGAACATGATCCTCTATATATTGCTTATTCTGCTATGATGGCAAAAGTAAGTATATAATTTCAAACTCCATCCCTCACTGCACTTAGGTACTTCCCATTAATTTTAGATGCTTCTTAAAACTGGTCTTTCTCTTTCTTACATAGACTGCTTGATACTAGTAATTTCTGTATTTTTAATGAAGCAAATGCTGTTCAGAGTTATATATATGTATAATGAGAATTTTCCTACATAAGAACAATACTATAAAATACCAGTAGGTGCAGTCCTGTTGCTTTCACTTTGTACTTTTGTTTTGTACATTATTAACTCATGAGGAATTTTAACACATTATTTATCTTTATTCTTTGGGTAATTATTTTTGAGTTAATATTTGAAGTCTGTAAAGATAAGTCGGTTTATGCAACATATTGATTAAAGCTGACTCGTGAGGAGAGATTGAATTGTGAAGAGAAATATTACAGATATAGAGATATGGCACAATAGCCTGCAATTACAGGGTGTGAATGCAGTTGGATGAATACCCTGAAATACTCATACATTAGGGAATTTCAGCTTCTTAGTGTGGATGAGCACAAACATTTACAATTACAGGGTTTTAAAATCTTCTTAATACCTTCAGTAATTGCTTGAAAAAAAATATTTGGCCATTTTTGTAGAAATACTATAGCAAAAAATATGCATTATGTTTCTTAATAAGCCAGATCTTGTGATTTCTGTTTTTAACATAAAAAGAGCTGTCAGGAAGAAGAAGAGGGAGATGAAGAAAAAGAAAAGACTTTTGAGGTGAGAGTTTAAATAACATTTCTTTCTCATCATCTAATGTGGAAGTATTTTACTTATATCCACTACAATAAATGCAAGAATAACATAACTCTGTGTGTAGAGCTGGTTTACTAGGTTATTCATATAAAAGATGGGGCGTTCTGAAGTTTTGGAGTCAAACAACCCATAGATTATGGAGGCAGATGGTCTTCAACAATTTCAGATTTCTCATCTTCCTATTTTCCTGGATCCATTCCAATCTGTAGTCTGTTCTCATTTTTGTTCCCAACCCCAGGAGAAAGAAATGGAAAAACAGAGAACTCTCTATCAGCAAGCTCGCTTACATGATCGTGGAGCTGCTGAGATGGTCCTCCAGATGATTAGTGCAAGCAAAGGTAACCTTCTGTGACATCTTTAAAATATACCTCATATGCAGGTTATAGGTGTGATATATCATTATATATGATGTAGTTATTATATACAGCTTCTATATGACAGATAATGAGGCAAAATAAATGTCAGTTACAACTGCACTGAGTAAAAGTTCCAGACTGCATTTCTGATTGAATGGTTCATAACTGCAAGTTTTAGTCAGTGTATCCTTGTTTTGCCAGGTCATACAGGACCCATGGTTGTTGAAACACTAAAACTTGGTATTGCTATTCTAAATGGTGGAAATACCATAGTTCAACAGGTAATGCCTTTCTAACTACTGTGAGTCTTGCTTGCATAAATTAGGCAAGTAATTTTGAGAACTTCAATGTCCTGTTGTTTATTTTAGTGTAATTAATTTTAAGCCAAACAGTGAAGAAGTATAGCTGCATTTTTAGTGCAATAGCAATTATATTATTGTTTGCCAGTGATTTGCATTTCAAGGAATTAATCAGGAAGTTTTGAATTATTATAATTTCAATATTATTAATTCTAAGTGTAATTATTATTTTTACTATTTTTATTTGGTTTATAAATATTAATTAACAATAAATTTTCAAATATTGTTTATTGCATATAATGTTGATATTATATTTTTTCCCTTTCAAAAATATACAACGTTTAGAAAATGCTAGACTACCTGAAGGAGAAAAAGGATGATGGATTTTTTCAGAGCCTCTCTGGCTTGATGCAGTCCTGCAGGTAAAACCATAAATTGCATTATTACAAGTTCAGTTTTATTTATGTTGGTAGCTTATTGCTCAGTGCAGGTGGATGTGTTAGATTTAAATTACAGGAGTCACACGTTGTAGAACTCTTGTGGGAAAGTTTTGTGAATCACAGGAATAGTCTGTTAATCTTTTTGAGTATTCTTCCAAAGCAGAAAATAAAGCAAAAGACTGCAAAAGACTAAGAAGGCTTAGTTTGAAGAGGCAGAAAAGTAAAATGTAATGGCTCCTTTACTGATTCTAGACCCCTCAAGGTTTTTGTCTGGTTGGTTTCAAGGATACAGAAAAGCTGTCGCTAAGGGAGAGATAGGCCAGTGGAGCTTTACTAAGCTTTCAGTTTCTGCATATTTCTGGTGAGTTGCATAATCTCTGTCTCTCCTGATCCTCTGCATATGTATCAGGTTTGTTAGAGATGGCATTGGACCAGTGAGACTGTAATAGTCTATTCCCTTGATAAAACAGTTCAAAGTAGTTAAGGTAAAGGACTCCTGTACAGAAGAAGGAAAATTGCTGGTGTTTCTGATTACTCTTACAATAGACAACCTCCTTTACTCAGCCTTTTAAAGAATCAGAAGGGTTCTGAAGGAGTAGACTGGGAATTAGAAGTGGAGCAGCTGTTGAATAGAGGATAAAATGCGGAAGGAATGGTGACCTGCATTGCAGAAATTATTGTTGAATAGTTGCAGCCCAATTAAATAACATCTGCCTTGTAATTTTTTCATTTATGTAGAACAATTTAGCAGGCACTTGCTCAAACAGGCCCTGCTGTGATATTATTACCAATTGTGTATATTTATCGTTCAGGACTTCATTAAAGTGCTATTGATAAAATTACCTGAACATGATAAAAGAATAAAAATGATGCTTTCAGAAATTCTTTTGGTTTTAACAATGTCACTAGATTCAATATGTGACTGCATTGCTATTTAACTGAACTAAAATTAGATAATGATAGAATTGTATCTGGATGGTTTAAATGAAAGTGTTCTGACTGGGTGGGGATAAGAATCATGATTTGCTCTTCCATGTGCTGAGCTATGTCAATTTAATAAAATTCAGATATCAATGTCTTTTGACCTTGGAAGATCTGGAACTTCTGATTACATTTCTGTCTTCTGCATATCAAATCAGGAATTCCATACATCTTCTGAATAATATAACCATGCATAATATATACAGTAGCAATATAATAGGAGTAATAATGACAACTTAGTGGAAAATGGTGTGATTGAGAAACAATTGCAGTAATGTCCTTTTGGAGGTAAGTTTAAATCAACATTAAGAGTAATATTTCAGGCTCCTTTTCGACTCCTCATTTGTACGTGAAACCATGAATGACATTATCAGGAGTGAAGTTAGGTAAGTGGTGAGACCTAACCTGAGACTCATTTCTTTTCAGAATTGTACACTGGTTACTTAGTTTTATCCAAAGCCCATTTATTTAATACAAATATTAAATAAAATATGAGGCAACACATGTCATACTGGGTCAAGATTAGCTGTTGAAGGCCTCTAGAAATTTTGTAGAAGGAAATGATTTTCCATTGTATATTATAGTCGTTTTTCTGTTCCTTCTGTTTGTTTTTTCTTCAATTTTAAGTGTTCTTGACTTGAATGCATTTGAGAGACAGAATAAAGCAGAAGGCCTGGGAATGGTTACTGAAGAAGGAACTCGTAAGTAGAATGAAATTGATTCCAGTAGTGCTTCAAACGTTATTTATTCTTCCTTCTTTAACTAGAATTGTTATTTTCTGTGCCTCGAGGTTTCTGTTGTTAAACTTATTATAAGTAATTCTAGGCTTTGAGTTCTGAATATGCTTTTTTTTTTACAATATCTGTAGCGATAATTTTTAAGGAAAATATTGTAACTTCCAATATTCTTATCTTGTATTCTTGTTATTTTTCTTTGATCCACAGTCATCGTTCGTGAGCGTGGTATGTTTGGGTTTACAGTTTTTGATACTATTGTTGCAAAAGTGTGTTGCAAATGCAGAGAGAAATCTCTCATTGCATCTTCTCAGATATCTTTAGGTTTAGCTTTATGGTCTGCAGCAGGTTGTGTGTTTAGCTTGAATAAGGAGTTTGATGCTTATTAAAGAAGTGTCACTCATTTAAGGCATGATTTTAGTTATGACTAACAATTTACTTATTAGATATATATCCTGTTGCCCTTTTTTTTTTCGAATTAGTGTTGTTTTTTTAACCATGGATGCATTGGAGTGCTCAATACTTTGGCTCTGCTTTTTCTGTCTCAGTTTTTCTTTTTATTATTATCAGTCTGTTTCTTTTAAATTGCTTTAATGCTTTGAAAGACTGGTTTTTTATTAAAATTCCAGTTTAAAAGGTTACTGTAAGATTATGTGTTCTGCATAATTAATCATAAAAATTGTCACATAATCATTGTATTTATATATTTTAAAGGTGAAAAAGTCTTGCAGCATGATGAATTTACTCGAGATCTATTCAGATTTTTGCAACTGCTCTGTGAAGGGCATAACAATGGTAAGAGAACTGAATTAATTTCATAGAAAATGTGCAGTGAGTCTATTCCTAAACAGAATGCAGTAGAACCAATTCTGATGTTTTCCTCTAATGTATTTAGTTTTCTGAGGGTAAACTGGCATGACAACAATTTGAATTGTGGAGTTCAATTCGATTTTTTAAGTCTTAATTTAGTTTCGGTGTTTAGCATATTACTAGTAAAGCCTTTTCCAAGTCACCTGGATAACAATTCTTCAGTTATATTTACATCAAGGTCTAAAGTAGTTCAATTTCCACCACAGAAGCATCTGTATCCAACAAGATACTTTAAAAGAAAGCATTCTTCATGGAAATAGAAAAATAATGTTGGGGGTTTTTTGGCTTTATGTACTAACCAAGCACAAACCACTTCTTATTTCAGACTTTCAAAATTACTTACGTACTCAAATGGGAAACACCACAACAGTGAATATTATCATTAGTACTGTTGACTATCTCTTGCGTCTTCAGGTGAGGAAAAAACAGATGAAAATGGAGTATAACATATTTGCGTTTCCTTCACTTCTGTAGATTCACATTTTATTAGAATCAAATGGGAAAATTCTCTCTAAGGGGGAGAGAATTTATTTCTCTAAAATAAAGAATTAATGAATATTTCATATTATTTTTCCTTTGAAAACAGATGACATTTCATAATTCTATGTGAAACCAGATGTTTGATAATTAATTTCTTTGTTCACTTTTGAAAAGAGTGAAAAATATTATTGTAATGAGAACTAGATTGACACAGATATGCTAAATTTCATCTGAATTACTCATTTAACTTTTGGTGATACAAATGCAGGAAGTAAATACTGCACAGAGAATTCAAAACTAGAAAATGTAACATTGTCTTTTTTTCTTAGGAATCCATCAGTGACTTCTATTGGTACTATTCAGGAAAGGATGTCATTGATGAATCAGGACAACGTAACTTTTCTAAAGCTTTGGCTGTCACCAAACAAATATTCAATTCCCTTACAGAATATATACAGGTAAGTAGAATGTTTTTCTCGAGGTACTAACAGAGAAGTTCCATGCTGACACAGCAGGATCATGTTCTTTCATAAATTTGTAAATACTTTGCACTTGTTTTTTAAATTTTGATAAAGTTACATGGAATCACTGGACCGGTGTAAAGTAAAAATTAAGACACGTGAACAGCTATGTATTTAACAGGATACAATTTGGTATTTATGCACTAGATACCCAGAGTTCTTGGAAAACCTTCTCATGTAGCTTCATGGCAGCCTGAAACTTCTTTTTGAATTATTTGTTTTGGTTTATTTCACATAACTAAAAAATGTGGTTTTCTTAATTTTTTTAGGGCCCTTGCATAGGTAATCAACAGAGTCTGGCACATAGTAGACTGTGGGATGCAGTTGTTGGCTTTCTTCATGTGTTTGCCAATATGCAAATGAAACTTTCCCAGGTATTTCCAACATTAATTGTCACTGTGCACTCACCTTTACTAAAATCAAACTTGACATTTGCAGCTAAATTATACCTTTCTGATAATGAATGTGGCAGTTTGGTCCCTGCCTCCCAGCTGCCAAAACTGGAGGATCTGTCAGAACAGAAGTATCATTGAAAGCATGGATCCCATGCTAAAAATATGCAGGCCAAGAGAAAAGCTGAGGAAGATCCAAAGAGGGAGGGAGTGTGACATTTGGTCCACTTATCCAGTTAATTAATCAAAGCCACTGAGCAGGGGTGCACAGGCAGTGTTCATTTCACTGTACAGAGCACAGTGGAGTCCCACGCCACAGTGTGAGGGTTCTGTGTTCTTCTGTGAATTCTGCTTAATCTATCCATACACTCCAGCTCTGCACTGAACACAACAGTGCAGAGGGTACTTTCCTTTCTTATTCAGTGTCTCTGCTATCCTCTGACTTATAAGATTTCTTCCCACCCTTTAGAATTATATCAGAATTTTGAGAATAGTATTTAGGGCCTTAATGTCAAACACAAATCCATATTATACTTACCATGTTCTGTAATTAAACTAAACAGTTCTAGTAGTCTTTGAGTGGTAATGCATTATGCCATTAAATATTGCCAGTGAAGTGAAAAAGGAGGGATACTTTCTGAGACAGATACTTTCAGATCTGTGTAGCAACCCTTTTTTTATTTGTTTGTTTCTGCTGTCCCTAACCTGCACTTTGGTACTCCTTAATGCTTTATTAAAACTTATCTTTATGGTATTAATATCTCTGCTCTAGGAAGTCACATATTGTATTAAACTTCTGATACTAATCATAATAAAATGACAATGAAATGTTGCTGAATAATATGAACAAAATTTAACTGATCATCTTTAATACCATTTTTCTCTAAATTTATTTAGTTTTCTAGATAAATACAAATTAAAAACACTCTTACAGTCCTTTTTTTTTTTCAGGACTCTGCTCAGATTGAATTGCTTAAGGAACTGCTAGATCTACTAAAGGATATGGTAGTGATGCTCTTGTCATTGCTTGAAGGTTGGACACATTTTTCTTATACTCAAATATTATTATCTCACCTTCCTAGTGTAAACACAATTATGTTAATATTTCTAAACTGCTTTTTAATTGCCTTTATGTAATTTTGGGGGAAAAAGACATACTTCATATTTATTTAAGAATTATTCTGGGATATACATAGTCATGAAATAGAGGGCTCCTAGGGAAAAGTATGTTGGAAGAAAAAAATACTAAGATTTAAGAACATTTTTGTTCTGTTTTCAGCACAAATATGAAATGTCTTTATTTACAATGTAGCTGTCAAATAACTTCCTGTTATAACACACCACTTAGGTAACGTTGTAAATGGAACTATTGGAAAACAAATGGTGGACACGCTTGTAGAATCATCTAGCAATGTAGAAATGATTTTGAAGTTCTTTGACATGTTCCTGAAGTTAAAAGATCTGACTAATTCAGATGCTTTCAAAGAGTACGATCCAGATGGTAAAGGAATCATTTCCAAGAAGGAATTTCAGAAATCAATGGAGGCTCAAAAACAATACATACAGTCAGAGATTGAGTTCCTGCTGTCCTGTACAGAAGCTGATGAAAACGATATGTTTAATTACGTTGACTTTGTGGAAAGATTCCACGAACCAGCCAAAGACATTGGATTTAATGTAGTAGTATTGTTAACAAACCTTTCAGAGCACATGCCTAATGATCCACGCCTTCAGAGCTTACTTGAGCCTGCAGAAAGTGTTCTTAATTACTTTGAACCATACCTTGGCCGTATTGAAATAATGGGTGGGGCCAAGAAAATAGAAAGAGTTTACTTTGAAATCAGTGAATCCAGTAGAATGCAGTGGGAGAAGCCACAGGTGAAGGAATCTAAACGACAGTTCATATTTGATGTTGTAAATGAAGGTGGAGAGCAAGAAAAAATGGAGCTCTTTGTGAATTTCTGTGAAGACACAATTTTTGAAATGCAGTTAGCATCCCAGATCTCTGAAACAGATTCATCTGAGAGGCCCGAGGAGGAGGAAGAGGCAGAGCCTGCTTATGTAGTGGATATTGGGGATGATGAGGAAGAAGAAAAGTCCCTGGAACCTGCTTCAGCTTTTGCAGTGGCCTGTGTTGCAGTGAAGAAGAATGTTACCAACTTTTTTAAAATGGTCACTGTGAAGAACCTTAGGAAACAATATAGGAAAGTTAAAAAGATGACCGTAAAAGAGATGGTGAAAGTGTTTTTCTCCTTTTTCTGGATCCTATTTGTAGGGACATTCCAAATGTTCTTCTCTATAGTGTGGGGGATATTCCAGATTCTTTGGAGCACTGTATTTGGGGGTGGCCTGGTTGAAGGAGCAAAAAATATAAAAGTTACTAAAATATTAGGGGATATGCCTGATCCAACACAGTTTGGAATCCACGATGATGTTATGGAAGCAGAAAAAGCTGAAGGTGCTGAGCATGGCATAAGAGCTGAACTTGGGGAGTTTGTGAAGAGTGAAAAGGGAGAAACTGACATAATTGCAGACATTTTTGGAATCCCTACAAAGAAAGAAGGATCAAAACATGGTCATGATGCTGGACTTGGAGATATTGCAGAAATCCTTGGTACTGAGATACAGACGCCTTTGGAAAACACAGTGCATAAGAAAAAAAGATTACAGGTAAATTAAAGAGACATTGTATTGCTTCTAAGATATAATTGATAACAATTATTATAATAAGAAATTAATGAATGTTAATAAAATGTTTATTTGATATTTCACTGACTAATATATATTATCAGTAAGAACATACTTTATAATCTCTACTCATTTAAAAACCAACAGGAAAGTTTTTCACAGAAAATTCAGCCCAGTGTTTAGATTTCAGTGCAGTAAATTGTTGTTACTGTTCATTTGGACTTTATTGAAAACATAAAATGCTAGCAAATTTCTAGTCAGAATTTTTGCTTTAAATGATTTATGATCTTGTTTATTTTGCACACCATTTTTTCACTGTACACTTCAATTACTTTTACAACTTATTTTCTCCATAATAATGCCTTATCATTAACATCTTTCTTCTACATGCTTTACATGCAATACATGTTTCTTTCCTATTATTTCAAATAAATTTGCCTGACTTTATTGTTAATTTAATGTTTATCGTATAATTATTCTTTACTTTTATTCTGGTTTATGAACAATATATTTTGTTCCACTCAACTGGACTAAAGAGAATATTTTTCTGTGTAAAAATGGATTGAATTCAATGTCGAACCCAAAGTTTATTTATCATATTTGGAAGGTATTATGTATCACTTTATACCTCAGGTCTGTTTCTACTTGTTATTCAAAAATATCTTTTCATTCAAAAATATCTTTTCTCTCATCATTAATCCACCTCTTTATGATACACTTTCCAGATATTTTCAAGATAAATCTAAACTGTGCAACTTCTTAGTGCATAATTTTCTATTAATTTGTATTTTTATCTTCCGATTTTGGTTCTTGCCTAGACTGAACTAAATTTTTGCATTTATTTTTCTTGTTTGATTATTTATGAAATAATTTTTATGTGTGTACTTAAAAATTACAGTCTATTTAAATCCTGTTTCATTTAGCATAATTGTAATGTGATTGGTATTTAAAAATACTATTTTAATTCGAGAGTCTTGGCAAGTTATATAAACACTTCAGAATTTTTTTCAACAATAGTTGAAGTAAATATTTTAATTCAGATCTGAATAAACACTTTAGAATATTCTTTGCTTTGATTTATACATTTCTCACAGATGTGTTTGATATTATTGATTAAAAGGCTCAGTAATTTTTGCAGATAGTTTGAGTCATTAATGGGAAGTCCATTATGCAATTTATCCAGCTTTTACCTTTAATATGTAATCTAGTGAAACTTACCAAAGCATTGCTTGCACTAATTCTGTATTACAGGAATTGCTATTCATTTCACATATTGTATGTAAATGGCTCAAGTAATCTAGTTAGAGGACTGGATATAAAAATTAAGTGAAGCTCAAAGTATGAACAGCAATGTAAGAATCAAAAATTCCCTTCAGGAAGTGATTATGTCTTTCTTAGGCATCTGCAATGATAAAACTTACACAAATTGATAGAAATAAAAATTAAGGTCCATATACTGAAAAGTGTACTGGTAAGGTCAATGACATTTACCATATAGCCAGAGAAACTATAAAATAACCTATGGAATTGTATACGATGAAGCCTGTTAGGACTTTGTTAATACTGTGAGGTTCTACAGGAATACGTGCTGAGAGTTGTGTGGGTTCACAAATTAGAAAAAAAGATAGTAGTAGCGAGATAAAAGTTTGCTGATAAATCTAATTATTGATAGCAGTAAAATCAAGAGCTAACTGCAACGTTGCCTTAAAATAGCAGAGAAAAATCAGTGAAGTGATGAATACAGGAGGCAAAGTTGTAATTTTACCTGTAAAATGCTGCATTTTCATCTCATTGTTACTGTTTGAGTATGAAATCTTGGGAATATAATTGAGTTGTACAACAATATCAGTTCAGTAATAATGTCAGTCAAGCAAACTGAAATTTTGAGTTGTTGAGAAAGGAAGAGAGAGGAGCCCCCATATTATTATGCTCCATGAAACTTAATTTATCTGTGTCTTGAATACCAGGTTCCCTTATTTCAAAAAGAATGTGATAAAACTGAAAAAGGTTCAGTGAAGATCAATGAGCTGTTAAAACTTTGATATGGAACAAATCTTGCATATGGAATTAAGTAGTTTAAAGCTTTTCAGCCTGGAAAAGAGAAAATTGAGAGAGCATATGATAGAGGGATGGATAAGATGGATAGGGATTTATTCATTCTTCTACCAGCCTACTACTTAGAAGAACCAGGTCATCAAATGATCTCTCAGTTAGCCTCCACCAGCTTGAGATCTTAGGGGAGACTCTGTGAAAGAGTTACACATGCATCCTTTACTGGGTGAGGTTCCACAGATAATATGTGAGATACGCAAGGCAAGATCAACTGAATAAATTCTTTCAGATATCCTTTTCCCACATACTTACAAGAGAGAGGTATCCAGATGAGTAGTGGTGGGAACTTTAGATAACTGTATATATGTATTAACCAGAAATGTAGGACCAATAGACCATTGCTGTCTAAGCACTTCACCAGAATACAGAAGAGGTTTAAGAGTTAAGACAGGTTTTTGCAAAAGGGAATGGAAACAAATTTCAGCCCTTTGGATTTCTTTGTGAGTCTGGGACGTCAGGGCCTGCACCTCTTGGATTTCCATTGAGGCTTAGATACTCAAACTGCATTTGAAAGGAGTTTATTTTGATCTTCTAACACCAAGCCTGAAGGTGTTTGGCACCCAGGCCCTGGCTTCTTTGCTGCAGTTAGCCATCTGTAAAATTGTATATTGGTTTTTCCTTATCTCAAGGGAAAGTTGTAAACACACTTAAGAGGGTTGTGTGGTGTGCCAATAAAGGTTTAATGAACCATCAGCCCAGCTAAGATAAACAGCCTGAAGAAAACATTGTGTAAATAGAAGTTGTTCAAGTATTTCTCTGTTTTCAGTTGCATTACTTGATCATGGCCAATTAATTGGGTTTTGTAATATCTGATAGTTACATAGGTATTTTTCAGATTTTTGATGATAACATTAATATATTGTTTCTTGCTTCATATTTGCAAAGAGGCAAACTCACACTCATCTTGCACATGATCAGTAAGTTCAGTGAATCTTTGTGGGTGACTTTAGTAACAGGATATGATCTGGATGTAGTTGCCTTCATCCTCAGCTGGTCACATAATTTGCTTGATCACCATGTATCATTAAGTTGTTCAGTCAACTGGACTAGTTAGAGTATTAATAATAGTATACAGAAAAAGCTATCAGAAAAATTTCTGCCATTTTCATTGTTAAAATATAGACTGAGCTCTCTGTTTTTAAAAATATAGCACTTAAAAAGTGCAAAGTCCTATAAAAATATTATTATTTAATTTGTTTCTTAGAAGACAGTAACTAAAGCTACCAGAATTTTATTTGAATGGATCCATTTGACAATTAAAATACTTTTTGCAGATATCTGAAATTGCAAAAGAAGCTGGAACACAAAGAAAAGCAGAAGCTGAGAAGGCTGAGTAAGTTAGTTTTATAAAATTCCTGCTTGACTCCTTGGTACTTCCTAATAATGCTAAATGATTTGGCCAGAAAGAATGCAAGCAGTGCTCAGTATTCCAAGAACTTTATGTACACTTTGTCTCAGCAGTGTTTTGAAAATATACTAAGGGGTATATAGTAAGTATTTTGCAAATATACTAAAAATAGATGGCAGACCATCTCAGTAGGCAGCACAATGGCAATCTGATTTTTGTGGCCTTTGACAATTATGTATATCTAGATCTGTGGCCATTTTCTTTTTTTAAAAATCATGTAAAAATTCCCATTACATCCTTTAAAAATGAGCACCAGTCTTAAAAAAACCTCTGCAATTTATCATTACTGCTTTCTGCTTTCCCTGCTACCCACTACAATTTTTATGCAGCAATATTGGATCATTAAAACACAAGATTTAACTAACCCAACCATTTTTATTTATTGTTGCTTTATCAGTTCTTGAGTTGTGAACTTGACAGCAGATACATTCCTTTGTCCAGTCATCCTATATATGATGATACGCCTAAAGAACATTTAAAATACTTACCTTACTTTAGAAGCACCCTACTTTAAGGAGCATCCTGGCTGCCTGAACCTGCAGCCACATTGTAGTAACAGATTAAAATATTTGTAGACACATACATAAGGTGTCCTAGAGATTCTTACAGATTCAAAAGCAGTACATAATTTTCTTTTTTTTTTTCTATTTGCATCCTGTATAAAATATTTACTTCAGAATCATTTATCTTTCTCCTCTTATCTGCCAAAGGTAATTTTTTTTAAGTGTGCCATCAGGGTCACTACTTTAGGACAATCATATTGATGCTTCAACATTATTTCACATATATGAAAATCCAGCTTTTTTTTGTTGTTTTTTTGGTTAGTAACTAACTTCCTCTGTTGCTACATACAGTATAAATGCTAAATTTCAAAGCCAAACTTTATGAATTCAGATTCATTCGAAATGAATGCATTTACATTTGGCTAGTTATATTCGTTTAGTTAACCTTTCTTCTAGCATGGAAGATGGTGAGAAACAAGATAAAGCAAAGGAAGTACAATCTGAGCAGCTAGAAGAGGGAAAAATGAAGAAAAAGAAGAGAAGGCATGGACAAAAAATTGAGAAACCAGAGGCTGTTATGGCTAACTTCTTCAAAGCTTTGGAAATTTATCAAATAAAGATGCTTGTAAGTTTGTCTTAAATTCTTTCGTCATTGAATTTTTATTTATAAACCCCTTTTTTAATATTTAAGGGAGAAATATCATCATAAGGGCAACACTGGCATGAGTTTTCAGATGATTGGCTGTAGTCAGTCTCTTGTGATTTTATAATACTTTGTAGAGTTATATAATGAAGTGTTTCTGTGTGTATTTTCTAATAAAACAGATTAGCCTCTTGAGCTCCTTTTTAAGAGCTCCTTATTTTCCATTAACTAACTTCTAGAATCTTTAAGTCTACTTTCTATTTTTCTTTTTCTTAAAACCATGAAATGTTGAATTCTCTGAAAAGTCTCAAGTACTTTTTTCCAGTATTCTAATATTTCTTTCCACACTTCTTTCTATTTCAGTCTTCTCTGACGTATAATTTTAAGGCCATTATTTTTAATTCCGTTTATCATGAAATGGGAGAATAGGCTGCCAAAAAATGCCCTTGCTTATTATAACTGGTGTTTGAAGGCAACACAATTATGTATTTGCTGTTTTTAAAATGTTGCTATCTATTTTTATTATTTTGATATTACCCTCAGGCTCCATGTAATTTTTTTTTTTTTTTTTACTTTCAGCACTGCTTGGCAAGAAATTTTTATAACTTAAGGTTTCTTGCTCTATTTGTTGCATTTGCCATCAATTTTATTCTTCTGTTTTACAAGGTAAGGTTATGCATTGTTCTTTAAATATTTTTGTTAGTACCAGAGGATACAGGAATTTAATGTTTGTAACTATTCTGTTTTTATTTTATTAAAGCTGAATGAAAAAAGATTTATTTAATTTCTCCTTTATAGTTGAGTTTCTAGGCACTTTTTCATTTAGTCACGTAAGTCTGTTATTGTTTGGATTGTTAATCTTCTTCTGGGAAAATTGAAATCAACTAGAATAATTCAAATGTCAAAACTGTTGAATTTTTTTTCTTTCATTTGTTCTCAAGATATTAATCATCAGGTTATTTTCAGTTACTTCTCTTTTTTTACTGTAGGCTACGGTTGTTTTTGTTTAGCTCACTGATGAAGAAGACTATACATTCATACTTTAAACCTAATCTTAGAGGTTCACCTGAACCTAGAGTTGTTTCAGGTTCTGGTGTATAACACCAGATGATACAAAGTAGAACATCTTCAGCGGTCTCCACCAATTTTTTCATGAATCTTCACAACCTCTAGCCATGAAACAGATTAGAATTCATTAAAGAGAACTCCCATCCATGAAAGACTAATTTTTTTTACATTCTATACCAATCTGAAGTCTGGAAGAGGAGTTCTGATTTATTTATATCCTGAAATCTGGCTCTTTCGATTTTCCCCTCCTGGATATAGAATGAAAGTTCTAATAAACTGATGAATCTTCTGTTTTCCAATATTACATATTCTAGTTCTGTTGCTTACAACCAAAAACTTCAACAACAAAAGCAGTTGGCTGAACATTCAGTCTAGAAATAACTGAGTCCTGATCTCAAATACCTTGAAATGCAACTCCTATAACACAATTACAGTCTCAGAGGCAGGACAGGTAAAGATGCAAAAAACTCTTGGAAACTGGGCAGAATGTACTGCACATTCCAGGAGAAAGATGTCATGGCTATTTAGTACTTCCTTCTTGTCTCTTTCTTTCCTTCCCATAGGGTTAGAGAAAATGGACTTCAAATATACATGTAGAATTCTGCTTTTGTCTCTGCCAGTCTCCTTTTCTCCCCATTCTCTTCTGTTTTTCTTTGAGTCTGGTGGGTGACAACCTGTTCTGTTGCAGAGCAAGGACAAAAGTTCGTGTCTATCAGTACAAGTCCATCTGTCATCCATAGGACAGGGTCAGTGGGAGTCAAACAGGACTGAACAGGACTTTAGCTTTCAGATAAAGCTGTCAAAATAGGGCCCCTAGGGCTTTTATTTTAAAGGCCAGGTTTTTAAAGTCACTGGAAGAATTTAGGGCAGTATGCCAGCTGATGAAATACTGTATATAATTTGTAAGCTCTAAACAGAGTAATGAAATAAAAAGTTATGAACTGTGTACAAGTTGATAATATGAAAACTTTGCTTCTTTTTAGACTGGAGTAATCAGGAACAATGTAGATTACAAAAAAACCCCACCCTGAATTCATTCGTAACAGATAACTCTGTGATTCATTGGTTCTTCCAAGAAATTTTTTTTTGCAAAACTTTTTCATTTGTTTTGGTTTTGCTACAACATTGTTAGAGAGATTTGTAAACTGCCTGTGTTTGCTTTTTCCAGATTTTCTTTCCAGTAACATGACATGATGTGGAGACTTCTGCTGTGCAAATGAGGGAAATTTAAAGCTACTGATCTGTCATCCCTCCTATGAGCAGGCTTTGCAAACATCATGTATCATTAGAGTAAAGCAGAAGCTTTAAAGTTTACTTTGTATTCAATGTGCTTGAATTTTTCTCAGGTGACAGAAGAGCCACTTGATGAAGTAGAGGAAGACTCTAATCTCTGGAACTCCTTTGCTGAAGAGGAAGAGGAGGAGGGCATGGTGTTTTTTGTTTTAGAAGAAAGTACCGGCTACATGGCACCTGCTCTCAGAGCACTGGCAGTTATCCATACTATCATCTCCTTCGTCTGTGTGATTGGATACTATTGCTTAAAGGCAAGTTCTTAATCTTACTAAGAATCTATTATTTGTTTAACATTGGCCATGTCCCAAGGTGGATGTTGGTGCTGATACTGGAATACCTATTTGTACCTAGTTGTTCACAGATTCTCACTATTCAATATGGAGATGTTTTGCTCCTGCATTCTGCCCAGCAGAATTAGTTAATTTTGTTCATAACTTTGTTTGGGATGTGTGTTTTTTGGATTTGTGGTTAAAACAGTGCAGGTGACACAGCCACATCTGGTTATTGCAGGACAGTGTTTGCATAGTGTGAGGGCTCTCTCTTTGCTTTTCCCACTGCGTGCATCCCTCAGCGGGCATGCTGGGAGGGGGCACGGCCAGGACAGTGACCTGAACCAACCAGAGGGATATTCCATCATGCTCAGCAATAAAAAGTGGTGTGTGGGGGAGGGTTGGGGTTTGACTGCCAAGCTGGCCATTGCTCAGAGGCTACCTAGGCACTGATCTGCCTGTGGGACATTCTAGTGTGATGTTTGGTCTTACACTTTTAGTGTTATAAAGAGTACTATAGGTACCAAAAATACATAAACATGACAAAGATGTCTGCCGTCATTTCCACAGGTCCCTCTGGTTGTATTCAAGAGGGAGAAGGAGGTAGCTAGAAAGTTGGAATTTGATGGGCTATACATAACTGAACAGCCAACTGAAGATGATATTAAAGGACAATGGGATCGCCTTGTTATAAATACTCCGTAAGTAAAATTAAATGACTCTATGTAAACTGCTTATAATATTATAGCTCATTAAGCCACTGATCTAGAACCTTTCCTGTCCACCTTCCTTTGTTCATCTAAAGGAAAGGCATTTAGCACCTTATATTAGATGCTACAGTAGTACATTGTTACACGAAATCCTGTATTATCTGTTTATTTAATAAATACTATTATAATGCATACATTCCACCTCCTTCTCATTTTTAGGGTTTGCAAGGATTATGTATTTTACCTCACAATGTCTCTCCAAGACACTTCACATATTAATCTCTATTGAGAAAGTTCTAAAAAGATAACTTCCGTGCTTTCCAGTGACTCAATTTCACTTCTATAGTAATATTCTCCTCCCTTTCTTTCCCATTCCTTGTTAAATAAATTTGTATATGACATGAGAAGTAAATCTAGTGAAAAATAGCAGTCCTAGATTTTTAATAGGTCTGACAGGAATTTCTGTCAAGTTTTTGGCATTAGCAAATACTGTAGTAGTCACACATTGATTCTAAGAGTCTCATCTGCTGTTCTGCATCAGTAAGCTGCAGCAGTTTGTAGGAGTGACACAGACAAATATAGCAAGTCAGCTCTCTTCCCTGGGAAGAATGCCCTGAATACAGGCTGGTTTTCAGAATTTACTGGTAGGTTTAGATTAGCTATTAGGAAGAAGTTCTTTATTATAACAGTGGTGAGGCACTGGAACAGGTTGCCCAGTGAAGTTGTGGATGCCCCATCCTTGGAAGTGTTCCAGGCCAGGCTGGATGGGGCTTGGAGCAACCTGGTCTAGTGGAAGGTGGCCCTGTCCATGGCAGGGGGATTGGAACTAGGTGATTTTAAGGTCCCTTCCATGATTAGAATCTCTAAAATACTGGAAATTCTTGAATGCTTTGTTTCCGTACACCTAAGTTTTAAGAATTTTTCTTAATTTCATGCAGCAGTATGGACTAGCACATATTATTAAAGTTGCAACAGAATTTAATTGGGAAACAGGAGAGCTTGCGTATTTTCCAACCAGTTTTTTTACTATTGATAGCAACCCATCTAGATATCCAGTAAGTTTATCTTCAGCAAAAAGAAGCATAAATTAATGAAATATATTGTCAACTTATCCCTAATGACTTGCTGTACAGTCTGTTCTCAGCATGTTGCACTGCCTACTGAAGTTAAACAAAAGATTAAGGCTAATTTAAGCAGGCTAACCCTTCCCTCTGATGTTAACTGAGTCTCGAGGTTTAGTGCAGGTACTGTACGATCAGAATACACACTGCTGGAGGATACCCAGTGTTCTGTATGAACTGAAATATGCTTTCTATAAGTGAAAAAAAGTAATTAAAAATGCAGAAGAGGTACCCTGATGAATTATTAGATGTTTGTGGTAAAAGAGATAGACACAAGCTGGCTACACTATAACATATTTTGCTTACAAGCCTGAGAAATCAAGAAAAGAAATAATACAGAGCATTGGACTAGAATATACCATCCATCTGAGTCACGAGAAACTTTTGCCTTTATCTGGAGTAATTTCATTCAGAACTCCAGTTCAGAAAAGTAAAAATTCTAGCATAGTAGTAGTTGGGAAGTTTGCCTCACATCCCAGCAGAATAGTGTTCTGGAGTCTCATTTTTCTGTTGCTAACACTTACTTTATTTTACCACTACTGTCCTTTAGTTTAAGTGGTTATTTTTCTCTTTTACATTCCTACATATTTTCTCAACTCAGTGTTATTTCCAGGAAATAAGGAGAGTGAAATCTTAAATTTTGGTGTGTTTCCTGCTAATTGGCATTCCTCAAAACAGATAAAATATACAGTAAGATCATTAGAATGAGGAATTCCTGGATACTGCTGTATATATATTTGCTATATATAGGCAAATGATCTGCTTGAATTTCCTTGGCAGGTTTAATATTTTAAAATTTCTGTTGGCAAACTGTTGACTGGTTCTCAAGTGTTCAGCCTCTATTTGAAATGTAATCCAATGAACATAAAAATTATTTATACTTCAAGATTCTCTTATTTTCCTCTGAAAATCATTGTCTGGTTTGATTTTTATGGCTAGGAGTGATAAAGTATTTATTTAGGAGATGAATGATATTACAGTGACTAACCAGCTATTATGGAATTGTTAGGCTTATTAGGTGATACTATTTAGCCTGCTGTCCTTTTGTAGCCACTCATGTTTGTGGATGGGAAAAAGAAAGGGGGTGTGGAGGGGGAAGATGATACTGCAGCAAAGTATGATTAATAACAGCTGTTGTCCACATGAAAAGAAATCATTCTTATAATTTGAAGTCCAGTGAGTGAACAAAATTATACCAAAACTTGCAATGATTAGGAACATCATATTTCCTCCTTTTTTTGTTGTTTGTTTTTTCTTTCCCCTAACAAGTTAAATAACATGAAATATCTTTGCCTTATCTATGTAGGTCCTTCCCTAACAATTACTGGGACAAATTTGTGAAACGGAAGGTAGGCTTTTTATATTTCTATCATGTTTTTCAGAGCAATAATCTACTATTTGGTTAATTTGGATATCCATATAATATGCTTCTGTACACACAAATACAGAAATAACTGAGAACTGAAATTTGTTGTAGGGAAGTCATTGTTGTGGTAAATGTCTCTGTGAACAGGCAGCTGCGGCGTAGGTGGGAGCAAGGGAGGAAGACAGAAGGCTGTGGTTTCCTTCCTAGACTCAGACATTTGAAATAACTTTGTGCTGTCAATCAGCCAGCAGGTCTAATTTACAATCATTGTCATCTTTAGGATACAAAGCCCCCTCATTGCCCTAAAAAAAGAAAAACATGCCAGCTTAAATGACAGAAAATTATACATAAGCTTTCAGATAATAGCCTTTAATGGTTATATTTTTCTTTTTTATGCTCCCCTGGTTTCCTGGGAGTTCTTACCGTTCTAGTAATGTTAATTGTGAAGGACTTTTTTTTTTTAATTCCTGACAACTACTGGTCTAAAGTAGGTGAATGTCACTGAGGACTTTCACTGAGCAAAAGCTTCTCTTCTTCCATTTTCAGGTTATTAACAAGTATGGAGACTTATATGGAGCAGAGCGCATTGCAGAACTGTTGGGTTTGGACAAAAGTGCCCTTGATTTTAGTCCAGTGGAAGAGAGTGAACCAGAAGAGGCATCTCTTGTGTCATGGTATGACTTCTGAACTTCACAGACAAATTATGTGTTGGTATAACTTCACCATCAGAGATAAAAATGGATTTAATTTTGAAACGGTTGTGATGTTTTCCTCAGCATGGAAAATTCAAATGGATAAGTCTTCCTAGTGGGGAAGTAAAATAAAATAGCTTTTTGTTTGTTCTAAAATAGTTGTGTTATAAAAGTAAGAAAAAAACCCAGTGAATTTATGCTGACTGATATAGTTGGCCACTCTTTTAAGCAATAATTAATGCAGCATTTAATGGTCTTACAACAGAGTTTATAAACCAAAGGACAGAAAATATTGATAATAACTACCTGGAAAACACGTGTCTAGTACAGATTCAGAGATGTTTCCCTGACTTAATCAGTCAGTCAAGATGAGAGTTTGAAAGTGTCCTAGTCCCAAGTGATTTATGCTCCTACAAGAGTTGGTTTTCTCTATATGTAAGATGCACAAGAAAGATTTTCCTTTGCATGCCATCCAATGGCTAATAAAATATTTAGAATATTGCAGAAGGCAATACCTTTTCTCTTGGTTATTCTGGCAATATTTTACAGAACACATCTCTTGAATTCAAGCAATCTGCATTCCACATTTCACTACTTTTGGCACACATTTAAGTCTGGAATATGGCAGTATCACTCTTCCTGAAATTGTTACACCAGTTTTGTTGGTTTAGAAATTCTTTATGGGTGCTCAGAATAAATGAATAGTTTCTGAAAAATGAAGCACCTGGATCACTAAAAAAATGAATTTTAATTTATACTTAATTCTATATATATATTATATATATATTATATATAATATAGTTAATTTATATCACCACCTTCAGCAAAAAAATGTGACGTGCCAAAACTAGTTTGCTGTTTATAAATACAGAATTCAATACTTATTTTTGACATTTATGTATTTCATAAATTTTGTATTTCTTAGGCTAAGCTCCATTGATACAAAGTATCACATTTGGAAGCTTGGAGTTGTTTTTACTGATAATGTGAGTATGTTAGCCTAAAAGAATATGCTTTGATTTACTCTAAACATGGTTGTGTGTCTCCCACCATCTGCTTTTTTTAAACAAACATACACAAATAATATTGCATTACAGAGGCATTTTAAAATATTTTTTTTCTTGAGTTGTAGTAATTTGCTTTAATTTATGTCAGAATTTTATTTTTGATTCTAAAGGGCAATATGCACCTCCTTGCCACTGATACAATGTCAGCATTTCAGAAGTTAATGGGGCATTCATTTAATTTTGCAGAAATCAATCTAGCAACCAAAGGTGTCTTTTCTCAAAATCAAGCACAGTCTACAAAATGTTATCCTTTTTTATACTTGAATCATGTGTTTGACATGACTGGTTAATTCTTACTTTTCAAACCTTCTCCTTTGGAAGAATCATGTTTATATTAAAATTCTTTTTTTTTTTGGTGAGCCTTCCCAAACAAACAAGAAGGTCAAGATGAATCAATCAAATGACGATGTATAAACTCCTGAAATCCTTGCACACTGAGCCCTTTTTCCTCAGTATAAATTTTGACATCAAACTGGGTCCAGGTTCACTGCTTGTTAAAAGAATAAGCTGTGTTATGTGCCTTAGGTTTTGTGGGTGTCCTGGGTGACATGGTCTGAGGCTTCAACGAAGTGTCTCAAGAGTAATACAGTGCATTTTTCCATCCAGAATCAGTATTAAAATTTAAAGTACTCTGTCACAAACTCCCCAACCAAAACAGTTTCACAGTAGGGATTTTTTATGTTAATAAAATGATTATTATTTAATTTTAAATTTATTTTTAAAATATTTAGTTAAACATTTTATTTATGTCTAAATTATGTATTTAAATATGTAAAGATAGAGATCTCAGCGTAACTAAGCAATAAACACTCCTTAAATGAACAGTGGAGAGGATGAGAGACAGAATTTTTGAACATGTAAAATGGAGGTATTACATTCAGACTGTGATTCAAATCAGATCATGAGAATATTGCTTTATTTCATTACTGTTGTGGACAGAATTAAAGCTTTGGACACAGTTTCTCAGGGAGGTGCTGCTGTTGAGTCACGAGGTACAGAAAGGACCCCCTCTTTCTAAACCCCTCAGAGAGGAGTCTGGGTGTGGCTGCATCCAGTCTTAATCTCAGACTCGGACAATGATTTATGTCTAAAAGATTTTATAGATGTAATTGATCCTTTATACAACTTTGTCCTGCAGAGTTAAGGATGACAAACCAAAAATACTTGTATAGGTAAAATAAGTGGTTTATTTCAATTGATTATGATAATGGTTAGACTAAAGGACTAATATAATCAGAACTATATACTGCACAGTATAGATGGTTATAACTGCTATTATAGTAAATTATTTATTGAATTAATGGTTTAAAAGGTAGCTTAATAATTACTGTTATGTTACTTGCCCGTATCAGTGACAGTGGGCAAACCTCTTTGGTTCAGCCTCAAGGAGTAAGCCTGAGGAGTGTTCCCACCCAAGAATCTACACACACACCCCTGGGAGTGCTAGAATCCCTGCCATTAAAAAGTGTGACTGAGCTTTTACAACATCAAGTGATTGACTGGAATTCATGTTTCCAGACTAGCTAGAATGGTGCTAGGAGAGCACCATTAGTCTCAAAATAAGTTATTAGTACTACCCCTCATTGGTTGCTCTATCAGGAAACACCTCCCTTCCACGTCTCTGCCAGTGCCAGTAGCTGTCAGGATACACAAGTGTTTCACATCATCATGATGTCTGTTTTTGGGGTTGTTGAGTGAGGTTGGTCTCGGCATTTTTCAGTAGCAAAAGCTGTGTGATATCCCCCTCCATCACTGGTAATTTTCAGAAGCTGGGTGAAGTTTTAGCTGTTTCATTCCTACACAGGCAAAGTGTCCTGCTAAAACAACTTGAGTGACTTAAAAAAAGGTATATTCTGGATCCAATAATCCACATCAGCACCTGCTAACCCTCTGTCTCTTTCCACTTTCTCTGCAGTCATTTTTGTACTTAGCTTGGTACACAACTATGTCTATCCTGGGGCACTACAACAACTTCTTCTTTGCTGCTCATCTGCTGGATATTGCTATGGGTTTTAAGACATTGAGAACTATTTTGTCTTCAGTCACTCACAATGGCAAACAGGTTAGTGCTACTTGCAAAGGTTTGAAAAGAAATACACTTTGTAAAAGTACTGGAAAAAAATTTTGTTGTACCAGAAATACTGGAATGCAATTCATTTTTATCATGATAGGATTGATCATATCTTGTGCAACACACTTAACTTCATGTTAAACACTATGAAATTATAACTATACCCACCAAGTGCTGATAGATAAAGTTTCATACACAGAAGAAAACACATAATTTTAGAAAAAGACAAGAATATGAATTACCTAACCAGCTCCTTCTATATTCTCAATGATGAGCTGATTGGTGATAAATACTAAGAATACACAATCCCTCCTTAGCTACAACAGTAATAATGATCTCGGCATTGAGATTTCAATACTTGGCTAATAAGAATGTGCTTAAAGGTGTGGGCATTCTGCACTGTGAAATATACTTCTATGTCACTTTGTCATTCAAAAATCAGGTTAATAAAGTGTACTTCTAAAACTAACTGTTAAAATTTCTGCAGGGAATAATTCTCTGATCTCCAAAGACTCCATGTTCCTAGCTAGCATAACAACAAAACCCAAGTTTTACAATTACTTTTTAACTTACATTTAAGAAATCTAAATTCCCCAAAATATAATTTCAAACATACACATTCCATTCCTTCTCAAATGTAGTAACATATATTCTAAGCCCACTCCTGTGCCCTGCTAGATTTGTCAAAACATTTTAAACCACATGATATTTTGGAGGAGGCATAAAAATATACTCACACAAGGGTATGATGTGTATCATTACACAAACAAATAAAATCTCTGGCTTCATCCTGTTTATTTTACTTTAGGATGACCAAATTCATATTAGTTTTAATGATTTTAATGATTTATGTATTTTCATTATAAATTTTTTTAAAATGTAATTGTCAAAACTGAGCATAGTTGTCAAAACTGTTTCAACCCAAGACCATGGTTTTTTGTTACATTCTTAACGAGCAAAGATTAGTTTTTCTAATCCTGTTGCTTTTCTGGCTAGTAGATATGAACACTGAAAGACAGCTGCAGATCTCTGAATTGAAATGTTCATTTTGGGAACATGCTGACAGATCTGCAGAAAGTGATAACTGATCAGCTTGTCCTTCAATACTCTTATGTTTCTTTTAAAAGAGTAAATACTGGTTGTTGCATTTTTTAAAATATGTAGCTTTCAGTAACTCCTCTCCAGAGCTGTATCTTCTAACACCAACTTCAACAGACAGTATAATCTAGTCTAATTAACTGCTAAACATTTTTACCTAATGGTTTTATTTCCTGAATAGCAGGACCTGGAAATGACTTACTCTTATCTAAAAAATTTTCTATCCATTTTAGCAATGGCTTTGCTGAATAGCTTTAGAAGATAAAATAGACTATAATAAGTCATTATAAGTCCTAATAAGTCCCAGTTAAAATTATTTGTCAAATTATCTAAAGGGTTCTATTTTTAATACTTAATTTTTATTGTATATCCAGTGTTTTAAGTTACTATAATTTAAACTAGAGAGTGTAAGAATTGCTTTGGTGGTACACACATAACTGCTACCTTTAGTTTTCTTATTGGGAAAGGTACAATATGACCCATTTCAATATTTAAGGCAATGCACCAAGCTGGCATGTCTCTTCTGACAAAGTGATATTGAAACCTATTTTCATGTCATGTCCCCACACACAGCTTGTGCTTACTGTGGGACTCCTTGCTGTAGTTGTGTACCTTTACACTGTGGTCGCCTTCAACTTCTTCCGCAAATTCTACAACAAAAGTGAGGATGAAGATGAACCAGACATGAAGTGTGATGACATGATGACGGTAACTAAAACATCACCTGCATGCCTCAAATGTCATCCTGAATTTTCAAACGGATACTTTAGACAGAATGATAAGTAAGGAGAGACGTGTCTGTTGTTAAATCCATTGGGTTCTTCTTGATAAACGTCATTTTGGAAATATGAACAGTCTTGAAGTTCCTTCTGCATTCTCCAGTAGTCTAAACTCAACAGCAAATAGATGACACATAGGAAGATATTCTGAATTTTTCTCCTAAATACTGTGGTATATGATTTGCTGCAACACTTTTACAGCTGAGGATGGGAAACCCTCAAAGTAAAAAAAAGGAATTTCTTGAGAAACTGGTTAGAGCTTAGAAAAGAAGCTGTGTTGTCGCAACACAAATAAACCTCATTTGTTCCCAATGTTTGCAAGTGTGCAACTCTTCCTGTCCTTATTTAGGTTATATGAATTATATGATGTTATTAGCACTAGTTATAAGTCTTCTCCAAAATTACAGTCAGTAATTTAGTCACGAAGAAAGAAGTCAAGGGTGAGAAAGCAGGAATTACAACTTATTATGGGTGATAATCTTATGATACCAATTTACGATCTGATTTCTACCTATTGCCGCTAAATGTTATTTCTGTCAAAATAGCACATGCTCTACAGATACATATTAATGTATGAAGAGGATTTGATTTTCTTACTGTATACAGAAAACACAAATTCAGGTATTAAAAATGTAATCATCTGAGTTTGTGGCCAGTTGGTATCTCCCATGGAACAGAAACGCTCTGCCCTGCATTATACACCAAAGACAGAATAAAATACCTCAAAAGAGAGGTGTATCATAGACTTCACAGAATGATCTTCCCTATTCTTGAGCTTTCTTTTAAACACTCAGGGCAGGTTAGACATGCAAATTACAGAAATTATGAAACCTGCCCAAACTTTGTGAGCTGGATACTATGGTCGGGTCATAAAATAGGTGTAGGAATAACTAGAATAATAAAACTATACTACATTTTAAACCACTCTATCAAGTGAGGTAAATAAATTCTATGTTGTATTTTTAAGTATTATTAAACTCATACCAGCATCTTAAGTCATCAGTAAAACTGCACTATAAAAATGGATATATAGTTCTGTTTAGTGTTTGCTAATGCCAGGTTTTATACTCATTAATTAACACCCACTGCTGTCTAATGTGACTCCAGAAAACTGGCTGTGCTTAGAGATTGATATTGTTTTTAACCCACACTGTGTGGCTTAAGATGGTTTATAAGATTCTGTAGCCAATCATACAGGAATATCAGTAGTTTATGACTCCTGCAGGAGATTCCATTCCAATATACTTACATAGATTAAATACACAGATTATTAAAGATTTTTCTATTAAGATTTGTATCTTCAAAAAATATGACAATACTTTTGTAAAGTGATTTCTTCTGCATTGAACTAAACACAGGCAATTTCAGATCTCAACTAATTTACAAGATAATAAACCAGACATCTAGTATTGCAAAATTAAATTATCCAGAAACTACCTACACACGGGTAGATCTACTTGTTGTGAATATCCCACTGTTTATTTTATGGCAATATTTTCCACATTTCTAAATTTCACTGCAAGACTTTAAAAGATGTCCTTTGCTTAGTCAGAGCAAGGCAGAACCTTAGGAATAAATAGAAGGATTTGAATGCAGTAAAAAATACAAGAAAAATACCCCCAAAATGGTATTAGTCTGGAAGTAAGACCCAGGGAGTGAAGAGTGGGTAACAGCTGATGTTGACTCCCCCTCTTAGTAAGAGTACCTGAAGGTGGAATCACATTAGTTAAGAAAGCAACAGATTTTGGGTGCAGTGTATTTGATACATGATGAATTATATTATGTGTTCTTGTTACTATAAATTGTCAAGAGAATTAGCAGAGCAGAATAATTTAAAAAAAAAAACAAACCCACCAGAATAATTCATAATAAATATATCTGTAATTTTCCTCTCTCTTTTTTAGTGTTACCTGTTCCACATGTATGTGGGTGTGAGAGCTGGTGGTGGCATTGGAGACGAAATTGAGGATCCTGCTGGAGACCCTTATGAAATGTATCGGATTGTCTTTGACATCACATTTTTCTTCTTTGTCATTGTTATCCTACTGGCCATTATTCAAGGTACCATGGCTGACCTTAGTAAACATTTTTCAAAGTTAGTTCATCATTGTAAATCATATTTGTTTGAGGTAAATTTAGTAGTATTGCTATAAAGACTTACTTTTGAGTTTATAAAATCATTAATTCTGAAAGTAGTAATTTTATGTTAATTCATACATAATATGCCTTTTCCCAAGTACTACACTAAGTCAAAGTGCAAGGAATGTAACTTACCTGGGTTGCAGCGTTTACAAACACTTTTACTACTATCCAGCAATGATGAAGCTTGTGCAGGATCACTGTTCTCCAACACTAAGCATTTAAACTTGAGAGAGCCTTGCTGAAGACACTCTTCCCACTTTTAGCCTGGAATCACCAGAGCTGACTGGGGAATGGAGACTTTCCCACTGGAAAGGGTAAATGACATGGAGGAAGTCACCATGGCCGCACAGCCATTTCCTCCTTTCTTTAGAGGTCGATTTGCAGCTGTAATTGGTTTGTAGCTGTGGTTTACAGCAAACAAGACCCCTTTCTGTGATGGGCAGCATTCAACACTCATTGCACAAAATCTTCTAAAGCTGTTGGGGAAAAACCCACTGTTTTATGGCAACCTGGTGGCAAAGAAAAAATGTAACACATCTATACTGAGGAAGAGTTACAAATGTCACAGTCCCCAGAATGATCCAATTCTTTTCTTAAAACGTTGAAAGTGGAGGAGTAATGCTTCAAATGTGATGCAGACTCACAAACTGGCCAAGGTGGGCTGTGGGAGCAGAGCTGTCTTTGTTGAACAAGATTTGGGATACGGGAGTTTCATGAGAAGGAGAGTGAAAATTAATTATGTTCATGGGAACAAAAAAGATGAGCTTATATAAGGTTAAATGGACTATCTAAAAGCACAAAAAAGTCTTTCTACTCTCAAGATTGTGCCTATATGTATAAACACACTAAATTCTAGACAGTGGAGGATGCCTGACATCACTTGCAGTATGAATATTGCTAAGTACTGAAGTGTTGCTACTTTTCTATTTTAAATAGGTCTGATTATTGATGCTTTTGGTGAATTAAGAGACCAGCAAGAACAAGTGAGGGAAGACATGGAGGTAGGAAGCATATTACATTTTTCATTGCTCTTCATCTAGATTGTCACCAATTAGAGGCTTTGAGTTAAAATTAATCTCTAACCACCACTTTTGCTTTCAGACCAAATGCTTTATTTGTGGAATCGGCAATGACTACTTTGACACAACCCCACATGGCTTTGAAACACACACTTTGCAAGAACATAACTTGGCAAACTATCTGTAAGTACATTGTACAATTGGAACTGTGATAAAGAGACCTGTCAGATGTAGTGTAATTTAGGTGCACACATTGCTGAAAATCCCAAGACAAAATTCTGTAAAACTGAGGAATATCTCCTCTCCTTTCTGGTCTCTGCTCCTCTATTCCACACTGCTGGTTATCTTTGAAGTGCTCTCCTTACACATAAGGTACCTTAGTAGAATGAGACCAGAAGGCATATCAACTCCTTATTATGCTGGAAGGAAAGCCAGATATGGGGAAGGATAGCAGAGAGTTTAATACGTTGCTTTAGTTTGGAAGTTTTGATTGTGACTTGGTAATGCTGAGGAAACCATAGAAAATTGGCTTCAATTTGACAAAAAAAGAAAACCCAAGCCCAAACAAAGCAAATAAAGGCACTTGTAGAAAGTTCTTGAGAGATAAGCTCCAAAAAAGAATTAACAGCTCTGGTGCTATAGTTCTTTAGTGACTGGAGCTTTTTGAAACCTTGAAGCACTCAGGAGCTGTACATGTTTAGACTATACCCCAGACTCCCAAAAGAGTGCTCTTTCACTTTCATTAGTAAATATAGAGCAGACCTAAGAGGATATTTAAAAAGTTACTCTTGTTGCATTAGTCACTACAACAAAGATAACTAATTATATGAGCATTGTGGCAGCAGAACAAAAGGAGAAGCTGGTGAAATCTTAAAGCATTCTAGCTTTGCAATACTGCATCTGAACTTTTTTAACTTTAAAAAAAATCAATTGCCTAATGTGGTGCAAATTTCCATTAATATCCATTGTTTTAACGGTCTACAACATCCAAACTTTTCTTACTATATTGAATTGCTTAGTTGGTACATGGGGACCTCTAATTCACTGTAAGTTAAAAATGGCCATTTCCTTCATAATAGAATATATAGTGGACAAGGTTACCCTTTAATTAGACAACTGCTAAAATCAGTGTACTTTCCTTCCTTCACAATGAAAGCACATACTAAGCCTAAATCCAAATGCACTGCATCAAAAGTGTACAACCATGAGTAGTATTAACTCTAAGCAGACCACAGGTTGTTCTCTACAATCTTCCTAATTAGTTCAAGCTCTCAACATTTGACTGAGCACAGGTGCTGGGGAAAGGATAGGCTCAGCCTGTGAGCTGTTATACCAGGAGTCTTCAGAATTCCTGGTGCAGTTCAGTATTTACCACACTTCTACTTCCCATGCAGTAGCCATAGTAACTTCTTCCAAGGTGAGATGTTGGAGCATATGTGCACAGAATTTGGCATATGCCTAATTCAGGTATTGCTCCTCACACTGAAACGCAGGAAATGCTAAACTGCATTTTTCTACTTCTACAGATTTTTTATCTGTTAGCACTTCCACAGGAGTCTTGCTCCAGGACGGAATCTTCTCCTTTAAAATAAGCACTTTAGATGCCTGGCAGTGCCATTGCTTTGCTGGGTGGCATAATCTTCCTCACATAGCCCAGACTAGAAAAGGTCAGGCAGAGATGTTATGTTTCCTGCATTAATACCCACTTCATGGGCTTGTTTCAGGTTCTTCTTAATGTATCTAATTAACAAGGATGAAACTGAGCATACTGGCCAGGTGAGTAGAAAATAAAACTTAATGGCTTTTCTTAAGTTTATCTTTCAACATGTTTATGTTCTCAAGCCTCGTAGCTGTGTACCAGCAGGTGGAACTGATGTACCACTGAGAAGTGGGGATGACACCACTCTCCCCAAGAGTCTACTGCCAGTGAAAGAAAAGGGGTTAAAACAAAAGGGAGGGGAGGGAAGCTGCACTGTGCTATTTCACCCAACAGTCAACTCTGTCAGAAGTCAGTTTGTTACTACTAATCCTACTGTCATCTTATCTCTGGAAATGCAGCAGGTGTAGTTTATTCCCAAAAGGCTTAAGTAGTTGGGCTACTATATTTATAGTCAAAATCTATATATATATGTGTAGATAGATAGGTATTTGGGTGTCCATATGTTTAGCACTGTTAAGCCCTAAAAGTAAATAAATAAGAAAATAACTAGAATTTAATTATATCTTATCTCTAATAAGAAGCTCTTAGGCAAATGCTACAAAAGTACCTTTGTTTTCCATTCAAAGCAAAACCCATTTGCTTATATACAGATTTATGAACAGGTTTGCTCTGATATAAATAGATTGATTAATTTATGCTTAATGGATTTTAATAGAGCTTAAATTTCAGTAGTGATGAATTAAGAGGAGTATAAAAACTCTTATAAACACTATTGAGTTACAATCTTTTGAGTTCCAGTGTCTTTACAGTTCTACTCCATGGTAGGCAGGCACAGTATGTGGTTATTATTAAAAGTTTATCTACAGCACTAACAGCACAGTAACTGTTAAAATAAATACTCTTTCTCATTTTCAGGAATCATTTGTGTGGAAGATGTACCAAGAAAGATGTTGGGATTTTTTCCCAGCAGGGGACTGCTTCCGAAAACAGTATGAGGATCAACTTGGCTAAAATCACAAAAAAATTTATTTATTCATGAACTGCTAAGATCCAGTATACAAAAAAAAAAAAATTAATTCTGTTCTTTTCATGGTGTAATTTCACAGCTTGTATTTGCTTTAAATGTCTTTAAAGTTCAAGACACATAAAATTTGACACTATTTCAGAGGCTTTTTGTACCTACCACATATGAAACAGGTCTTTTGTTGGAATTTTAATTAGAAAAAACTATGCCAGATTTACTTAAGCCTTCCAGTTCAAACATGGCCTAAAATTATAACAACTTTTTAACCACATCATTAAGCTGGTGTTTGGCAGTACAGTTGAAAGGGCTAAAAGGCATCTTAATTGCACATTTGACATTGAAGAACTTGAACATCAGAGGCCATACCTCAGAAAAAATAGTTCAACTAACTGCTGTCCAGTTTTTCCCCACAGTACTTGCTAGTGAATGTATTAAGATACAATTTGAAAAGCTTTAAGCAGTTAAAAAGAAATCATTTTCAAACACTTTGTCAACCTTGAAACATTAAAGTGCCTTAAAACCTCTGTAGACATAGCTATGCAAACTTTTTATTTGTTAGTGTTCTATATGAACAGATCCATTAACTGTATTGCTTTTCTGTCTTTCTGTATCAAATTGCACTTGAAGTTTGTTTATATCCTACCTTCAATAACAGCTTATTAGCTGCTGCTGTTAAAAGACATACACTGTATCAAAATGAACACAATTTAAATCTTAGGCCAAAATAAAACAATGCTCTACAGTCACCTGCAAGTAGAAGTTGCTAGGATTATGCTTTTTTTTTCTTCTAATAAAAAGTGCCCACTGCAATAAAGTATTATAAACCAAATATTATTGCTGCTGTCATCTTTCCCATTTTTCTACAATATGGAGTTTTGTGACAATGGTGACTAAAAACACATATTCATTGTTCATCCACAGCTTTATTTTAAGGACTACATTGAGCAAGTACAAGCTGAAATAACTGTTCTCTTTGTGCAATGTAGCCTGCTTCTTTAGCAAAGAAAACTAAAATTTCATCACAAATTTTAGACTTTTCTAATAATATCATTAGTCTTCAACAATTTTCAATCTCATCTAAATTAATTGTGATTGCACAAAATGTTAAGTGCCAGCGAAGAAAAACAGGCATTTGGCATACAGAGAAAAGAAACAACAAGGAGATAAAGAAAGATTCAACTTTCTATGTAATGTTTGCTATATTCAATTATTCATTTGAGGAAATCTGAGCTTCAGGAGATCATGCTGTCCAGCCAATCTTCAAGCTCTTCTTCAGTAACATCTTTAGATGTACATTGTTGTTGCTGTGATGATGTGCTCTTCTCTTCAGGCATATCTACTTTCAAAGGTTCTATAAAAGTGAAAATAACAAGATTGAAACTCTGGAAACCATTCCATACTACCTCTGTCCTGCATAATTTTGCTTTTAATGCACAACTGTCTGTATTTAAACACAATCTCTCCTTCTTGAAGAACAGCGAGTCACATTCCAAAAATAGTTTCCACACTAAACTTAATTTTGTAAAATCAATGCTGGCAGAGTTTGAAAGTAGCATTTAGGAGAAGCTATCAGAAATAGCTGTCAATTCTTCTGTACACTATTAGCACAGTGAACTAAGGGCTGATAAAGTTACACAAATACTTTATCTTCCCTGCAATAAAATTCCCCAGCAATACACTTTTTTTAGAAGTCTAAATTTTTGCTAAATCATAAGCCCAGTGCTGTTTTGCAGAAGAATTTCACTTAACGTTTAAAGTGAACTGACAATGGTGAAACTTCAGTTTAGTAAGGGGTTAAAACTGAAAATGAACAAATGGGTCAGAACACAGCCCCAGATAAATGAAACGCAGTGTGACAGAGATGACGATAGCAGTACTGTTGACTGGCTAATCAAAAATTCAAAAACATCACCAAAACAGAGAGCAATGGAAATTAAGTAAGGGCCTACTGGGGAGAAAACTTACCATTTTCCTTACAATCTATTTTCAAATCTTTCTCAGTTGATATGCTGCAGGATAATGTACCTGACGTAGGTCTATTTTCTGTATTAACGGGAGCCTCTAGATTCAGGAGAAGATCAAGTTCTTCATCCAAATGGTCAGTGTCTTGATTTGACAGTGGATGGACTCTCTGAAATGATTCTCTTGCATTTGTCCTAGAGCCATTTTTAGTTCCAGCTTCTGATGGTGCAACAGAATTACTAACAGGGTCGGAGACCGACACAGTTTCACTTTGAGCCGGAGACGGTCGAAACAGCTGCTCTCTCTTCTTCCCATCTTCAAAAATTTTAGATTTCATCTGTGGGATCTCTAGAGGTGTTGATGCCTAAGAGTACAAAAAAGGACTTGAGTCCTTACAATGATTACCTATTATTACTATTCTGTCTAATTTGGATTATAATTCATACTTGCTATAGTTGATCACTCAAGAAGGTACAGCAAATTTGAGCAGAATCAAATTCAGAAGTTAAATGAAACTAAAGTTATCTTGATACTTTTACAAAAGCAAATGCAAAATACAAGCTCCTTTTATCCCTTATTATAGAATAGGAGATTGTATGCTAACACTGATGGTGACAGAATCATAGAATGGTTTGGAAAGGACCTTTAAGATCACCTAGTTCCGAGCTGCCTGCCACAGGCAGGGAACCTTCCACTAGACCAGATTGCTTAAGCCTCATCCAACCTGGCCTCGAACACTTCCAGGGATGGGGAGTCCATAGCTTCTCTAGGAAAGCTGTTCCAGTGCCTCACCACTCTTACAGTAATGAACTTCTTCCTGAAATCTAATCTAAACCAACCCTCCTTCAGCTTCAAGTAATTTCCTTTGTCCAATCTATACATGCCCTTGTGAAAAGCCCCTCTCTACCCCTGCTTAAGGTACTGGAAGGTGCTGTAAGGTCTCCCTGGTGCCTTCTGTTCTCCAGGCTGAACAACCCCAGCTCTCAGCCTGTCTTCTCTGCAGACAGGCTTCAGCTCTCTGATCAACTTTGTGCCCCTCCTCTGCACTCACTCCAAGAGATCCATGTCTTTCTTGTGCTAGGGACCCCAGAGCTGGATGCAGCACTCTAGGTGGGGTCTCACAAGGGCAGAGCAGACAGCGATCATCTCCTCCCTCAACCTGCTGCTCAGGTTTCCTTTGAAACATGGCATGCATTGCTGAGCTTTTCATTCATAAACACCCCCAAGTCCTTTTCCCCAGGGCTAGTCTTAATCCTTCTGTAAGGATCATATTTCTCCTTGCTTGAACAGTTGGATCCTTTTAAGAATTTTGTTTTTATATTTAAGTCTCACTGGCTCTTTTGCCCTTGTATTAGTATTTTCTTTTTCACAGTTTGAAGGAACACATTACTAATATTGTTGCTACCTCCCTCATCCTGCCACTGGAGAATAAATGACATTTTCTTCACCTGTACAATTGACAGTTCTACTTATTAAGACTGATTCATGGAAAAACATGTATGTTGATATTCGCTATGTAGAAGATTAAAGAACAATTAAAATAATTAGCAGGAAGGATGTGAAAGCACTTAGAAAATGTTAGTCCAAGCTTTTAGCAGCCGCTAACAAGAGAAGCAAACACAAAAACAGTGCAATCATTCCATGTCAAACACTCTGGTACCTGGTTTCAAATCTAATTGGCCACACGTCCAAGCATTTTGTTTAAGTCCAAATAAGCACACAAAATGCATCAAGAGGGGCATATCCTGCATTACACGCCACTTGACATGCCAGTCTAAAGGAATGCATGTACTTATAAAATAGATTCTACTTCTGTTTGAAGACTAATCATTCTTGCATACATTGTTTCTCTTAAAATAAATGCATTTTCTTGCGAAATTTCACAGCATTACCTGCACAAGGTCAGCAGCTACATTCAACCTCAGGTGTAGAGGCAATTCCTGAAGGGCCTGGACCAAAGACTGGCAGTCAACAGAAAGTGCAGAGAACTGAAATGCAATTCAACGCATAATACACTTGTGAAAAAACCAAACCAACCAACCAAACACAAAAACATCCACCAACAAAAACCCTAATAATTTTAATGTATCACATTCCCCTGTCACACACATTAAAGAAATCTAATAAAATAGGCAAATTAATAGTTTAAAATGCACTTTTATGAAGCATTTTGGCTAAATAATAACATATAAACACCTAAAATGCAAATTACCACTTAAGGTTAAAAAACAAGGTATAAATAGAATGCTCCTTAGAGAATACCTTGAAATTCCAAAGTAGGAAATAGTTCAGGAACTTGACAATGGCATAAGAAGCTTTTCCAATCGAAACATTTTTTGAACTGTGAAGCTTTTATGCAGTGTAAAATGCCATTCTTTAATGAGTTGCTACTATTTCCCAAGCAATCATCCTGCATAGCTCCTGCATAGCTAAATTTAATGCCTAAACAGGGGCCATTGTATATTTCCCCATCTTTTCAAATGTTTTGAGACTTACAAAGTATATAGTTACAAACACTTCTAAAATGATACTCAAAAAAAAATGCTACTGCTGCTAAATGAGAAATTTTTAGTGTAACAGGTATTCAAGCTTCCTTTTCTTTCAAATTTACACAAAATGGACCAGCAATATTTGCAGTTTCTTCAGAACAATCCAGATTTCAGTAGTTTTAAAACAGATTTCAAGCTCAGAGTACAGCAGAACATTCTGAGCACATTCACCATAGATAATCTGACAAAGATAAATCTGATATCCATCACATACTTTAAAATCTGACAAAAAAACGCTTAAGTTTAGTCTATACTCTCATTTTCATGGAAGTAGAGAAGTTGCTTCCAAATCTAGGATGAAAATTAAACTTGGATCTGGCTTTCAGGGAAAAGAAAGATGGGTCAGAAACAAAAAGGAGATACCAGGCTGAAGACCAGAGACAATGTAAAAAATTAGGTAATGTTATGAAACCATGTGGGACAGGATTCTGGATTAAAGTAAGAAATCAAAGGAAGGATAACTGTGACAACATGGAATTTCAGTCTGCTCACAATGGCTTTAGGCATTCAGGAATTAATTATTGTGTTCTAGTCACCTAAATGCTATAATGAAAAGCCTCTGAGGAAATGATGAAGAAATTAATGCTTGGGATACTGAAATCATCCTGCACACTAGGAACACAAGGACTGATATGAAAAAATAGTCACTGAAAGACTGTATTTCACTGAAGGAACAAGTGGTGATTTAAACAAGTGCTGCATTGGGGTTTATTTCCTCATTGTAATTTGACTTTGCAACTCTAAAGTACCTTTAAGTATCACTTCCTAGGGAATAATTATTGTAATATTTCAGAAAATAAATAGCAAATCTTTAAAATTTGGATATATGTGGATCTTACAAGAAATACTCAAGCAGAATTTCATAGAAATTTTAAGAAAAGCCTGGAAGACAAAAGCATATATTTTGCAAAAATTTAGGTGACCTGCACGAGGAAGACAGTTGCAGAGACTGACACACTTTAAGGTATACTGATAGAGAAAACAGGAGACTTCTATTGCAGTGCTCCTTTATATTGAAGCATAAAGAATTCATATACAAATAATCTAGTTGGTGCCCTAATTATTTAGGGCATGAAGTTTTAACCAGAGGATATGAACGGTTAGTTTGAAGGAACTAGAATGCTCCATAATTCAACATAAGAATATACTCCTACAGGTTTTGTTATAGTCATTCTATTAAACACTTTTCTCTTGAACAGAGCTGGAAAAGGAAGGCTGAATTTCTATGTCAGTAAAGCAGAGAGACAATCCCTTATTTTCTCTTCACTGGAGGGCTTTCTTGTTCTTCCCTCCCAACATTACTTAAAAGCCTAGCCTGCTGCTTTGATTAGTATTCAGTAGGAAAAAAGGACAACGCCCAAGGACAAGAGCCTCCAGCATTAGAGAGAAGTTGATAAAAATACACAGAATAAAGAGTGATATTATTGTATTAAAAATTTGTTGCTGAAGGCACAACTACCTAGATATTCTGTCCCAGGTGATTATCTATATAAAATCATTTGAATGATAAATCTGTTACCTGCTTATGACATATACTTTCTTTATCCCATTCTTTCTCATCAGCAAATCGAAACTGTGTAAAGGAATCTCCTAAAGAAAAGAAATAAAAAATATATTTATTTTAAAAAAGAATAACAAGTTTTCTCTGAAGTTCCCAGCCCTAAAGAAGTAAATTCAATAAATAAATCTCACCTGTTCAACAAATTTTCATTTAATATCTAATATTAATGCTGCTTGTATTCACAATATTAAACTTATTTATGCCAAATTTCTATAGGACTTTTAATCACTTATTGCAAAACAGTACTAAAAAGGGGCAACAAATACAAAACTGAATGATGAGGTGTTAAGTGCCATGTCAACATGCAAGATTTTCATTCAAAAGTCCAATTTGGACAACATACTACGAATACACAGTATGCACAGAGTGAATTTCTTATGAACAGCTTTGAAAGTTCTGTAGATAGACTTTCTCTTGCCAACATGCAAGTATTTCTAAAAATTGATTATAAATATTTTTTAAAACACTTTGTACAAGCCAAAGAAAGACTTCCTGTTGTCTGGTAGCTATATTCTCTCTCTTCCTTGAACTAGTCTCTCCTCCAGTACATCATCAAAAAAGTCACTGAACCCCAAATTCCAATCCATATGCAAAAAGGACTGAATTAAAAGAAAGCCTTATATAGGACTAATTAAGTTAAATACATAACCTTAATTACAGGATCTGCTAACCTACCACATTCCTTCAAACCAGCAGAAACTTTCTCTTACTATAAGGGATATTGGATCATCATTTTGCTTGAAATGCAATACTATTATTGCCACACCATCCTGTGTTACAAAACACAGACCTACAAATTTATTTGCTGAAAAAAATATACAAGAATTCTAGTAACTCAAAAAAATCAGTATGGTCTGTGACAGAGGAAACATGAAAGATTAGGGTTGCAAGATGATGGCCAAAGGTATAGAGTAAGAGAAAGCTGAGATGCTCCTTCTTAGACTGCAATTAAAGGATAAATAACTGTTTCAGGAGTTCTATTAGAAAAAAACCAAATGTACTGAATTATTATGTGAAGGAGATGAAATTTGATCCTACGAATTATGGAGCTACTAATTTGCTCAAGGGTCTGCAGAGTCTCTCTTTCAACAAAAGGCTGAGGGAGCTGGATCTGTTCAGCCTTGAGAAGACTGAGAGGGACCTCATCACTGTCTGTAGGGAGGGTGCCAAGAGGCTCTTCTTGGTGGCACCAAGCAATAGGACAAGAGGCCATGGGCAGAAACTGATGCTCAGGAAATTACACCAAAACATGAGGAAGAACTTCTTTACTGTGAGCACTGGAACAGATTGCCAGAGAAGCTGTGGAGTCTCCCTCACTGGAGATATTCAAGAACCATCTGGATGCAATCCTGTGCCATGTGCTCTGGGATGACCCTGCTTGAGGTGGGAGGTTGGAACAGATGACCCACTGTGGTCCCTTCCAGCCTGACCCATTCTGTGCTCACCTGTAAGTCACTGTGATTTATTCCAGCAGTTGGTTGAGAAGAACAGCTCTCTCCAAAAGAGAATGAATGCCCTATAGGAAGTTTTCAATGGCTTTACCAGCAATTGATAATCTAGCTTTCATGTGGCTCTCAACATCCCAACCGCCATTCATACCATTGACAATTCCTGAATCATGCCCTTAATCCTGCAGACAAAATCTGAACATTTTTAATAATTTGCCTTCCCCAATATGGCTTCTTTTACAGTGTCTGCCTGTCCCAAAATGTAGGAAAGTGCAGCCTTTCAGCAATTTTACTCAATAGTGCAAGCATCAGCTGGCTTCTGTTTTGCAAACAAAATGAATAAGCAGCAAAATGGCATAGTAATTGGCATATTTCTCTGCCAAATAATGAGAAATGAGATACCTAATCATTCTTCAGGTGGAATTTAGAATTTATCAGCCGTGAATTTTTAAAATTTTTTAGTATCTAAAGTGCATTTCTAGTTCATTACCTTTCATGTATGGTCATTGGATATGCAAATGTAGTCATAAACTGGTAACACGGAGTACCTGGCACGTCCACCATCGTAATTTTCAGAACCATTACGGCAAGAAAGTGACCTTCTCAGCTGAATATTTGTATAGATATTTAAGGCCATTACCATGTCCAGCTTGAATATGCATTCCTCTGTTTTCATTAGTTTTATCCAGCATGGCTCAGCAGTACTGTGCTGATATACAGCCTTGTCTGATCAGCTATGTTTTGGTTTACATTCAGGGTCTCCAGAGATTACTATTTTGAAAACAGCCATTGTCAAACAGTACAAGTGCCAATAATTAAAATTAAGCACTGAAATTAATAATTAGATATGTAATAAGGTGGCTAATTTTACAAATGATCAGTTCATACAATACAAACACCAGGTTCCATGGTGTTTCTAGGGATGCTCAGCAGTGTGGAAAAAAAAGACCTTATTATCTTTATGCATCTGTCTGCAGATGCAAACACTTGAGCACTCACAGTTGTCTCACTACTGACAAAGGCACCTCCCTCTTCATTGCACACAGCACAAGAGGAAATAAATGCATCTGTTTCAAAACCTTTAGAGTACTGCTAACACAAAACAACTAATTCTGAAAACCAGAGAAATACAAATACAGTCTCCTGATTTTAAAACGGGTATGAAAATGTGCAAATTAATGTTTTAACAGCTCATATTTTAAAGGCTCTATTTAGTTACATATGCAAAGGAGATCTACCAAAATCAAAATGGTCCTCAAAGTCTTCCTACTACTAGAAAAAAGGCATAGGTACTTTCTTCCAATATCCCCAAGACTGCTTTAGTTATTGCTCACGCTGCATCACAAAGTAGTTTTCTCCACTCTTATAAAAGAGCAAAATTTAATTAAAGGATTAGTTAAATGTTTTCAGTATCTGAGAATGATCAGATGTAAACTAGCTAAATCAACCTACTTCATCTAGAAAATCCACTGGGATCAAGAACTGGTTTATGAGTGTCCACACTCACTAAGTTGGTAATCACAGATCCTCAGTTTGATATTGTATTGCAGAACTAAAGGGTATGACTTAAGCTGTAGTTTAATTAGGCTCTTTAAATAAGTTAACAAAGCATGCTTTTCAAATGGAAAAGTTTAACTACAATTCACAGGAGCATATTTAATGCAAATTAGGTCAATGAGAATGTTAGTCTAACCAATTATCTTTTCACAAATCCCTTTACCCTGAAAATAACCTCCTTTTACGCCATGAATAGCAATCAAACCACTGGTAATAACTCTGAGTTCCTTTCAATATAAAAAAATACTTTTCTTCATGTGAATAATTTTTATGTTACCTGCAAGTATCATTTGGACTTCAAATACAGAGTAGATGAAAATAATGCCTTCAAGTAAACCTTACACATGGTCTTTGGTAACAGTCAATGATAAGCCTTAATATTGTTTATTGTTTAAAATGTGAAATTATCATGAAAATGGCAGAACTAAACTACCATGCTTTTCTACCACCCAAAATAAAGCTAAATAAATCTATTTAAATAAAATGTATCTTTCATTTTTTTCATTAGCCCAATTATCTTTTCATACAATTATTAATTAAGTAGCAGAATCTAACACATCCTACCTGTAATCTATAATAAGTATTTTCTAATGTGTGAAATATAAAGACTAAAATATAGAAAAAAATGAAGAAAACCAATTTCCAGTAGGAAAAATTCCCTCAGTGGAATGATTTGGTTTAATTAAAACTCTCTCAATCACATAAAACATTACTGAAGACAGAGGAAAAATACTCTGTAGTCTTACGAGATGAAATTTCACATTGGAGGGGAGAACAACAAGAAATTTAACATGATCTTCCTAAGATTGCCATGGCTGTAAAGAAGTGCTGCAAGTGCAAATATAATACTCTAAACCCATTTTTTAAATCATAACCTCTCTTTCAGTCCCCTTTAGGTACTGGAAGGTGCTATAAGGTTTTCCCAGAGGCTCCTCTTCCCAAGGCTGAAATCCCCCAACCCTTTCAGCTTATCTCCACAGGATACTGATATCAAGGATATTTGTAGCCTGCACGGCAAACTATACAGGATATTTGTAACCAGATTCAAAAAGAATAATATTCTAAATTATTTCCCTGGCACAACTATACAGCACTACTAGTCACATTTTAAAATAAAAACATGTGACCAAACAGCAGGATTATCTGACCAAGGCTAAATGACGTCTTCAAAATTTAAAATGTGTCACAGATAAAGGAGTGAGAAGGAAGGATCTTTGGAAAACAGTGCTGGTTCTGGAACAAAGAGTGTCTGTTCAGGAAGAACAGAACTAATTTAACACATAAAGGTACTGTAGCCTGTTGAAATCAAGGACAGATACCAATTTTTCAAATGAGAATCAGGGTGAAGCCAACAAATGCCAAAATACACAATGGTTCAAGAAGAAAAAAAAAACCCTACATATACAAAAAATCCCCAACAAACCAAATCTTTTTATTAAAAGCTGAAGCAGAGGCTAACAAGAGCCAGGAAAAACAAACAAATAAAATTATACTGAAGAGGTTCAGAAAAACAAACAGTAGTATAATTGCTTCTTTATGAATACCAGGTGACTAAGAAATAAGACAGTAGAAACTGGAATGCCTTTAAGACTTTAAAGCTTTAAAGACCTAAATGACAGCATAAGAATACTGGGAACAGTGAAAGGAAAACTGGGGAAGACAATGCAATACCAGCTGAATGTGTTTAATGGACAAATTAAGTAAAAACTATAAGAAATTCAATGGCTATGCAGGTAAACATAGTATTTCAGGGAAGAGCCAACATGGCACGTGAAGTTCTGCTGCATGACCTAAGACAACTTCTTGAAAGAAGCCAAATATCATGCACAAAAGCAGGATCTAGCTCATATAACTTACATACATTTCCAAAAGCTCTCACTGACATCCCACTCCTTTTCCCACCCAAGACTTCAGAGCACCAAAAAGAAGAGGAGGCTTTGTATGAATAAATAATTACCTTAAAGTAGGAAGAAAAGAGTAAACTGCCAATTTTTACATTAAAAGAAACAACCTGTGCAATTCCCTGGGATCACAGCTGTTTAATCTCTTCCCTCAATTAAAACAGAAGAGAAAAAAAGAGAAGAAAATGAAGTAACAAAATTTTCTAATGATACCAAGCTTTTTGTGTTAGTGCAGATGAAGGTAAGTTGTGAAGAATGATATAAGAACTCAGTAAGATTGAGAAAGTTAATTTTAAAATGGCAAATAAAGCTCAATACCGAAAATGCAAAATGCAGCAACTCTCAAAGAAAGTTTAGAGCTGACCAACACCATTCCGAATCAGAATCTCAGTGTTACACAGTGTGCAAAGGAGCAAACTCTTTGGAATTCTTAAAAAGGCAGGAGTGAACAACAGAGAGAACATCGTTACTGCACTATCCTGTATTACCTTGTACACTGGGGAGAGTCTTGGATCCCAAGCCCAGTCTCAAAAAATGTAAGAACATTAGAAAAGGCACAGAAGAGATTCTGGATTGGAAGCAGTTTAGTACCTTAAGCCACAGGAGGGGAACCAAGGGAACATAACAGAGATCTAAAACCAGGAAAGGCATAAAAAGGGCAGATGGGGACTAAATGCTCATTATGTCTTCTGACCTAGAGGCAGCAAATGAACCCAGGAGGTAACAGATTCAAAACAAATAAAAACTTTATAACTTGAAGCTGGGTTGTGGACTCCATGCCACCAGATGGTGCAGAGAGCACAACATGCAAGGAGGGATACAGTATAACTATTTCTAAACACACAGATTGCACATCTGGCTCAGCTGTTATGTCCCTCAGACATAAACTGTTGCAGGTCAAGAAAGCGTGTGGAGAAGTAGCGTATAATGTAGTGTATTCAGGGGCCTTAGCCCAGTTGTCTCCAGATGCACCTTGGGTCTGCTTCAGTAGAACCAACCATAAACTAAAGCAAATAGCTAGGGGTTTTATACCTTTAGAGTTCTACTCATCTCTTAATTGGCTATCTTTCTTCAAGAAAAATAAGGAGGAAAAGTTGGTAATGCACAAATTTATTTTTAATCTGTAGCTAAGTGTTGTTTCAAGTCAATGCACATTTGTGTTTTCTATTTTTTTCCACATTTTCTTAAATTTATCACTATTTTTCATATGCAATTTTTATTAATTACTTAATTATTGTAGCTTTTGGAATGCTGCAAAGAAGTAAAATATTAAACTAAAATGCATTGAACAAAAAAGTATATTTGGAATTTATCTCAACTTCCGTAGCCTGGTTATTCGGAAGTACCAATCCCAACTCCTCCATTATTCACGTTTTTTACTAAATAAACAATAAAATTATATTTAAGGTTAAAGTTACTGATTTCCCCATAGGTAAGCTTAAACTTTTCATTAAGTTTAAGCTAGTCACCTTAAATATTTACATTTTTTCCTGATGCTTTATGACATTTTCTAGTGTCATTTTTTTCAGGCCACTAATTTATAACATATTTAGTGATTTTTAAATGTCACTGCAGCCAGCTTGCAACAGTAGACAAAGAATATAAATCCACAGAGCATACTGTTTTTTGAGCAGTATCATTCAAGAAGGCTGGAAAAAAAAAGGAAAAGACTGCTGCATAACTTAATAATACAAATGAAGCGTAATTACTGCATGAATACACAAGACCAAGGAAATTTGTGATTGTTCCTATGGGTAGGGACAGATTCTCCTTTGGGAAAAGGGAAAGAACTCATATATTTTGATAAGCCTGGATCCAACAAAGGAAAAAGTAGCTTAACAGAAGAGTTTGTGATCTGCACAGACTGACAGATTAAGGGAACTAATGATCTTTGTGAAGAGCCTGTTTTCTCCAACACCATACAAGCACCTAATGTAAGTACAGCACATGTCCATAGCAGGAAGCAAAGCTGAAATTCAACACGAGAAGAAATGAAGAAATGGCAAGGTTCCCACCCACAAAGAAATATTTGCATAATATCAAACTGCAGAACTCAAAAGAGGAATCCATTTGCATTTGCTGGCACAAGGTGCTCTTATATTCTGGCTTGTGAGGAGAGACAACATGAAAAGAAAAGAATCCAAGAGGAACAACATTCAATCAGAATGAAAGACAAGTCATCCCAAAAGATCCCCGGTTTGCCCTGCCTATTGACAGGAACCACCGTGTGGCAGCCACAGAGAATGGGCATTGAGGGATGAGGAAGAGGGGAGAGGGATGCACTCCTGTGCATTCCAGTAAGCAAAATTACTGCCTTGAGACCTTAGGGCAGGCAGTGCCTCTAAGCTCACACCACTTCAAAAGTAAAATGACAGCTTGGATGAACAGATTAGTTTTATACAGAAGTGAGGTTAAAGCTGAAACAGCGCCCTTCATTGATACTGTAGAGCTTGCAAATAATTCATCATCCTGCTAAGGTTTGATATTTTGAGTAGCTAAAAAATATATCTCATAATGGATGACAAAACTTCTGCTGTTTATTAGGGAGGTTTTAATTTTTTCTGACGTACATATGAAGACCAATTTTTACAGTGTTTCCAAATCCAAATATAACAATTGTCCTACTACATAAAAACAAATGAGCTTTCAAACTTTGCCAAATACTATCTAGATTACTGGTTATTGGAAAGCTCAGATTCAAAACTCAGTTGCTAGCCCAAACTTGGTAGAGTGCTCTACCCTACTAAGCTACCAATTTTTTTGGTAGATGACTCTTTCTCAATTCTGTTAGGAACCTGAAAGCTCTTCCTAATTAAAGTTTAAGTAAAATATGTGTTTCAAAAACACAATAAAACTACTACTACTATTGTTTAAATACCTCATGTCCTGCTAGCTACAAGAAAGAACTACAGAAACTGCATATTAATAGCTTTTGCTAAGTTGCAGAATGGCACTCTCTGGCCTAGGTTCTTTACCTTCTCCTATCTAAGAAAAGTTCCACAGAATTATTCTTTATTAGGATTATTGTTCATTATACCTCCTGTGTAAACAGTGCACACAAACATATGGCTGCATCATACCTGGGAGGTGAGAACACCATTGGACCAGATTTTATCTTCCACTTTTCCATCTAAGAGAACTTCTTATCTAACTGTCATGGAGTTAGGTATAAACTGCTCTTAAATAGCTAAGACTGGTTGCATTGCATAAATTTACACTAGGATTACTACTGTTTTCTGTAAGTAGGTTGTCAGAATATTTGGTCTGAAAACTTCAAAATTCATTACATAGCTTACTTGTCCAGAAAATGCAGGAATATATAAAATAAGTCCCCTTTATTCAAGATTGTACCTCTACCCACAAAAAAACTATTTTTAGAAAAAAAATCCCCAAACTTCCATGCCAGTAATCTTAGAGCAAACAAATGAACAAACTTAAATATTTTCTTTTAACCCGCTTGCCAGTTTTTAATTGCAATAATAACCACTAATTGACGCAATTAGAGAAAAAAATCTCATATCTGTAGTCCTTACATGCCACGCAAACACTGGAAAACTTCCCTTTCTATATTCCTCTTCCCTCCAATTTTTAGAGCAAACTAATCATAGAAGTTTACAATAGATTTGACAGTTGAATATTCAAGCTTGCATTTTAAGCATTTAAAGCCAGTCTTAATTTTGAATGGTAAGTACACGTTATTTGATACCTTTTACATTATTAGAATTTGATAGCAAAAAAAATTCTACATTTTTCTTAGTGCTAAAGTTTGATTTCTTATTCTTTGACAGAACAGAATATAATTGTATGATTAATAAATATTCTTTATGATGCTGGTCTGACTATTTTTAATATCATTACATCCAAATTAATACTATCCTTCCCTAAAGCACAATTCACTATTCATGTAGGTGGTACATTATGCTCTGTCTATGGGACTATCTTTCAAAAGTATTCATAAATTATACATACATGTGCAGGCCTAAAAATATTCAAGCAGTTTGATACAGTGAGTATGAGGCTTGGCCATCTTGCATTTATGAGGGGTTCTGCAAGAAATGAGAAGTCATAGTACTAACATGAGCTTGCAAAATTTTTTTTTAATGAAACAAGAAAAGTAGCTTCAGAAAACAAGACCAGAGGATTTTCTTCTGAAATGTTAATAAAATTACAAGGATTACAATTAGCAAATAGTAAATCTAGTAAAGCTCCAGTTCTGTAAGCATGCAAGAGCATGGAAAGCATTTCTTTGCATGTGCAAGTTACTCATACCTCTCCAAAGACAGTAGTGGATTGATTTATCAGAGAGTTCCGAACATCAAATTAAAATTAACAGCAGAGTGGTGAATATTCACTTGTGTTGAAAAATACAAGCAAACAGCATAACGGATTTGTCTTATCAAAGGCTTAGAAAGCCACTACATTCTTGGTCCAAATTTACAAAAGTGTGCTTTTTAAAAAGTTATGATTACCTACAGTGGAGTTTTCTCATTGCTACAGAGCAATGGGAAATTGCTCAATGGCCAAAGTTTCAAAACCCGTATTAAAAGAAATTAAGAGTTCTTCTGTAAAGTGACAAAAAGAAAAATAATTACTTACTATCTACAATTCTATGTGCCATGTTAAAAGGAAATTTATATTGTATGTGTAGCCACACAAAAGTTTCTGTTCATCTTTTGTATTAGGTATGTTGAGGGTTTCTCTAACAAATTTATCAGAAGTTAATAAAGACTGGGTTAGCTCAACTGAAAACATCAGTACTCCTCATGCTAACCTCTGCTCTTGTGCCTTTGTGTTGAATATTCTACATTCTATAGCTTACAATGCCCCTTAGCAACAAATCCTGTAACTTTCTTATGTCAGTTCTCCTTGTATGGTAGTGACAAGACCTTCAGCTCTCCCGCAAATTAGGAAACAAGAATTGTTAGTACAGAATGGAGAATTACAGTTTTCTGGATGACAAATACCATCTGGGCTATGTATTTACCACTGACACACAGTGTTTTGCAGGAGTGAAAAATGCAAAAGTATTGATTTTTATTTAATGATCTTCTGTATTCAAAGAGCAGAAAATTGAAATATGCATTTTAATGTTGATTTTGAAATATTCATTTGAAGATTCTATTTTCCATCACACTATTGACATACTATTAAATAGCATCATAGCAATATCAAAATTCAAGTTTTAAGATTTTTAAGACTGTGACGTATCTGGTACTGTTAGGACAGCTAAACTGAAAAATCATCTGTATCCCAGCTATTCACTAGACATATTTGCTTTCTGTTGTTGTTTATTTGTAGTGTTTTTCTATGATCTAGTTATATAGCGTTCAAGAAAAAAAATGGTTTGCACAACTTTGGCCCCCAAGGACATTACATCATGATTTATTTTAACATCATGCTAAGGCCTCCCCTGCCTGTCATTCAGCCTTGTTCTAGCCCTGTTTATGGGGTTTCTTTTATCTTTTAACCTTGTTTAAATCTATCCTTCCAGATTTTTTATCACGATTGTGGTATTTTAAGTCCCTCTAGTCTACTTGAAACATAATAAGCAGGTGCTAATCAATGAATTTTTTACTTTGGCAGGAATTGATCTGTGAATCATGAAGAAAGTACTCTTTACTCTCTGCTCTGCCTTTTCAAATTGCATTGCTATTTCACTGTGCACAAAAATATGCATGACATTTCTCTCAGTGTTTGATTTCATTCTGAATATGTATTTCAAAACAAAAGGTTACAAAATTTTTCTTTTGCTTATAGGAGTTTAAAAATGCTTCTTTTTTATTTTTTCTTTTTCCCTCTTTTTTAATGTTTTCAGTCAGTCTTGCCTTAATGGGCACATTAATTTTGCTCAGTTAGCAATCTGAGAGCAAGGATTAGGAGAAAATGGAAAGTGCTTATAATAGGTAAAAGATGTTTAACAACTACAAATTTCAATGATATATATGTAAAAATGAAAATTCATAGTGTTCACAGAATAAGAGAAAAAGGGTTCACCAAGATACTGCTCTTGTCCATGCGTTTTCCCACAGATGAAAAATGAATGACCTTTTCTCTAAGCATACATTCAGGATTTTAATACCTCTTCTGCTTTTGGTCAGCATTTTTAAAATTCACATTTGTAAAATACGTCTGTTCATTTTGCTGTTAAGCTTCAGAGCCTAGAAAAGAATCAGAATCAATCAAATTTTTAGGATGATTACTGGTAGCCTAACACATACAGCCTTCAACTCTCTTTATAGTCCAGAGGAAGTTTTTCCACAGGCTTCAGTTAGCACTTCTGTACGTCAGCCCAAAAATGGTAACAATCTTCTTAACTGTGAAGGAATGTACTGGGACAGGATGGAAGGCAAAAAACTTCTCTCCATTGTAACCAAGAAAATTATGTATGGTACTACAGTGCCAGTTCACATATTTGTAAAATACAGCCTGTTTACAGGCTTAAAAAGTTCTTTCTAAAGCACCTTAAAATCTAAGATCATAAAAGTGTAAGATCTAACACCAGTATTTGTTGCAAGTCCTGCTACCACCAAAAACACGTGTTCCTGCTGAAGCTTGATGCTTCAGCTGTCATTTCAAAATCACTTAAAGATTTTGGCTACTGCAGAAGAAAAGAAAGATTAATGAATCAATGACAGTCTAGTTAATGAACCACTCAGATTCTATAAAATCAACCAGTGGAGCTCAACTTTAAAACAGCTCTGCTTTACAACAGTCCACAGCTCTCAAAGGGAGGATCTAAGTTTTGCTTGCATTTTTCACATTACACATCTTGCCTTTGCTAAGTGCAAATACAAAATGAAAGTGTTCTACTACTGGTTCTAATTTTTTCAAAATTTAGTTTAAACAACAAAACTAGGCTTTTAATTCTTTCAGAAGAGAATAAAGAAATTGATCATCATATCTTCAAATAAATGTCAAACCACAAAGTCTTCTAGAGTATCACATTCCCATTGAGTACCTTTCAATTTTCAAGGGACAGGATCCAAATTACTCAGAGGTACAAAATAACTGTCCAGTAATACCATGACGAGACTCATAGGAGAACCAGTTCCCTGATGTCTATATTCCTTCCACAATACGTTTCTGCATGTGTTTTCAAAGACACAGAAGAGGCAGTGAAATGAGTATTTCCTACACAAACTTCTACAGGTTCTTCAGTTTGAGAATACAACAGGAAACTGCATTAAGGTATCTGAGCCCTCCCAGGGGAGAGTACTTTGTCACACTGACTAGAAAATACTCAGAATGGAGAAGTTCAATTCCTTAACAGAAAGTGACAATACGAAGAATAGAATAATATATCAATCAAACTATATATATAAAAAAATGAGATTTAAGTTTAAGAAAACAAACGAAATTTCAAGGCTGAGTTTCAATTCAGCTAAACACAGTTTTATCCATTTCTAATTTCTTTATTCAGAGAACTCCATATTCATGGTTTTCAGCCATGAGTCCTATGGACTACCTCTCTGGGACCCTGAAAAAGGTGATGAAAGCAACACGAGACTGTGATAGTGTCACCACTGGATTCCACACCACACTGGGAAAAAAAATCAACCAAAGATCTGCAATAAAAAAAAAATAAAGTCCATTCAGGTCAGTTTAGCTCCTGCAGTAATTAAATTTTATAGTACATAATGGGGGTATTGAGGGTTCTCTGAAAATCCAATTAAAATTGTACTTGAAAAGCTCACTTGCATTTTATTCATATTTGGTTTTGAGAGGTGAGCTGCTCTAACCTGCTGGCTGCAGCTTCCTTACCTGACATCAAATCCATGATGAGTCACTGAAGAAACTCGACATACTGCAAGGCTGGTTTTGATGGATGACTCAGAACTAAGAATTAGCAACCATTGGAGGGATAAGGGAAAAAACAGAATTTGGAAAGGTCACATATTTCTAGACTCATTTGAAACTAAAACTTAACTATTCCTATGCCCTCAAAGGGCGTGGTGGGGAAATATTCTGGACTAATGTCAGGAGGAAGTAAGGTACAATGGGTTGTCATACTACTGTACTTAGTGATCAATAGATTGTTGTGCTTTTAGAATGTTTTTTATTACACTGTATAGTAGCACAACCTCCATGATTAGTAATTTATCAGTACTGCACCTAAAAAAAAAGGTAAAGAAAAACAAACATACACACCCTTAACTACTGAAAAGCCATGCATCTGTCTGGTTCTATGAAAATGAAGACACACAGGCTGAAAATTACTCACAGTTAAAATATACTTTTGAAAAATGTTATCATCCTCACTTGAACTTATGAAGTTCAGAAGAATAAAAAAATGTTTGGCAATTGATCATCTTAGAAACAAGGTCTCTTTCTATTAATGTCAAAATGCACACTAGGAAACTTTGGAAAATGCCACCTACTGAATTCAGGAGCAATCTTTGTGTTTATCATGTCTGCATTTCACTGTGAGACTTTCTAAGCAGGATAATAAAAAGGAGGTAGGAATCACCAGACTAGTGTAAAGCCAGATGTATCCTCGCTGTTGGCTGAACCTGCAAAAAGGGAAAGCAACAGCTGCATCCATCAGCCTGAGCTGGAGAGACCCCAGGGTCTCTGGGCTGAGCAGAAGGAATCCCCAGGAGCTGTTGGAAGTGGTGCTTGCTTAGAACACCTCCTAACAAAAACAAACAATCCAGGAACTTGCTCTAAATTGTTTGTTCTGAATAAAAATGGCAAGCCTATTTTTAATTATCACAGATCATATGAAAAAAAAATTAAAGTATAGTTCAATAGGTCAATTAACACCAGTAATTGAATTCAGTAACACCAATTTCAGTAATCAAGAGTTTAAGAAAGACTTTTTTGCTTCAGTGATATAAGGGATGTATCTTGGATGAAAAAATGAAGAAGTGAACATGGTTACCAGATGAATGAGATGTCTTTAGGGAAGAGCCAGATTCATAACTTGACTCTCATCACTTTGGTATAATGAAAAATGTTATATCCTTTGTACAATACTGCTCTGTACAATACTACAATATTGCATGTAAATGAACATGAAAATGTGAATAACTGCCAGCTGGAGAGAACTATACAAACATGCTAGATACACTCATGATAGTTCACTGACTACATGGAGAGAGCATAACCCAGTGTATCTGATAATGTTAAGTATAAAGAGAAATGTGACACCAATTACATTATCATTTAAGTCTTTCAATCTGAATGTGTTTTCTTGTATGTTTTTTCTACGATTAGAGAAGATGAATTTATCAGGTGTAATAAAATGTTTCTCATTCAGACTGAGTAAAATTTTACTGCTTATAGTAAACCAAATTTCTTCCTCCAGCTTCTGTCATCAGGTATGTCCTGAGAATCAAGCATATAGATTGTACATATTTCAAATAACTAGGAAGACAAAATTGCTAGGCCAGCTTTAAGTTATAAGTAATTTTAGTTTACTCAATTGAAATAGCTCAAGGAAGAAAAGCATGTATCACCTGATTTGATCATAAAAACATGACTCCATACAACCTTAAGCTTATCTTCCAAAATTCCAGAAAGTGTTGCTCTCTCAAAAAAGCCCTCTATGCACTTCCTCTACAATGCACTTATCTGGACTGTAGATTCATTTTGCTTCTTCCATGTCTATAAATAAATAATGAAGAAAGCTATTGCATGAGGTGCTACATGTTTGTAAGAGGTCACATGACCTTAAAGGTGGCCAAGTTCATACTGGAAACTGCAAACTTGACTTCACAGAGCAGTCCGGCAGCGATTAACACTGCATTTACTCATGCTTCTGTGAGCCCAGAACCATGGCCATAAATTTTACAGGGCAGACATAGTCAAAATGTCTTTGAAAGAGGCTGCCCAAAAGAAAAAAAAAAAAGGAAGTCCTCTTTATCTACATAGTATTTTCAGGCTTCCTTTGCTACCTTTGGGATTTTTGTACCAGACTAATGACTGCATTCAGCTGTCTTTGAATTTGCTCACAGGAAATGTCTTTCATAAGCCACACATCTTCATATATGAACAACTGCACAGCCTGGCAGAACACACGTGGGCCACTACAGTGTTTTCCTAAATGTTCTCGCTGCTACTGAAAGGTCAAAGCAGCGCCCTGTACAGCTGCTTAATGCAGTATTGTAACTTAGTCCAAGTGAGGATCTCAGAAGCTTTTTGTTGGCTGGATGAGTATTTACAAAAGCAGGTACCTCTGCTATTGCTTTTAATCTGATAATGGAAATGAAACAGCAACCAATGTGAATACAACACAGCAGATGAAATAATTCAATTCTCTCAACTGAATTCACCTCCTTTCTTTGAAAGCAGGAAGTAACAGTCTCCTCATCTGAGATAAAAAGATACAAATCCCATGCCTGCTGCAATGATAAGGGCTTATTCTCTCTTTGAATACCTTTTCAATGAGACACTTTCATGAGATTAGAGAAAGAACAGCTGGAAATAGTATGGGCATTTTGTGGTTTGTTTACTCCTTTGATCTTCATCGGGGTTCTCTATGAGTAATAGAGGTCACTTTTCTTATGAGTAAGGGATTATGAAGAGCAGCTAGAGTCAAGACCAAACTTCCAGTGCAAAAGTGTGCTACTTGGGGAACACTGTGTCAACTGATCCTCCTGGGATTCTTTATAGGTTTTAAACACTTAGAGAATGTAGCCCAAAAAATCTGATAATGTACATCCCTGTAGTAACGGTTCATCATGTAATTGTATACTGATACATTTTCAATTTGTTTCCCTGGACAGGTACTTTTACACTTTGTAGTTACAGGAGAGCAAGAAATACCACTGTTTTGTGCAAGTGCCTACAAATTCAATGATTAAGACTTTAATAAAAGTAGCTAATTCTTTGTTCTACTACCAGCCCAAGTAAGACTGCTACATGTATACATGTTTTACATTCCCAGAAATTGAAAGAACAGCGGGTCATGTAAAAACTCTCAATGTATTTTTCCTTCTATCAGTCAGTGAATGCAGTATTAGTGCCTTGTGTTTCACTGAAAAAAGCAATTGTAGTGACTTTGTTTTACTGAAAAAACCCATTCTCATTGTTTAATAGAACCCATTGAAATCTAAAGTTTTAACAACATCTATTGCTATTCCTGAAGCATATGACATCTAAGTATAAACTATAATTTTCATTTAAAATCGAGGCATAACATAGGAAACTAGTGTATCTGTTAAAATGGGAGTTTTGATCTCAGGGTAGTATGTCCTTGGAGAGGAACATGAAAAATGGATGAGGGATCAGAGAAATTATTTCACATACTTCTGTTACTAATGTGACAGTCAAAGAGAAACTAATTTTGAGAAAACAAATCTGAACTTCACAGTCTGAGACTATGACAACCAACCTTGTTGTTGACACTTGATTTCTTCTCCCCGTGGGCCATTAGTCCTTAGTTCCTAAGGTCAGACCCCTTAAGCAGCTATAAAGGTCTTTTTAATGCATGGAAAACCTTACTGGATATTCTAGTTATTGCTTATAAGATATTGAAAATCATCTAAGACAAGAAGTAAATACAATTTTTTTTTTCAAGCCTGAAGAAAAAAAATTGCTGTATCACTGCTTTTTCATTTTTAAGTACTTTGTACATAAATCTACCATCAATAAGGGCTCATTACTCGGAAACATGTTTCTTCTGTGCATTTTTCTGCTATAACCTACAACACTCATTGGCAGATATTATTAAAAAAACCTAATATATAACTAATACAAAAGATCTATGAAGTACTGACAAGGCAAAAAGTAACAAATTAAGGACATGAGTAAAACTACCAATTATGTATTAGAACTCTTTGTAATTTGTTCAATCTATTTTTGCAGATGCCTATTTTTTTAATACTTGATTCAAGTTAATATAAAACCAAAAACTGTTATAAATAATGTTTTGGTCTCTTTTGAAACACCTGCTTAGCTGCAGTAATACAATTAAAGTTTTAATAAAGGTCAAAAACCAACTAGTCCCTGATGACCAAACACATATACAACAGAAACACAGAAGAAAATCTGGAATTAAAAGAATAACATTCCAAATAAATACACTAGTTGAAAGTGAAAACAGAGAAGTTTAAGAAACTGCAATTGAGGAACAGTATCAAAACACTTTTTAAAAATCTTATTTTAAAATAAATAAGATGTTTATCCAAGACAGCTGCATTTAGAAGTGCACAAAAATGTACAAGGATCTACTTCAACTAAAACATTGTTCAATCAGTCCAGAAGTTTCATTTCCTAAAGAAATTCCCGGACATTTGTTCTCTGACAAATCTCTATCCCTCAACTCCATTATCTTTAGATAGCATTCTTAGGCAGATAAAAAGGAAAAAAAACCATTTTGCTTAGCAAAATATGAAGGAAGCAATCAGACAATACAAAATATTTAGGCAATTTTTACTTCTGACTACCACCAAAAAATTAGACCACTGCATTTTAGGAAGTACATGGTTGTATTTATGACCCTATATTTCTAGTCTAAAAACCACTAGTTTAACTTTCCATATCATAAATATTTACTGTGTGAAGTTCATGGCAAAAGGCTTTTGACACTGATCTGTGCTGTCATCCAAGTGTATAAATTGCAGTGTTCAGCACAGCAGTGGCTACCATACAGATCGTACTGGTGTCCTGGGTTGCAGTGTATTCTATTGCCATCGACATGAACTGTTGACACCAGGTGGGTGGTGTTGCTTGCCTCCACCCTCTGGACTATCGTCTGTTAATGGGTTTTGCCACATGACTCATACATAACCCGTTCCGGACAACATTGTGTTAATGGCCAATCAAGGCCTTACCACATGACTGGCAACACTGCATCATCCCATTGTGGGATGCTCCGCCCAGAGGGAGGAGACAAGCATTCCATCCTGGATATAAGGTGAGATTGCAAACACCACGGGAGCCCTGTCTACTGGCTTCCCAGAGGACAAGAGCTACCACTGGACTTTCAGCTGGAGACCAGACTGCTGAATCACCGCTTCAACTGAGCTACTACGTTTGGACTGCTACCACCACCCCAACAGGGTGTCAGGTTGTATCTGACTTTGTCAGTGCTTTTCCTTGTATTATTTCACTTACTTTTAATTTTTCCTATTGAATTTTATTCTGATTTACGAGCTCCCACTGGTTTGTTTTCAAACCAATACAACTGGTAACACCAAGTTTCTGGCACAGAACCTACTGCTCAGTCATGTCAGAAAGGTATGAGTTCCACTCATCCCTCCTTCCCTCCACCCAGAGCTCTGTGACCATCCACCTTCTACCTCTGGCTGCCTCTGGGGGCTCTCCCACTCATGCTCCTCTTGCTCAGGTCCTAGATGTGTAGCTACAAACCCTCCTTCATCCTGAGTCCTTACTGAGCTGACTCACTTTGTTAAACCATCAGAAAAGTATTGCTTTTTTTGTTTGTCAATTAAACTTTCTGTCATTTTAGCAAGCAGATTGCAAGAAGCATGAGAGCTGGCACAGCAGAAAAAAATGGATAAACGCTGTCAAAAGCAGTGAAGAGAAATGATAAACTAGGGTAAAGCAGAACACTACCCCCATTCAAGATCAGAGCCTTACATGAGGTCCTACAATTGAGTGTCTAAAACTGAAGAAGCAAAATTGCAACAAGCTCAATTACTTAGAAATAAATGTCTGAAAAGAGTATTAATTGCTAATATTTAAGAACCCATTTGGTTTGAAACTAAGCATATTATTCAGATTGCAGTTTTTTCCTAAGAAAGAATATAGAATATTTACAAAGCTGAAGCTGTAACATCAAAGCACAAGTGAAAAATCGGCTTGCATGTCTCCTGCATGTGATGAGGTCAGCACAACTGAACAGCAGAACTACTGGCAATCACTTCTCTCTTTCTAAGACTTTTTCCTCAGTCAGAGAGAAAAGCATTAACTCATGAATTATCAGGGAGAGAGATATAAATATTTCAGAATATATTTTTCTGACAAAATTGGGTCAGAGTAGCCATGGACTGGAATTTGAAAATGTTGAGCTACGTTCAAGGATGAATGGGAGGAAAAAGGAATTAAAAAACATTGCAAGGAGAGCACTGTTATAAAAAGCTTTAACAACAATAGCTACTAATCTTAAGGGAAATGTACCATTTCCATCAGCAAAGCATTTGCAAACCATTTTCACTACATTCAAACTATAAATAATGATATTTTTTTTCTTATGTAATAAGAACAAAAATATCAGATGGGTGACCACATTAATTTTAAACATATTAAATACAATTAAAAGAAAAATCCAGCCCAGTAATTTTAACCAAAACAACCCATCTAGCTCTAGTTACAGAAATGTTGTGATGTGAACTTTGCAGATGACATACGTTTTGTTTAAAGGACACTCATGCCTTTTAGAATGAAAATGTAGCATACTTTTACCAACAGAACTCTCAGGAAATGTCCTCCCAGGTAGAGCCATTGAATTTCTTTGCAAACTGGGATTGTGTAGTCATGGTTCTTAAAAAGAAGTAGGTACACAGCTGTGGTATCAGTCTGGTACTAAAGAGATCTATTCTGTAGAAAGACTAAATAACCAAACCTCCCTCTTGGTCTCACAAATGCTAATCTTCATTTTAAAGGAAAAACCTTTTTAATCCATGAAAGAATTACTTTGCATATAAGTGCTTTTCTGGAAAATTTCAGATAAATGCACATAAAACTTTTGTTTTCAGCATATACACATGTGATACAGAAATGAAGCTAATGTCTGGAAGCTAATGTCTGTAATTTGTTTAGCTTGTTAATTCTCCATTCTGCAAAAACTGTTTTTCCATTTTCAATTAAACTTGTTTCTCAACAGCTTTCTTGCCCCACAGCTAACCTGAGAAGCTCCATGGCTCAACCAAAACAATGAATTAAAAAACAACTATCTCATTCTTTTTCTAAAATAGCCTAGAATACACTGACATTAATACTGCCCTCCTATTAAAGATCAACATTGTTGCAGCATTTCTCAGCTTTTCACTTCAAAATACGGTAAAGATCATACCAAAATGACTGGAACTTGCACAGAAATTATTTTTAAAATTATGCATCTGAAGAAGCTAAACTTTCTGTATGAGAGAACAACTGAATAACTAACAGAAGTTGCATACCTACAGATATGTCTCATACAAAATTAAAACACAGCACAAATTTCCTGAGATATGTAAACAAATACAGCAAACCTGTTGAAATCAGTATATCCTGAAACCTAAAAGCAAGTACATCAATTTTAGGAACAGCATGCCTACACCACCTTTTCTCACAAACAGTTTCTATCTGTTAAGGTAAACACACTGGAAAGAAAAGCTTAGTAACTTTTAAATCAACTTTACTAAGTTTCCATCAAAAGTTTACTGTGAAGAGCTCTCTATGAATAGGGGAATATTTCTAAAATAAAGTCTGTATTAACCAAACGATCATAGTATGAACCAAATCACAGTAATGTGGAATGACTGTGAGATTCTTTTCAATACTTCATTTCTTTACCCAAACCAAAACACCAGCAAAGATACATCCAGAGCATGAAAATCAGACACCTCAGAGACCTTTTTCTATACATATCTGCAGTATGCACTGTGTGATCATATGAACCCTGTCCACAGAATGGAAAAGCACGTTTATCCTGTAAACTGAAACCAAATAATTAAAACTCATCACCAAACATTCTTTTAATTTAGCTTCTGTTAAATTATTTTTATTACCTCTGATTTAAACCTCACATTAAAATAAACAACCAAGATTCAATATCTATAGCCAAAATTAAGGTGAAGCAGTGCACTGACAAAAAGCTAACAACAAAGCAATAACAACACTTAGACTGAACATGGGGCTCCACATATTTTACTTGCTCACAGGGCTTCTGGAGTCAACTGGCTCACACCTGGACCTCTTGGAATATGTCTGTGTGCAACAACACATGCCCAGGTGTAACCATCTCTAACAACTGCCTTCTGTTCATTTTGCTTTATTGAGATCTCTACAGTTTACGTTCCCTACTTTTTATAAATAAGGAAGCACAGTGCAATAGTACTTCACAAGAAGCATTGCTCATGAAGTTGCAAGACTTAGACTCATGAAAGTACTCACCATTATTTTTATGAACACTTTACAGAAAAAGTATTTTTATTTTCAAATCTTATGAGTTAAATTTAAGATTTAAATTGATATCCAGAAATAAGATGAAAGCTTAGATACTTTGAGAAATACAAGGTGAATAACTTCTGTATCAAGAAAAACCACAGCACTTCATATAATTTAGCAATGTGCGGTGTCTTCCTGGTCCATTAAATTACAGCAGCCTTTTAATAATTGAACATTTTTCTAAATAGCATGAAGCTGAATGATTAAAAAAAGGTCTTTCATTTTAATAAGAAATTAATCTATTTGTTTTAATGAGGGTTAAGCATGCTGGTTTTTATTTCAATGCCAAGGAAGCTCATGGGAAAAGGCAATTATTAAACAGCTCTAACTATCTATGTGTAGGCTGGCACAGATACTTATTCTAAAAGGATAACATAGTCTCAGAACACTTTACCCTGAAGTATTCCACTTCCATAGTACAAATACTCCACATCGGGAAAATCCTTATTAAAATACTGGTTTTTAGTAGCTAAGTTAAATTGCATAATTGCATCCATGCTGCCACATAAGTAAAGTGGCTATGAATGGAAAATGCTATTTATAGCTCAAAAGCCCTGTAAAGTGCTTGTGCTGTTACACAGTAGTCTTGCCCTAATACTTACAAAGCCTCCCTAATGAAATCTATATTACAAGGCCTACGAACCCTACAAATAGCAAAAGCTTTATAAAATATTTGCTAAGGACAGCAATCTTTATGTATTGCATCCCTTTTAGCACGTTTCATGTCTAAAGGTCCACTGGCCTCACTGACCAGTCAGGACTTCAAGGACATAATTTCATTAACAGGTGTTCACTGACTGACATCCAAAACAAAATCTCCAGAGAGACTGGGTCTCTCTCTTCGAAGGAATCAATCATAACTGGCTGCACAGCACTAGTTTAATTTTCAATTCTAATCCATACAAAACAAAGGGTAGAGGTGATCAATCATCTCTGAGGTTGAATTTGCCAAAGAAAAAATGCAAAACAAGGATGTATAGCTCATTTCCTCCTATTAGGGATAGATACTACAAAAAATCCTGTTTCATTATTAAAAAAGAGTGAAAATGTGCTGCCCACTTCTAAGTAAACTTTATATTTCATCTTTTTAGATTTCTTTCTCTTCAAAAATCCTAGATAGCACATTTCACTTTTGCTACAGTAACATGAATTTCTTGAGTGATTCCCTTGATGTTCCCTGTTCTACTAACTGCATTCTCAAATACAAATTATCAAGACTGTACTCCTCCTGGAATAACTCTTTTCAGTTTCAACCATAGGAATAATTCTGTCATTTCCTCTGTACTGATATTGGTGCATTCCTTTGTCTCCCAAAGAACTGTGGCTTACACTCACCAAGAATGCATGCATCATATGTATAAATAGATCAACATTAAAAGAAAAGAAATCCACAGTTTCCTATATCTGAATTGAAAAGCCTTGATATTTCTTGTACTGATAATCAGAAGTTGAGCTGGACAATCATTAGCAAAAGGAACTAAGTGCTTCTGTTTTCCTAAATCATGTAATGGCTAAATCACAAGGACAGTGAACCATCAAATTATAACTGATCGCACAAAAATGTAACATTAAGCCCACCAAAAAATGCATTTAAAAAACACTTTGAGACACATTTATCTATTTACAAGACTAATTCTTAAGACAATATGGTTTATGAGATATACCATCTACCTACCCATAATTTTTGATCTATGTAACAAATTCTAATTTAATATAATAGTAGGTAAAGCTTTTCAATATACAAAGGTCCACATTTTGTGACCAAAACTCACCAGGTAAAAATGAGCCCTCAAATATGTTTATCAAAGGAATGACAATTAAAACTCATCCTTTTATTAATTAAAAAAAATGCAGCAACCAGCAGATCAATCAGCAAATCTGTAAGTATAAACCAGTAATAGCACAGAGCAACAACTGTCCAGATCAAAAAAAGCTAGGAATAGGGAAAAGTGTACATATAAACCAACTGTAAAGAAAATAAACTTAGCAGTTTTCCTGCCCATGGGAAAGCTTATTTTAAGAAGAATTTTCAGAAAAGTTTTGTTTGTTTTGAGGGTATTATCTCAGAGAATTATTACAAAATTTCGTTGTCACTATCAAATCTAGGACTGACTGTACAGAGTCTTTCACTTACTCTGATTCATGTTAATAACTTTCCAAATTGAAATCATTAAGATATGAAAGACAGAAGGCTTTAAAACCTTCACAAAATTTTCATTTAAATCACAGGGAAACAACTGATTTTTCCCACCTTAATTCCCATTTACTTTCTACTTTAGTTTTATATATTGTGTTTCCTAGTTACAAGCTGAGTTTGGTAGGAAATTTAGCATATTACACTTCTGAACACCTAGTTTATAAGGTCTTCAGAAAAGGAATTCACCTTCCAGTAAATCCTACTGTGAAGCATATGGATGTTTCTATAAAACAAATAATGAATAAAATATGGTGAGGAAGGCTAGAAAATTGCTATTATTGCCCTACCTAACTGAATTACTGTTCATACCTGGCTGTCTAATAAACCTTGTTTACTTGTTTCAGGTACTTTTACTGTCAAGGCTTTTTGACATACATAATCTATTCCTCTACATCTAAATGAAGAAACAGAGTATCTTTTAGGGAAAAAGAGAATGGAAACAAGCTGAAAGGCAACCTCAGAAAAACTCACACTTCCATTTATTATATACACGTTCTTAAATGCAAGAGCATAAAACAGTATAATGAATTTAAAACTATACAAGTAAATCAAGGGAAGCAAACAGGTTCCACTGCAGTGGAATTTTACCCTTACAGTGGCCCTACAAAAACCAAAAGAAATTCTTGTAAAATAGGACATAACTTCATATGAATGAAGGTGGCAGAATCTGTCCTTTAATCTATAATGATATTTAAAGGATTATTTGGATTACTGCATCTAGTAAACTAGCTTGCAAAATGCATTATCTAAACAAATTAGTGACATAGATTTTTCTTGTAAAAGGGATAGAGGAAATAGCATTGGTTATTTCCGCTATTACTATTATTAACATTGAAGTTCATGGTTGAAGAAGGGAGTGTTTAATCTTAAATCTCTCTACTTTAGTCTTTAAAAGGAGCCTCTGATATACAGACCATGTAAGAAGTTAAAAATTAAATCTGTTATCAGGGAATTTCACTGGTGTTCAGTAGACACACAAAAAATACCTAGTTTGGGTAATACAAATTCACCAGGAGACATTTTAAAAGTAGCAGAGTAGCACAGACAAGACTTTTTCTATCTGTGTCTTTAGGATGCGGTCACTCATAAACATGATCAGCTATGCAAATGTGTTCAAAAACCTCAAGATAAAGCTAGAATTAAAAATTAGTATCAAAACTACAACATGAACTTCCTATTTCTCCAATTCCATTAAGATCAAAATTTCAGTCAAGTGTTTACCTGAATACAAATGCAAATACTGAAAATAAACTGAGGAACTGGAGGAAAGAAAGACACCTTTATGTTCACGTCAGCCCCTCCCCTGCCTTGAGGCCAACTGCTCTTCACTCTGCTGACTTGGCTTCTTTTAAAGCCATATTCTGCCTTTCACTGTTGAAAACCACCAGAGACAGCATTTTGAGACTCTAAGAACTGCACAGTAAGGAACTCTAAATAAAAGCTAAATGCATCTCAAGCTACTATTTCTGAGAGGTTTTTATCTTATTGCTTTTATTAAATAGGGTTAACTTAGTTCTTTTAGAAAATCTGCATCATTTTATGCAAAACCCCCTCAAAATTTAATATGATAATAATAGTTTATTGATATAGGATTAGTAGTAAGCAATCATTTTGTTTGTAATTGAATGAACAACAGTAATTAAAGAACAACAATGTCAATTCTTACATAGATAGCCATAAAACTCCAAATCAATACCTGCTTCCACTTCCATTAATGAAGACACACTCTCATTCCCTAATGGCTACTTAAAGTGATATAAGAGGAAATATTTGCAATTTTTGTAGAAATTTTACACTATTTGACTTTTTAGTACCAAACTACTTTATGAATGAAAAGAATTAAAAAAGAGTAATGAAAGAATATTCAAGTTTTGAGATTGAAAGTTAAATAGTATTTTAAGCACATTTTTAAAGTAGTCAATGCTCCTGGGGAAGGAGATGCTTCCCTGCTGCTTCTTCTCCCGTTGGGGTGACAAGCAGAGGAAGCCCATGGCTTCTCTTCACTCCTACACAGAACTGGGAATGAGGCTCGTACTACCTGAACTGCTTCCAATCCCCTCATGAAAAACATGCAACTTAGATAATTTTTATTTTTAAACATCATCTTGAAGCAGTTTCCCTGTTATCTGACATGCAAAGAAATGTACATCATGGTTTAGAAACTCCTTATTTAGACTCACGGATAAACCATGAGAAGCCAGTAATAATGCTGGAACTTCTGATATGGAGAGACGGGCCAGGTGAGAGGATTAAAACCTCAAAGTTAAGGTTTTACTTCCTGATTTCTTATGACTCCGTATGTGGGCTTCCCACAACTGTCCCTACCCAACTTGTACAAGAACACAGATAAGCCAGAAGGTCTTGGTCCAATTCACAAAAAGACAACTCCAGCATACAAACCATTAAGCAGTAGGTGTCATAATCCAAACTGACACAGATTCTGAGCAAAGAAGCTTACCCAAACTGAACAGTGATAGGAAGGAGCCAAATAACCTAACATATACTACTATTATACACCCTTCTGATTTTCAATACACTCATTTCTATTTCATCTTATTGCAAATTCCTTTCTTCCACAGGACAGTCATCTGTCTTTGTTTTTAGATACACCATAAAGAAAGCAACATATTTTTTCCCTGTGCCCTTTATTTTTCACATTTCACACTATTTGACACTATGGACAGGTTCTTAAGAAACCATAAATAGATATATCTATATACAGCTTAGTTAGCATGATATAAGTCTACTATGTGAATTAAATACTTTTTAAACTACTGATTTTAGTGCTGCTGTCACCTAAAAATGTAGGGTTTAAACCAGATTTACTGAAGCAGAGAGATAACTGCATTTCATTAAAAAAGTAAAGATTGATATTTGTGTAGATCAGTGAAGGAGGTTTTTTCTCTTTAGTAAGGCAGTTAATTGTGATATTCCAAAAATCAGAATGATGGTAGGTAGCTCTTAAAGAAGTTATCAGATTCAGTCACAGTTCATGTATTACACATGTAATCTTCCAGAAAGGAAGAGAAAGGACTTTATTAAAGCAACTACCTCACAAAGAAGCATTTTAAACTTTAATGCATACATTAACCTACATTAGAGTTTTCAGTGCTAACATCATGCTGATGTTGTCTTTTTTTAATGACTAAGAAGTTTGTACTCTTAAAAGTTAAATTTGCAATCTTACCTGAAAACATTTTTCAATTATGAACATATTTGAGAAAATGCCACTATGGCATTACTCTTCCAACACCTGATAGCCTAAGACATACTTTCTTCAGAAATTACTGTAAAATGGCACATTTGTAACATTTATCAGTTAATATTATTGAAATTATAAAATAGCCAATTATAAAACCCAATGCAATGTATTGAAGACTCATTTAAAAACTCTGGACTGCTCAAGTTATAATCATTCCATTAACATACCTTCAACTGACATTCAAGAATTTTCTCAACTTGTTTCCACTTTTGCCTGTTTGACTCAGGTACACAATTTACAAATCAAGTATTAAACCTTTCTTTTTGAGGGGAAGAGACAAGATAGAGGGAATATGACTACTCTTGTGTTCATCTCTTCAATGACAATCCCTTAATTCAGTTTCCTACTTCCATAATTATTCATGAAAATATGGGGAAAAATTAGAATCAGGCAGTTAAACAAATATAGTAATATATATTAACCCACATTCTTTTCCCCTTTGCTCCACTTCATTGAAAGCTACTGGGTACCATGGTGACAGACATGATAAAAATATTTAAAATACTGTATGCCATTCTGTAGTGATCCTCACACTAACAATATCCTGTGGATAAGTTAGAGAGGAAATGGCTAAGACCACCACCATTGGGAAAGGCCATGATGACAGTTTATGGTAAGTCATTCGGCTGTTTCATTGCAACTAGTAAAAAACTTTATTTTCTAAAAGAAGGAAAAAAACCCTAAAACAAAAGAAAAAATCAAAACTATCCTGAAAGACTCATCCATATATAGGGTAACAGCCTATTCTTCCATATGAAATTAATAAATTATGTTAAGCACTTCTAAATCTCCTAGGATGATAAGTCATTTAACCCTTAATAGCTAGAGGCAGAGAAATAAAATAATGAATTTTGATCATGTATCTCTCACTAAAGCTCAAAGAGTGAAGACAGAAGAATGAGCTAATACCTTGCATGAATGTGTGGCAAAGTACTGGTAACCAAGCAACAGGCAGGAAACATGTCAGAGAGGAAAAGCATATTTACAGTCCTAACAGTCTTTCATTTATACACAATTATAGATACCAGTTACAAGAGGAGAGGATCAGACAGCAGCACAAAGCAGTCACTGCACCTTTGCTTTTTTATTTTTCCATTTTGCCCTACTACACATATTGCTGGGTTTTAATAGGATTAATCTCACATGACAATTAGCTGCCTTAATTCCCTTAATTCATAACAGAATAAGCAACTTGCCTAAATTCTGCATGAATAGATGCACAAATAGAGAATACATCCTAAATTTAGTTCCTACTTGTTTGGGTTTGTATTTTAATAGGATTCTATGTTAGTACTTGATGTGAATTATTCACTTCTTCTGTATGATCAACAGAACACTCAGAAAAAAGAAAATATATATCATTAGACAAAAATAAATATATAGTGTATATATATGTTCAGCATAATTATTCATGCAAAGACATTTTTTCACACACACACACCTGCTTAGAGAGTTATACCTTTAACCCTGAAAAAAAAATTAAGAAAAAAAATTATGACTTCGTCCAAAGTACACAAGTATATTAAATCCCCAAATGCAGAAATTCTATTTTTTGTTAATTCATTTGTCCCTTTTAAACATACAAAAGGCAAATAGGAAGGTTGTCATACACAGTCATATTTAAGTGTTTAAGTGTAGCAGAAACAATGTCTATCAATGTTTCTTCAAACTAAAGCATTTAAAAACTCAAGGGAGTACAGGAAGTAATGAAGCATTAAATATGTTTTTTCTTATATTCTGCTTTTAGTTAGCATTTATTGAAACACAACCACTAATGCACGTATTTTGAGCAAGCTGTGGAAGCAGTAGTGACTGTGGTCCTCACTACACCTAAAAGATACTTGCCAAATGCACCAGAACACTCACACTCATAAAGACACAGGTCTTTTGATTTGAGTTTTGGTTGGAGCCATGAGGAAGAAAAGAAATCTTTCCAGGGTATATTTCTGCTTCTTCAGAGGCAGACTCCATGAATTTTCACTCTTACATAGAATACGTTCTATTTTTGATACAAATATTGGTGCTAAATCTAAAGTTAATCACTTAAATGGACACAAATTACAAGAGGTATTGCTCCTAATTTCTAATAAAAAATTCAGTAGATTTTATTTATTGCTTTGTAATAAAAATTTTAAAATATGGTAATCACACAGTCATTTAGAAGCCCAGTATATAATTTGATTTTATTTGATCACCGTGATACTTGTACTCTTTATTCCAATCCTGAGTACAATTTAAATCATGCTCACTGCATTACAGGTTATTAACTCAAAGAAGATTTTATAAAATGACAATATAAGCAATCTGAGTCTGTAATCAGTCTTTAAAAAGTAGACCAGTGAAGAAATACAAGTGATTGTTTCTAGGACTGCCAGTTGCCTCAGACATTTCTTCTTTCAACTTTCAGTCATACAGTAACACTTTATATGCCACAAGAAAAGAACACTATTTTGAGAATATAACAATAATCAAAGAAAAGATGGAAACAGTATAATTTACAGTGAGAAATATAAAAGGATAACAGTAAGTGGCCTTGCATGAGTGCTGAACTTTAATACTTCAGATTGAAATGAAATACAAAAGAGAAATGGTGACACTTATCCTCAAATATTTTCCTCTGCTTTCACTTCTACAGCTTATGGTATGTAGGGCCACATTCATTCATATAAACGTAATTATTTCATGCAACATTAACTCAAACCATTAATAATATTTAGAAAGAAAATGTTGGGATCTTTTGTTCCTGTTCAGACTATTGTGAAATCACAGAACTTGAACAGGCCTCACATGAACATCTAGAACTTTTTACTTGCCAAGCAGGCTCACCAACTCCAATGTCATTCCTGGAAGGTGTTTTTCTAGCTCATTGTAAAGACCGTCCATGACAGAGACTCTCCAGTGTCTTTAGTGAGTTTATGCAAAATGTTTGGCTGTTCTTACATGAGAAGAATTTTTACCATGTTTAATCTAAACCCTATCTCACTACAATGTACATGCTACATCATTTTTCATCTACACTATGAAGATGTATCCAGGCTGCAGCAGGGTCCTTGCCAGCAGCAAGCTGCTCGGGAGCCAGCAGTGCTGGCTCAGAGCTGCTCAGATCACATCTGGAGCGCTGCACTGGTGTGCGCCCCCACAACAGACACCAGCAAACGGCAGCGAGTTCCGCAGAGCCACCCGGATGGCCGGGGCTGGAGCACTTGTCTGTGAGGAAATGCCGAGGGAATGAGGCTTTTCAGCCTGAGCAGGAGATGGCTTTGGAGGAGACCTAACAGCAGCCTGCCAGAACCTATGGGGAGCTTATCAAAATGATTGAGCCACGGTACTCAATGTGCATGGAGGGAAGGACAAGAAACAATTGGAATAAATTGAAATGAGAGAGGTTCAGACTGGACATACGGAAAAACATTTTCACCATGAGTTAGGCAGTAGAACAGGTTATGCCAATGCCAGCCTTTGAGATTCCTACTGGATAAAGCCCTGCACAACTTTGTCTGACGACAGATGACCTTGCTTTGCTCAAGAGGCTGGACTAGAGACCTTCCGAAGACTCTGACAATCCAAATTATCCTGTGAACCTATAACATCCATAAAGCTTCACAGAATCACAGAATCATTTAAGTTGGAAAAGACCTCCAAGATCATCAAGTCCAAATTTTGACTGATCACCTTGTCAACTAGACCACAGCACTAAATGCCATGTCCAGTTGTTTCTTGAACATCACCTCCCCGGGCAGTCTGCTCCAATGCTTAACAACCCTTTTCATGAAGAAATTCTTCCTGGCGTCTAAACATCAAACATATAAAGATAGTCAAACATTCCTAAGCTAGACTCCATATTTAATAATTTTCCTGTACAATATAAGAGTGGTTGTACTTAGTTAGACTGATGGTCGATCACACAGGATCTCAAATCCATGACTTGTGACAAGTAGTTGCCTAAGGCAAAGTGAAACACCAGAGGAAGGATAGTCTCTCCTCCCTAATATTACTTCAACTAAGTGGAAATTTGAAACTGATAACATTTCCAGAATTCTCTAATAGAATCCACTTCCAAATGCTGTTTAAAATAAGTTAGTTATCCAGTCAGAGAGGACCTAGTTAGTGTGGATTTATGCAAAAGAGAAGATACTCAAAGTTTTCATTTTCCTGCTTTCACCTGTTAGTAACTTTCCTCCCTGCTCAGCAGCAGGGCAATTCCTTCCTCTCTTGGCTCATTTTTATTCAAAAATCTACAAAACAACTAGTAGCAGAGACAATTAGAAAAGAACATTGTTTTCAATTACTCTTATTCTAGATCCTTTGAGTGCTTCCACTCTGCTTTTTTTTTACAACAGCAGACTCTTATTCTGTTCCTTCATGACACCAGGATCACCTGATTTCTTCAACCCTTATCAGAAGTATCAAACACACATGTACAGTGTTAACAAACTGCTGGGTAATCTCTTTACCAGGCTAAATTCAGAGTTTCTGTAGTTTGGTTTGTTTTCTTTTTTTATTTTGAAGTGTTCATTTTCTTTTTCTATTCTTCTCCAATCTTTACTCTCTCAGATTATTTTCCTGTGTTTTCCAGCAAAATGACAATTATGTATCAGTAAAGTTAAAAATGGGAAGATCAGAATAATTATCATCTGATAATCTGATCATCTGATTTTTCATCAGGATAAACAGAATTACAGTAAGGGTCGACCTGGACAATAAATTAATCCATCCAATTTTTAATAACACAACACCAATGAAATAATATTTTACAATTTAATATATGCATTCTACAACAGCTCACTTTTCTGCGTCGAGCACCAGTAAGACTTCTAAGAGATTTATTTAATCATAAATGTTGAAAAAATTCCATGCCAAACTCAAAAAAAAAGTATAAATACATATTATATCTAGTCACACTTTGTTAGAACAGTGTGTTCCAATAAGGGCTTCAGTAAAACAAAATTATACAACTTGCAGTATCATTTAAAGCATTTATAATTTTTAGTGCACTGAAGTTGCCAAGAAACCCTGAGAAGCAGATGGGCATTACTGTTGTCAAAATGCAATCAGTTACACCAAAAAAGAATTATGCCTTTCATACTTACAGAAGAGATGTTTAATATTACAGTTTCCTATAATTTAATTTCTTATTTTTATTAACAAATATTATAAATGAACTGATTTTTTAAAATCTGGTTTCCTTAGTAGATTCCACTAGTGGCATCAGTTCTTCTATTTAAGAACATGATCAAGAAATAAATAAATCACTATCTAGGCAACATCTCATTCAAAGAATTCCCAGCAGCAAGCCACCTGAACCTCTGCTGCTAAAGGTTTTCTTACTGAATGCCATAAAACAAAGCTTCATTAAAATCTTAATTTGTTAAAAAAAAATAGAAAAATCCAGCAGCTTCAACACAAGGACTAAATTCTAAATTCTACATTTAATTTCAACTTTCAATTCACTCCTTCTTTACCTTTCATTATTTTCATAAAATATCCATTACTATCAATAAATAACATCATTCATCATCAATCACTAGAGAAGCAGCCCTCACATCCACTATAAGGTTATAATATTATACAAGTACAAACTGTTAAATTTCCATTAAATATTATTTTGAAGTCACTATAAGTGACATAAAATAAAGGCTTACCTGAGACAAACATTCTATATTTGATTACTCCAATGTAATTTTTCTGAATATTGGTCTCACCAAAAAAGGTGCTTGCTTACTTCAAGAACATCAAATAAAGGACTTCCAAATGGGTATATATATCTACTCTTTAATTGAAACATAATTTAACATTTTTGAATGTATATCCTGTGGATTATCTCAACGTGCTCAATAAATTTTGAAGTTGTTCTACCAGCATGGTTTGCATAGAAGATTACAGTGATTTGGAACACACACAGAGGAAATCAAATGTCTAAATCAACATGCTTGACATATTTTTTAATGAGCCTCATTACAATTACACACCTATTTTCTGTTATACCAACAGAACATTCATCATCTTTTTTACTTTCAGAAGTAGATCACCTGATCAAAAGGAACCATGTTTTATAATAGAGGGTACATTTTGTACTCTGCCATTCACATTTGGACCAGTTTCAAGCTGAGATTGTTCACCAAGGTGTTTCTACAGATAGCAACTTCTCTTTGGCTGTTGGAGGTAAATGTCATCTTTAATTCATTAAACAAACAGCACTTCTTTTCTCCTAGGCAGAAAATGCTGTCAGCTGTAATATTTTCAAGATATTTTTTAATATATTTAAGACATTTTTTGCAAGAGTTGTTACTGAGATAACAGGAAAGTTGATGATGAAGAAGGAGGTCTCTGAAGCATGAATATCTATCCATACAACCAATGAATGATATTTTAAAAAAATTTAAAAAGCAAAAAAAAAGGGCACTGAACTGTCTTTTAACTGTCTCAACTAATACACAAAATAGTCTCAAATATTCCTAGAATCTCATTGATTGATAAAGTGCATGAAATTTCTCTCATTGCTCATTGTTCCTAAAGCTACTGAAAGGCATCCAGCTGTTTCGCAGATCCCAGTTGCTTATAAAAGGTGATTTTTTACATATCCTGGACCAGTCAAATAAGAGCTGAAGCACACAGATTTAATTTCCTATTTTTATGTGTTTTTGTTAAACATGATACTGTAACACTGTTGAAAAATGTGGACCATGTAAGCATGTTTTTAAGAAAGGATGTTCTTTGATGTTTGGTCTTTGTATACTTTCAAGCCTAATCAACAAAAAGGGAGATTTAATCCATGAAAATAGAGAGCAGCTAACAAGCAAGTTCTAGGTGATGCCCATGAGTTAGAAACACAAATTACTTTTTGCTAGAATTGCCTTGTTAAGGTACAGAGCTGGACATGCTTCAGCAATCTCAGACCTAGTGGGAGGTTAACAAGGCTTGGGAAGTAGGATGCCCACTGAAAGTGGACACAAAGAATGCAGAATTTATAGACCATCTGGCAGAGCTCCCAAGATAAGGAAGAAACCAACAAACCCAACTCAGCACCTGTGCTGAAATCAGCTCCAACTGCCTAAAAGGTAATTCTGGCAGGGGGAGATTGTGACCACTGGAACAAGAAACCCACCATCTCAAAAGAAGAGAAAGCCTGAGCATGTGGAGTAATCAGCGTGGGGAATGAGAGAATTGTTAACCAATAGAAGATAGAATACTGATTAATAAGAGAACTATGGAACTTCTAGCCAATGAACACTAATTCCTTACTTTGCTAAAATTTACAAATAGTAAAATTTTTTAAAGGTTGCTGTGCTTGATTTGTGGAGTACCACCAGACACCCAGGCTTGCACAGCTCTGAAATAAATAATCAGTGTCTCTCAAGTGTGTAATTATTGGCTTGCTGCACACAGGTAACAAATATGATTTTTGCAGACAATACCCTTCCCACTTCCCATTCCCTGCAGAGGAAAGGAAAAAAATGGTCTTTGACTGGTTACCCCAAAAAACTGAATTCAAATTGTGGAAAACAGGCGACTGGGAAGATACAGTATCCTTGAAAGGCAGGTCAAAGAAATCTCCTAGAAAGAGAAAGGACAGAACAACAAAACTTCCCTCTGCATACACAGCCTATTCCATCTGAGGGCAGATTTCATGGAACACTGCTCCATTCAAGGAACACTGCTCCATTCAAATACCCAGCAGGACGCAAAGCCTGACATTTCTGAAGATACTCAAAGTCTCTGGATGAACAGAATCACATCTTAACTTCCTGTTTTTTCTCATCACGCAATTGGTCATGTCTCTGCAAGAGATATTTTAACTGCATAGATGCATTCTTTCACAAGCATTGAATTTTAATGTTCATCTCTATTTTAAAGTGGCAATCAACAAGACAGGCTTTCCCAAAAAGCAGTTCTCTGAAGTATACAAGAAGTTGTATGTATTAAGCACAACGATGGCAATGGCAATCCTGTTCACTGATGATGCAGACATATATATGTATCATATGAGACACATGTCCCTGTCCTGCACACACCACAAATGCAAGATAGGAGCCTGAGGCTTCCTCTGTGCTTCTGCACATCCCTGTTGCCTCTCACCCAGCTCGTGATGGCCAGGCCTCTTTGGTCTACAAATCTTTGCTCTTCTACCCAACTACGCTTTACACGTGGACTGAGAGAAGGGTACTGAGATAGGAGTCTTTTGCTGCCATTATGCAGGATGCCTGCAGTGTGGCAGGAGACCATGTGATGAATCACAGAAGCATGAGTCTTCTGCTCCCCTCTGAGACTTGACATCTGTGTGATTGAAAAAAAAGACAGAGATTCCTTAAAAATAAGGCTGAGATAAGGCATAAAGCACGATACTCTCAATCCAGCTGACAAATGCATTCATACATTGAGTCACTCAAAAAAGCACATAATGAAAAAAGAAAGTCTTTATTTTCATAATCCCCAGATGAATGGAAATGGAAAATAATTGCATTAAAGCACTATTAAATAACTAGATAATTATTAAAAGTTATTTAGTCTTTCCTACTGTACATTCCTACTCCAGATTTAGAAAGAAACATATAAGGGTATAAGGGTTCATTTTTTGGCCTGTAGTTTCAGTGACAAAACCAGAATTGCATGCCCAAAGGGGTGTTTGAAGATGCTGTCTGCATTACCCCAGGACTACTCAGAGAGGCTAATTCTTTCCTAGGACACCTTTACTTGACAAAATTTTAAAAATGTAATTTAAGAAATTGTAACTGAGCATAATTAAAACATTCAGCATGCAAACAGGTAAGTATTGCATTACATTTAGATTAGTTTATCCTGCAAATATAACAGCCTTAAAATTGCAAAAGAAACATGAGGTATCAAAATATAGGCTTTCTCAAAATTCTAAAATTATTTTAAAATAAAAGAATTATGTGGAATCTGTCATGAATCATTATAAAGGTGTTCTATTGAGGTTTTCTCCCAGTTCCCAATGCTGCAGCAGTAAATCCCCAGGAGGAAAAAAAACCCCTCAACCAAATACCAAAACAAAAAAGAACATCCTCCTTCTGAGACAGAATCCCAGTCCCTGCTCCACAAGTGGGCAGAGATAAGCTTCAGCTCCCAGGATTCTTTAACGGAATACTGAAGTGTTGACTAAAATGCAAAAGAACCAATCTCAACAAAGAATGCCCCTACATCTATATAAAACAGCAAGACAATGTATCTCATGATGGAGAGACATTTGTAAGTTTCTCATCTTTCCTGATTTTTTTGCCTTCCAGTGTGCACTCTCAGTAGTGCCTTATTCATTGATATTCCCCTTCCAAATGAGAGCTGGATTCCTTTCTCTCTTAGACTTTCTATCTATTGTTAGAACTAGCTTTTAAGTAGCCTGTGAAAGCAAATTCATTGCTTCACTAATTCTTATTTCTGGCAAAGGCTCCAGTAGATGTTTTTGAACTGGTAAAATTACAGGATTAAAATGCATAAACCATAAAAGGTTACTTAATAGACTGGACAGTAACATACATAATTAGGAAGAGCAAACTAAAATTCCAATATCTTTAATACCATGAATTCATTACTTAATGGGCTAGATTTTAAACTGTACCACTGCAGTAGTCCTTAATTGTGTCCTAATTACTAGGCAAGTTCAAATTATATTCTTTGTGTACTGATTTCACTTCGAAATTGCCAAGCTTATAAAATGAGTCTTTAGAAAAACCTGCATACAATCTGAAAGCAGGAAGAAAGGACTTCTTTTCCTGCATCATACCTGTATGAAAGCAGATATACACAAGGAAGATTATTGAGGTTTTTGAACAAGACCTGGTTTTCTACCTCTCCTGGAAGACTTCAGAAATCATTCTTCACTTATTGGAAAACTGGCAAGTTTTGTGTCTTTTGCAGGATGGCTCTGCCCTTCTGCAGAATATAAACATCACGCTCATTTGTCACATCACAAGACAAAGAATGAACCACGCAACATCACTATGAAACCACCTGAATTACCAGCACGTGTTTTTCAGACACATGACTATCTGCTGGGTGACAACTACACACATGGCTCACAAACAGCATTAGTTCACCTAGAAAAAAACCTACAGGAAACTAATAACCTTTCAGATAACTCTGAAACTTGAAATTTGAACCTTAGCTCAACTGAAGGCTGAACAATAGAATTTCAGTGAAATTAATGTTTATCTATTAGAAAGGACACAAAATTTTACATTAGTGAATGTCCAAAAAGCTCTTTCAATTTCAGTTATTTTGCAACCATGTAACATTTTTGAAGGGAATTGTTTTCAAAATTATATAAGACATGAAGTAAGAAGAAAGGGGATATTTTGCTGATTGCTTTCTGGAAACAAGATGTACCTAGGCATTTATAGATAATAGCTTATACAATTTGCAAACCATGGGCTTTAAAAAAACCTGCAAACCCTGAAATCTGTACTTCTATTTAAATCTTCCCTTCATAAATATATACTTCCCCTACCTAATATCTAATACATTGAAGATCAACATAGCAGATGTCTTGTAAAAAAGAAAAGCTTTTGGAACAACTTACCTCAACAACCCAGACTTAGCACTATTAGTCTTATCCTGGAGTTCTGAATGCAACTGACATCAAACCTTATGTTTTACCCCAATTGGCATTGATAAAGAGGGAGATCTTTCAGAGAATTTCTAGCAAAACCTTTTAACTAAGGTAAGTTTAACAGCTCCAGAGAACTGCCTTACAGATTTCAAAGTAAATGCAGACAGACTACATTTTACCCAAAGCCCGCAATATTTAACGGCTCCTTTCCATAATCCCTCTTATCTGAAGTGTACCATGAAGAACAGCACCAAGCTAATACCAAGTTAGGATTCTGTTCAGCTATTTATTCCTATGAAGACTGTTGCAGAGACGAGACAGAGTAACTTTTCAGAGATATGAAGTCTGCAAAGGATGCAAAATTTTCCATTAATTCTCACTTGTCAGAAAAAGGACAAAATCTTTTACAATGAAAATCACAACAGAACACAGAACCTAGAAAACAGCTAAGGTGAATAAACCCTTCATGCTTAAATTTAAAATTAATCCTCCAGGTCTAAGAACTCCCTGAAAATCAAAGCTCCATGAATTTAGGGAATGGGGAGGAAGTAAAAGGAGAAGCTAACATAAGATGATAGAAGAACAAATGGAGATTTCTGTAAAACCTAGAAAAAGAGATGCAATTTGCAAATACCGGAACGACTTAGCACTTTAAAATAATTTCTTTATTGAGGGGTTAAGTAGGTTTTCTTGCAACATTTATAGGGTTTTGGCTGTTAAGTCTTATACTCAGTTGGGAAAAAGCTCTCAAAAGCAATTTTATGAATATGATTTCAAAGCCATGTAATAGAAAATGTCTAACAATTAAACTGCTTCTGGCAGGGAAGTGGAAAACACATTAAAAAGTGAAGCAAAAAAAGGACAATGAAGTGTTTGGACGTAGGATATCCAGGCTGAATATTTCACCTGTCTAGAACCAAACAGCAAGTCTGTGCCAAAGGCATCAATTAGCTTTTAAAAAACTATTTATATTTTTCAGTTTAGCAGTACCCACAATCCTTCTTAATAATAAGATATACTTAGACAAATACTTTCTGACTAGGATGATTAAATTAGACATATTTTCCTTTAAAAGTAAAAATGAAAGAAATTTGCCTTTGAAATGAACAGCTATGATTACTACAGACCATTCATATCAAATTAGTCTTTCTTTAAAGTTACATGTTGTTGGTGAAGTTTTACAAATATCAACCAAGGTGATACAAATGTCTAAACAGTTGCCACTATAATTTATTACAGTGAAGTAGATTCAAAGATTAACTAAAGAAAAAAAGAACACACTTATTTCAAATTAAAGTAATTTTATGTAAGTGAAGACTTCAATCCAAAGTAAAACAAAACCAATAAGGGATTAAAAAGAATATGAACTTTGTGGGCTTTTTTTATAACATACTGTTAAAATTATGTGGTTTTGCTGTAGGAGACAACAGTATGTTTTAGGGGCAAGTGTCTTGCAGTACATTTGGCAATAAGATAGGTTAAATAAAAAAAGCAAACAAAAATCCCATGAATCCTCACAAGTATATAATTCATAATTATTCAGGGCAGCAAGTTTGTGCTGTGCTTTGTAAATTTGCCTGAAATAAGTATGTTTAAATAAAACTCCCAAAATCTATTTGGGTGAAATAAAGTCTTTGAACAATCCCTTTATCACAGGCTTAGGGGAATCACTCAGGGAGTTACAGAACACCTTCAGCAAATTACATAACTGCTTTGACACTTTTCCTGGGATAAACAATTTCCAGATTTAAGAAAGTTGTATTGAAGTTATGCACAATTTCTTGTTAAAACTCTATAACAGAAAATGCATCTACAATGAACAACTGACTTTTTTCAATACTAGAAACAGACTCACCCTCTACTTCTTGCCTTTCAAAAATTGTCCACCATTTAACGTTGCTAGTCTTTACTTAACATAAAAATAATTATAAAAGTATTGAAGATGTCAAACACTTACTTCTTAATGAGATAAGAGATATGAAACTCTGTTATTAAAAAAGTTATATTTTTCCTACTTCCCAGAAAAGCGCCATGTTCACACTAACATTTTCACTAACAGGAACAGATGGGTCTAACTGGATACAGGCGTGACGGGGCATTGTGGTAGAGCAAAAGAACATGTTGGTTCTCATACCTCTGGCAGATGGGAACCAGTCAAAATTAATTTTAGACTAAAACTGTTTTCCTGCTTCTCAGTAAAAAAAGAAAAGAAAAAAACCCACTTGGAACAATATGGTATTTTATACGTGCCATCAGAGCTCAGACAGCAGCCTTCAGAAAGTTGGTACCATACATTAAAACCAACTACATAGGCTTACTGTATGTCATTTTTAAGCCTGTGAATAAATTAGAAATTCCTGAAAACAGTAGCTTATAATGGAAGTGCTGACACAACCTTAACTACAGCAGTAAATGCGCTGCTATTATGAAGTTGTTATGGCAACTAGAAAGATCAAATTGAGAGAGAAAGGAAGAATATGCATAAGCAAAACTTAAAAATCTTTGACACCACCCCCACAAACTCTTCCAGAATTTGTGGTCAGTGCTATTGCTCCTTACCTTTACAACAAAAAAAACTTAACTGCAAAACTTGCCTTTAACACAAGTGAGGGCGAAGGATCGCCAAAACAGTGTAAAATCCAAAACAATTCTAAGGTCACAATCCATTTGGTTCATGAATAGTCTAAAAAATAGAGTCACTTGAAAGATATCTGGCCAGCATCTGGTGAGAACATATTCATCAGATATCAAAAGTTAACAAACAACAATTATGCAAAACTGTTCAGTCTTCAAAACAGTTCCATAATTTGTTACCAATCTCAATAGTTTAGTAACAGCAACCTGCTATAATTTGGCTGAATCGAACAGACAGCACATTCACAAATACTGATCCATTAATTAAAATGTGATTAAAAATATAATTGAAACTCACAGAGTTGTGAAACAATCACTACTTACCCTTCCTAATACTGTGTTAAAACAAAAGCAGAAATCTTAGGCTGTTTCCAATATTAAAATAATGGGGAAAAAAATATACCAAGGCAGTCAAACTTTAATACACAAAAATGCTCAAAGTATGATTTCTAAAACAAATTCATTAAAATCTGTGTCAGCACACTAGTTACCTTTCTCATTAAAAAAAGTAATAGCTTAATTGCAAGTATCATTCTTGCAAAATTTCACTCAATAAAATTTCCAACAAAATATTAGTAGCAAACAACAGTCCTAGAAATAATGTTAAATTGTCATTATTAGTAGTGGAAGTGGTACACGATTTTATTACAGCATTCTGTCCAAATTCATCTACTAGCAACACTTTGACTAGAAAAGTAGAAAAAAACCCCATTTGTCTGTCTTTTCAAAGAATTTCATATTAAAGCCACTTTGTCTCAAGTCTAACTTTACTGCTATAACTAAAATCTAGGAAACACAAAAGCCCTCAGATGTCTGACATGATAAGAGTTGTGCTAACTACTTTTACTCACTCATTTCCTAGGTAACAAAAACTCATTTTCTTCTAAGCTATCTCAATCCATTTCTCTTTTGAGCATGTTGATCTACACCATTTTCCAGACTACAGGAAATACCCATTTAATGAGAATAGTATCAATTTTAAGAAATGCCAATGTATCTACTGTCACTGAGAGCTAGCAGATATTGCTGTTAAATTCAAAATAATTTAAAGATTGAGGTTGTCATGTTTTCAGGCTTAAGTAAAAAATTATTCAGTGTTAATTATCCCTTAGATTTCAAAATTTTAAAACTTTGAAGACTTATTTTCAGACATCGTTTTTTTAAATCGTTTTGGTTTTAAGAAATATATCATGTATTCTATATTGAACACTGAAAAATACAGTTTTGCAGATGAACTTCATTAAGCTGGAAGATAATCAAATATTCCATTGAAAAAACAGAATTATTTAATCTGCAAAAATAATTATTGATATGAGATCACAACAAATACACACAAACACCCCTCAAAAAAAAAAAAAAGGAATAAAAGATGGTAAAAGAGTATTTTGTTTACAAAGGCAAGAACTACTTGTAGGCAACAAAAGAAGCAGAAATAATGATGACATTTTCTTCAGACCATTAGTTCTTCAGCAATTTAAAAATTCTGATAAATACACTGCTTTTCTCTGAAAAGCAAGCACTAGTTATCAACTTACCTGAAACAGGTAATCTTACAGCTCTCTACAAGCTGAATGACATACAGAAAAAAGGCAAAAATAGGATTTCCATGTGCATAGCTGTTTGTTAGATAAATGGTAAATACTTGATAGAATTCTCAAAAAGAAAAATGCTCAGAAATGTTCTCCAACACTATGTCTTCTTTAAGGTTTTTTTTCAAATTCGTTTGCAATGCTAATGTTAGCGATTATCACGCATTTTATAATTTGTAGAAATGGTTCATTGAGATACAGCTTTACTGATCACTCAGTCTTATTAGAAGAATGTTTTTACCAATGTATTTGACAAATTACTTTCATATAGTGGGGGTAATATTTGGCATTTAGGACTTGAAGAATCCATACTTATTAATCACGAATGGACTAACACAGACAATACACGGCTTAATACTATTTGCAAAGCTACCAGCTTTGATACTGTAAATATTAAATATCACAGTGAGATTGCCATGAAATTTCAGTGAGCTTTCACCTCAAATGCTCACACACTAAAAATGCAAAATGTTTTTAAACAAAGCATTGTGCTCACTTCTTATGCAACTTTTAAAAAGCACTCTTAAAGCAGGTAAGTACATTATTCACCCTAGATCCAATTTTCAGGTGCAGAGTTTCAACCCAGTGTAACCAAAGCTACATAGTAGTTTTTTGTGCATCACCACTCAAAAAAGTAGGAATTGAAATAGAAGTCTGTCCAAGTACAGGACTTTTGCCTCACTAAAACATTAAGTTTTCTGCTGTCACAAAGTTAACGCAGAAAACAACATGCCTGTGATCCAAATGAAACGAAGTAGAGGGATGTAGTCAGTCCCCTGTGATTCCTTACTGCTGGCTCAGAGGTATGAGAACTTCATGTCAACTGATGTTATTTACGGACGTGGAATCCCTCATCATACCCTCCTGTGAGTCCAAGATAACCAAACCCTGCAAGGAAGTAATCCCCTAATTCAGCACTGACTGTCACATAGTAGATATCCAGTCACAAGATGGACTACAGGCCCCTTGGAGTGCTCAGTGGTGCACGCTTGAAGCTTTTGCTACTTCAGTCATACTAACAACACTCTACACCACAGATGTTATACATCCACTTTAGTCATGCAGCTTATATATAACTTATTCCTGTTGCAGATTGGCCAAACAGAAAAGATTTTCAGAACACCATTCTAAAAATACAATTCTTTGTGCTGTATTCAAGGTTGAAAATTTTAACCACCTTCATCTTCAGTGTTTGAATTCTTAACACCAACCATCTCTTATCCCAGACTCAGGTAGCACATCAAGATGTCAGAATTACTCTCATCCCCTAAACTTTAATATGCTGCTTTATCCTAGTTATCCTCATCTCCAGGTTTGAGACAGCAGAATACTTTTGATATTAACATACAAATAGCTCAGTCTAACTTGTCCTGAAAAGAGGAAAAAAGTGGGTTTTATATATATGTGTGTGTGTAATATATCTGTATGTGCTCATGCAAATGTGTGTGCAAGAAAACTGCTCAATTATTTTGTGTTTCACGACTTCTTCTGGGGATTATCACAGAGTAGATATTTGAGTCCTCTGTTTTGGAATTTGCAAAGGGGGAAGCAGACCCACCGGCTAGTGTTTGTCTCCAAAAAGATTAAATGAGAATACAAAGGTTGTGCCTTGTCAGATTCCAATTACTTGGAAGGTTTTCATAAGAAGCAACACTTTATGAAATATGCTAATAAATTTAGGATACTTTCAGTTCAGCTGGGGCACCAACTCCAGGCATGGATTGTACACATGGATTGTGAAGGCAGAAATCCTGAGAGAGAAAGTGTTAATATTATTTCAGAAAGTATGCCTCATTCCAGTACTTTCAGCGTGGACTTTATATCACACACCCATTGTATCCTTGGCAACTCGACTTGTTATCTAAAGAGACAAAATTGACAACTTAGATTTAAAGTGACAGCCATCGTCATTCTAGGCTCGGATTTGGTCTGAAGCTAGATAGAATGCAACCTTCCCAAAGTTATTTGATGTGATATAAGGGCATAACATCTCATAATTTTTGATTGGATAAGCTAGAATAAAGCTTTATCCACATGCTCTCCATCATTTCATAACAAGGAATATGAAGATAAGTTTTCTTCTTCAATGATGAGATAAGTTCTTCATACTTAGGGTAAACAACTACAAACCAGCAGAAGTGGCCCTTTCTCCCATTACCTTTTTGGTGGGGTTTATATTTCACCCTGGTTTTAAAGTAGTCATCATCTTATCTCTTCTTCACCTTCAAGGTACAGAAGGCAAAAAAAGAAATCAATTGAATTTTAAACATTTCTTGTCAATAAATTTAAAAAGAAAAGTTACATTAAAGAAGATTCTGAGAGAGAAAAAAAACAACTCTATTTTAAGGAAACGTTCTAAACATCACATTATTTTCTCCACAATCATCATAGGTTGCCCTTAACAACATTGATACTGTGAATGAAGATTTTATCCATCATATTTTATATTTATGAAGGATTATGCTACATTGAAGTGAGTTCTTCAAAATATATTATTGTTTCCATATTAACCTCAAGAGAGCAGCTCCTTAACATTAAATCTAAATTAATTAGAAATGGATTTGTGAGCGTCTTTGATACAAAGTGTGTAACGAGTTTGAACATCATCTTCATACAGAGAGTCCTTTGAAAAACATTTTTTTTAAATGTTAAGGCTTCCTTTTGCAGAGGAAAAAAAGAGAAATGTGTGGGTTTAATCTATAAATTAAGTTATGAATGAAAACCTAGGAGACAACAGCCAGGTTTCCCAAATGAAAGGCTACATGAAGCAAAACACAAACCATGATTTTACAAAGCAGATCTCTTAGAACATCTTTTTTATAAAAAGCCAGCTGTGAATTAACCTTAACCTGAATGGAGTTTTTAACCCTATGAATGACACCCACCCTGTCAAAACAACTCTGGTCTGTTTTACCTGATCATATCCCAAAACAGCAGTTTTTCCCTGGTTTGTTTCTTAATGACAAGCTGTTAAAACACAGAGAACCTATCAAACCTAGTATTATCATCTACTGCTTTTTTCTTCTAGTACACACTGCTGTCCATCAGAAGAAATAATTAATGGTTCTATTATGTATGAAGTGTCATCCTGTCAGTTCAGCGACTGGTTTGAATAGCTCGTATCTGCCACTCATTGATGCCATGCCTGCTCACTGTCCTGAGAGATGACAAAACACTACACCCTTTAGGATTTTTTTTTCCCCTCTCTCTAAAGCAGCATTTCACATCTGTGTCTGACAGAAGCATGAGGAGCTGAGAGAGGCAGACCTTCATCATCCTTCATAGAATGATGTTGCATGGATTAAAAGTTAAGACCTGATGTCTACTGATCCTGTATATTTCCTACAAAAATCTCAAATGTGGAGGCTACCAAAATGTGTAGGAAAATAACTTTTAACTGTTGGAACAGCCCCAGAAAACAGATGGAATTTACTGGCTATCAAATATTTAAATGATTTTTTAAATAGGTGCTGAATACTTGAGTTAACTGGGGTCAGTGCATTTGCCTTCTTTTTACTTTTTTTTTGGAGGGGAGGGAAAGATGCAGAGTTCACAGGTTCCTTCTGTTACCTGATCAGGGCAGAATAAACAAAAATCCTAAATGTGAAAGAATTCGTATATTGGAGATACCTGGAAATAAACTGGAAACAACCAATACTACAAGAACGAAGCAGCAGTGAACAAGAAGACGCTGTGGAAAAGAAATCACAAGACGAGAGTGCACAATGCATTTCAAATAGAAAAAAGCTTCCTATCTGCTGAGTGAGTCTCAGTATATTCTGACAGAGCACAGACAAAGCTTCAATCAAGTATCTCCTAGGTAAGTTTTTATTTCATATACTGCTTTGACTGTTTATCACATAAACATATATTTTAATGTATGAAAAATAACTCAATATAAAATTCTTTATACTGATACTGAAGTTTAAATCCTTCAGTGGCAGATACTTGATGTTCTTAGATTTCCTATACTGTAAAAATAACAGCTCTCTTTTGATATTAAGGTTATTCAAAGGAAAATCTCTTAAATGATCTCTTGACTTATATCAGAATGAAATATTTATTAAGACTTAAAGCTTTCAAAATATTTAATACATATTTTTATGCATGGCTGCTTAAGAAAGAAAGTAATAAAAAACCATGTTTCTGTTAATAGTACCAAAAAACATTTACTGCACCTCATTATCTATTTAATCTGGCAAAGCAAACAACATTTTGCACCACAGCAGCAGATGCAAGAGGATATCTTTTATTACAGAATAATAAATCCTCGTTTATATAAAAGAATATTAAATAAAGCTAGAGGTGTTGACCAGTTATTTATGAAAAGTAAACTACAGCACAGTAAGGAAACAGCACCATGCTAATGCACCTCAAGGTACTGTGTACAGTGTCAATAAGAAGACTGGGCATCTGTCCCCCAGTTAAACTATAAAAAAGAAGGTGCAGGTTATCTCATTTTTTTTCACTCATTTAGAGCATTCACAACATGAGTCACATAGACATGAATTCTACAAGAAAATAGCATGCAAATAATTTCAGAATGAGATTCTACCATCTAGCAGGGCTTGAAATCTAAACACTATACCTTTTAATCAAAAAATTACACTTAGAAGTCATAGAGAAAGATACATTTGCTCAGATACAAAAACCTCCCACAATGCTTGAAATTAAAAAAAGCATTAAGAATTTTATATCATTTAACATACCATTTTATAGTATCACACTGGTCAATTTTGTATTCAATAGCAGCTTTGAAAAACTACATCTTTGCTGCTTCTTCTATTGTTTTGGCACATTTTTTTCTATTTGCTAAGATGCAATATTTCATCTTCTAGCACTTTTTAAAGTACCTCCTCTACTTCTCTCTGTATCACTTCCCTTGTTTCTATTTAGCATATCTGATTATATGATTTTTTTTTTTTTAATATAACCATCAGTTCTTTCTGGTTTTTGTCTTTTTATGTTTTGCTAACTTAGTAAAATAGTATCTCTCTTGCCTGATGCTTGCTAAAGACAGACTAATTTGCCATTCACAAACACCCCTTATGAACCCTTTACTTATGCACAAAGCATTTATGCATTCTAGCAAGTGCTAGAAAAGTAAACTTACTTGCCAAAGACTGGTAGAATACTATGAGACTAAAAACTTGAGTTGATATGAGACAAGGCTCATCATAGTATCAGGAGTCAACAACATACTCCCAAAATAAAGGCAGGATATGTGAAACTTCTGCAAGAAAGGGGTAATCTCATGCATATTACTGTGGCATACTTTATATATCTGAAATTTGTTCTACATATTCACACTTTTCACTGACATGGCAGGGGGGAAAACTCTTTTCTCTAAACACTCCCACTTTAAGTCTTCTGCTTAATACAGGCAGAGACATTTCTATTCTTCTAACCCTTTTCCATTTTCCCATTGCTGTATTTAATGAGAACTTGATGGAATTCTTGCTAGTGCACCCATAACTCAGCCATTTTGTTGTTCACAGGTTCCAGCACTCTCCACGTTTCCCTTGTTTCTGTCCTTTTCTCTCTCAATCATTTTTTCCCATGTCTCACTTCAAATAGCCCCCTGATCCAGTAAGAACTCTTCCTGCCTCCTCACAGCTCCTATACAACTTGCACTGCTACTTTGTCTCACACCTAACACACCACGAAAAAATCATAAGTGAGGAAGTAGTTTCTGTACAATATAAACTAAAATAATACGGCTGTAAGTTCAGTAGGACCAGTTCACAATTTCCGTAACTTGAATCATCAAGTTACTACAACAAGAACTACAATCCAATAATATTTGCAACAAGCAGCAAATGCAATACAGCTTTTGTCAGCTGATTTCAGAAGACAGCTTTGTATCTGCTAGACATGGTTCAGAGTTGGAAATTAAAAAAGAAAGAAAAATAAGAATTGGAATTCAACCTTTGTTTCTCCAAGTACTGTTCTCAAACTATAAGTTTTGTTAACTTGAATGTTTTTTGAGATTTTTGCCTTCTCTTTTGTAAAAGACATTGCTTATCATGGCTTAAAAACAAAACAAACCAACCAAACAAAAAACCCCAAACAAAAAACGCCACTCCAAACTCTAAACAAGCCAGCTAACCAACATGCTTATTTAAGAAAAATCAGGTGATTATTCAAAGAAGCTCTCAAAAGACTAACTCAAAACCTTGTGTTTTAGAAACTTTTCAACTGAGAATTGCAGTTAAGGCTTTCTAAGCTTTGTCAAAAATATGAGAGGGCTAAGAACAAGTGGAAAGCTTGCTTGTAGCAAGAACTGGATATAACTAAATTTTTTTCAATATGTAATATTCTTTAAAGGTGGATTTTTTCAGATGTATACATTAATAGTTTTAAGTCATCAAGATAAATGCTATTTTTATTTTAAACACATTATTTCTCTCACTTATCTCGCTTATCCTCAAAGAATTCAGATGCATCAAGTAAGTGACCAGTTTTTTATTAGTTCCAAAACCTAACCATCTATTCAACCAGAAATAAATATCAAAGAATCACAGAATATACTGAGTTGGAAGGAACCCACAAGGATCATTGGGTCCAACTACTTGTCCTGTACAGGACTATCTCCAAGAATCACACCATGTGCCACAGTCATAAAGTGTTTTCCAAAATGTGTAATTATGTAAAATCATATCACCTGAAAGTAGTAAGTTAATATTTTTATACCTTTATCACAATCAGTTGTTCAAGGATCAGTAAGCATTGACAAGGATATCTTTTCATTTCCTCTCTGTATTGAGTTGTTTGTATATGTGAAATGAATAAATCACATCACAAAATAACAACAGGCAATTGCCCAAAGAGAGCACATCTGCTTAGCAAAACAGCACATGTGGTTCATACATATGGGACCCCCTTCCCAACTAATCCAGCAGGTAACAAATATTAAAGTGGTAAGATACGGTTTAATAATCCTTTTAAAAATTATGCAAATTAGACACAAACCAAAAGTGCCAACTGCCCATTCTGGGCAGTTATCAGCTAAAAGAAATCCACAAGTAGGAGCACAGACTTGGAGGTACACATATTCCTGAGCTGTTGGCCTATCTTCTGCATTCACTTTCACCTCTACCAAGACTACTATGTTACAGGTAAAACATAACAGACTTTTACACTTCCATCCTTTTATTGAAAGAACTTATGTAAGCTAATAGAAAGTAAGGAGCAAAACCTAGAACTTATGCTTCTATAGTTACATCACTGATGCAGTAAGTCTGTTTCACCTTGAGTTGCAAATGAACACAAAATTCACCATGGCCATTTACATCTCTCTCAAGGCCTTCATTAAATAATCCCCTGCTTCCAAAAATTACTGTAATGAGAAAAAAGACACTAAAACACTTCAAGCCATTTGCACTGTAAATAGATGAAGGTAATACTATGCAGTACTTCCAAGCAGGTGGAAAGAGATATCATCCAAAAAGCCAAACTGACTGATATATATATATTTTTTTTTTTAANGGAATAAACAAGCAGAGCCAGTTCACACAAAAACAGTTTATGGCTACAGGTGACAATGCACAGGGCAGACATTCAGGCCTCTATCAGTACGAACTCTGACTTAAACCAAGAGCACAAGGGCTCACATACATTTAAGGCAGATATAAACTGCTTTGGGAAGGGCCTGACGTGGCAAAGCAGCACCCGCATAGAAGAAAGCTTTGTTGCTGCAGGTGCAAATGTGTGTTCCTGGTAACTCAAAACCTGCATCCCAACAGCCTCGACAGACAGCTGTTCAGCTCATTCCTCTCTTTGTGATACCTGGTCCTGCATCAACTTTTAGGTCCTGCAAGGCCTGCCTCCACACTTGAAATCTTAATTAACCAAATCCTGTATCAACTTTTCTATTCTTTTTTTTCACAGAATTGATATCAAATTCATTAATCTACAGTTATCTAAATAGTTTCACTTGATAGCATTTTTTCACTATTCTAGAAGGACATTCCCTAGTCTTCTTCAATATTCCTGAAACTATGAGACATTAAAAACACCCATTTGTACAGTCTGCCTCAATGAGCAGTACCAATGCTTTACAAGGAATTCAGCTTGCTATTCCTCTGCTATTTACTTATATATCGACCAGTGATGAAGCCAGCAAGCATGCTTAAAATATTAAAATTACAGGAAAGTGAATTCTTTATGGGACCTCAATACCTTCCAACAGTTTTGAACAGACACCATCTAAAACTTTAAATATTAATTTAGTGATTCTGCAGCTTACAAAGAGGGAAGAAAGAAGCACTTGGGAAAGATCACACCATATCTATCAGAAGCTCCATACAGCCCCAAATTCTGCGCAACAGTGACCAACAGCATGAGTCTAGGAATGACTGAAAACAGGGCACACACACAGGGATACTTCCTCAAAATTATGCTGCCAGCCTCTAGCTATTTGCAGTTCAGGGATTTTTTCAGCCTGAGATAATGTCTTATTTATAAGATAACCTTCAAAGTATTTTTCCAGTCATTTTTGAACCTGCAAAAAATTTCAGTTTCCACAAGATCCTGTGACAAATTTCCCTATTGAATTATAAGTTACATCAAAAAAAAAACCCCCTTTCATTTGAATTTGCTGCTAGATAGTTTTATTCAATACTCTCTACTTATTGCACTAGCAGAGACAATAATAATTTCTTATTTATCTTACTAATCCTTACATGGTTTCATAGAGAGCTATGGCATACCTTTCTCATCTCTGTTTGTGGTTTAAAACATCTATTTTACTCTACTCATACCATTCTTAGCCATGCCTTATATGTATATTCTTCCATACTGTTGGTTGTCCTGCTGGCCTTTGCTGTATCTTTTCAATACTACTGTTTCCTTGTGGAGTTTCTGGGATTCAAAGTGCAAAAAGTTACACAATACAACTGCATCACTGATTTACATGGTGACACCACATAAACCAGTTTTCTGTTTTGTTCTCTATTCTCTTCCCAATTTCTGTAGTTCACTTGCTTTCAGCTAGGGAGGAATAACAATCATCTCAGATGACTTTAAATGTAGAGGGACTGTTTACATACACACACACTGTATTTCACTTAATCTTTAGCTGCAGAGAATTTAATCTGTCATTTTTGTATTTTTTTTCTGCAACTCTCTGCAGTCCTCAGGCTATATGGAATTAGGGGGGAAATAAAATATACACTTTTAAAAGTGAACGTAACAACACATTAGATCAATCCAAGAGCTCTAGGTGATTCTCCAGCACTGAAATTCACAGAATCACAGAATGGTTGGGGTTGGAAAGGATCTCTGGAGATCATACGGTGCAACCCCCCTGATAAACAAGATTCACCTAAAATGGGTTGCACAGGTCCAGACACATTTTGAATCTCTCCAGAGAAGGAGACTCCACAATCTCTCTAGGCAACTGTTCCAGTGTTCTAGCACCCTCAAAATAGTTTTTTCTCGTATTCAGATGAAACTTCCTGTGTTTCAGTTTATGCCTGTTGCCCCTTGTCTTGTCACTGGACACCACTTGAAAAGGGTCTGGCTCCATCCTCTTGTCACTTGCCCTTCAGATATTTGTATGCACTGATGAGGTCCCATCTCAGTAATCTCTTTTGCAGGCTAAACATGCTCAACTCCTTCAGCCTTTCCTCATAACAGATGCTCTCTTGCTGCCCTTCACTGGACCTGCTCCAGGAGCTCCCTGTCTCTCTGTTACTGAGGAGCCCAGAACTGGACACAGCCCTCCAGGTCAGGCCTCACCAGGGCTGAGTAGAAGGACATGATCACCTCCCTGGACCTGCTGGCCATGCTCTTCCTAATGCAGCTCAGGATCCCATTGGCCTTCTTGGCCACCAGGGCACTGCTGGCTCATGGACAGTTTGTTGTCCACCAGGACCCCCAGGTCCTTCTCCACAGAGCGGCTTCCCAGCAGGGAAGCCTGTGCTGGTCCATGGGGTTATTCCTCCCCAGGTGCAGGTTCTTACACTTACCTTTGTTGAATTTCGTTAGGTTCCTCTCTGCCCGACTCTCAAGCCTGTCTATGTCATGCTGGATGGCAGCACAGCACTCTGGGGTACTGGCCACTCCTCCCAGTTTGGTACTCTGTCCCTCCATCCAGGTCACTGATCAGTAAGTTCAAAAAGACCCAGTACTGAGCCTTGGGACACAATGCCAGCTACAGGCCTCTAACCAGACCCTGTGCCACTAACCACAACACTCCAAGCTCTGCCATCCTGTCAGTTCTCAATCCACCTCTCCATTCACTCATCCAGCCTGCATTTCCTGAGTTTAACTCTGAGGATGTTATGGGACACGTGTCAAAAGCCGTGTCAAAGTCAAGGCAGACATGTTTAAATCAAGACTGACCAGAGCTTTTGACAGCAGTTGTATTAAGAGATGTGCCTTAAATCAAGCACTAACTAGTTCACCATTGCTTTGATGACAACTCATGTTATTCAGAACAGTTCACCCAATCACAGAGTTTCCTTGGCTTTATAATCTATGAATTTTACTGGCTATGCTGGGGTTAGCCTTTCATGCACAATTACAAACTAGAGAGAGCCTTGCCCTCTATCTTTCAAGTCAGTAAGGAATTTGAGTTAGGAAAAGAAACAACAGCAAGTTTCCCTTCCTCAAATTTGTCCCAAACTTTACTGAAACTGGTTTTTTCTATTATGCTTGCTATTTCACATGTTTTGCAAGTTAAAAAATGAAGGAACTATACTTGATTTTTCTTGGTAGTATTTTCTCTCTAACACCTAAAAGCAAATAATGGCAAATATTATTTCATCTAGCAATTAAAATTCTATATCTTTTAAAAACATGTTGCAAGGAGCGGAGGAAATGAAGTCATTTCAAAGTTTAGCTGTGCCCAGCTATCAGAACTCAGATACAGAAAAACAGACTCAAGAAAAACACCTAAGGTGTCTTAAACACCTATACATACTCTCCTTAATAGGCTGTTCAAGAACTCTTTTACCTATTGTAATGTAAATTAGATAAATTATCTCTAATGCCATTATGTAGACGTCATCTCTTCCTGATTTGTATTGTAGGTGTATACTATCACTTGTCACTAAAATATATCTTGTCCATGTTATATTCTCTTTGGATTATCTACTCTGCTTTCCTTTCATGATTAAATGAATTCTAGTCACATGAGGTTACATTGCCAGTGTGGTTGTTCAATGCTACAGTTTTCAAAAATGCGTTACAGCATCTTTTTATCATACAGTGTAGCTTGCTCAGTGAGTTATTTCTGTAACAGAACAAACTATTTCAATAGTATTTTTGAATGAAATAATTTCAATTTACAACCAGTCTGGGAGAGTGGCAGACTTCAGGAATAGTGCTTCTATTATTTTATTCTAGATACTTAGAAAAAAGCATTGCCTATAGCCTCTGTCACCATCATAAATCATATACAATTGTGAGGTAAAATTATTACATCCCTCTGTAGCTTTTTTTTTAAATTAAAAAAATGTCTTCCTAGCTTCTTTTTAATTCATGCTTAAATTTAGACCATAAATACTCTTTTCCCCTACTGAGCAAGTTTGTAAAAACAGGTCTTTAATTCATATTCCCAATTTTGCTTCCCGAACGGGTTCTACTGTTCACTCCCTCAGGTTCCTATAGTCACTGCAGCAGTAGAAAATAGCAGTATGTAAAAATACTTTAAAGTAGAAAAATTTGCAAATAGAAAACGCCAAAAGAACAAAAGACTCATCTATTAATAAATGAAGAGACAAAAGAAAATTATTAAGGTTCACATGAACTGATACAAATAAACTGTTCTGAAGTACAGGCACTAAACACAAATAATCACTAGGGTTTGTTGTTGTTGAGTTGGTTTTTTTTAAACACAAAGATAACACGACCAAATCAAACACTTTAGAGACTTTAAAATGCTTTGTCTCTAGTTAAATGTTACTTTACACAGAGATATTTATAAAGACCAATTTTCTTTGACAAGCTAAACTGTGCTTGTAAGGAAAGGTATGAGATCTGATACTTTCAGATCACATTCCTACAAGTTAATTTAGTCATCTCATACTTGTAGGCAATTTTCCTCTAAGAGACTAGATTGTTCTTCCTGGAGGTTTCTACTCCTCCTTCTTACTCTTCCTCCTCCTCCATTTTTCATAATCAAACACAGCTCAGAGAAATAAAGTTGTCTGTGGGACAGAAAGAGGATATATAAAACCAAGAGTAAGGGAACACTTAATAAGGCATTATGAAATGAATAACGGAAGAAATGTAAAAGAAGGGGCAGACAGAACCATGTGGAGTTACACAAAAGAAAATTTAAAGCAAGAGAGGCTTTAGACTCTTACTTGCATTAGAAAATGTACTTGTCAATATTCTAACTGCAAATGTACATTAAGATGAATCAGAAGTAGGCATCTGGATTTAATCCAATTTAACCCAACACAAATGCATGTTACCACCCTCACTATTATCAATAGCAATTCTAGTATTTTACTGATTCTGCAAGATCTTTCCCTTCTCACCAGCTGTTCCATTTCATGTTCCTGCCAACTCTTTTGCACCATTCATGTAGTCAAATCAGGCAAGTAGATCCATATCTGGTGATGGGCCAAATCCATAATATCACTGAAGTGTCTTCCAAACTCTTTTCTTCAGAAGAGGGGAGGTGATCTTAATTTATTATCAATGTCAGAAGCAAAATATAAAGCAATTTTAAATTCTGTCATGCCAAATTCTATCTTCTAATAACTTTCGAAACGTTAAGCACACCTAGAAGAAAAGAAAAAACCAACCAATGCTAACAAGGCTCCATTGTAAAGATGTCAGGGAAAAAGTGTTGTTTTCCATTAAAACCACTTTGGTATACTTCCTTGGGCATTGGAAAGGTGACAGTGAACACTGAAAAGAGAGTATCTTTTCCTGAATAGTAAAAATTATATATAATTGCTCTCTGAAAGTATTACACCCCTAGCACTTCATTTATTCAGAAAAATCTAACTCAGATTACCTCCTATTACCAGTGAACTGTCAATATATAACATTTGGCTTTCCAAAACCTCCATTCTGCCAGCATTTTCCTAGCAGAAAGTTAACCAACTGTCTTGAATAAAAAATTCATTGCTATAAATATCTGCAATTATGGCCCCTAGCCTTTATGAAACAAAAATCAATAGAATTACATCATGGTATTAAATCATTCCCACCTTGAAATAGTTCTTCCACCTCGCCCCCTTTTACGTTGTAGCAAGCTGATACACAATTTTTAGTGACACTTTTTCTGTATATTGAAGCACACGCATATACTCAATCAAAGAAACCTATATTATCACAGGCTGTTTCCAGTCAACAACATAAAAAGAAGTAAAGAGAGTATGACCACTTTCACAATCCAAATTATCTGCAGCATATTCAGAAATATCATGCTTTATAAAGTCATACAATGAGTGTGTACTGTCAAAGGAAGGTCATCTGATTCACATTCTGGTAAAGGCTGAAAATTAGAATCAAAGAAAATAAAATTCTGCCCCAGTTGCACCCTATGCTGATCCTCAAACATGATTTTTATTTAAAGAGTTTTTAGTTCACAATTTTACACACGCAACAGCTTGGTTTGCAAGAAAGGACAACAACTGGATAAAAAGAATTTGCTTGGGGCTGGAAGAGACAGTTAATACAACTCTTGTTTCGAAACAAGCTTTGGCAAGGCTTAATATGCCTTTGACACTCCTCAAGAAAATTACTCAAATCTAGACAAAAATTAAGCTGTTTCAGAAAAATAAAAATCTTCTACGTGCTCAGAGAGCCATCTTTCTATGCAACACCCAGAAATGGCAAAGATGCCACTTTCCTGATGAGCTGAGAGTGAGCAATAGGCAAGAGAACACAGAACAGATGAGGAACCAACAAGTGGTTTGGACAGGTACAAAAATGTGAGGCAGGGGAAAGGTCAAGAGAAAGCCTAGACTAGAAGTTGGATGTAGGAACCAGGAATTCTTGAGGAATAGGATGAGACCAAGGAAAGAACAACATCAGTATTAACAGGTGTGACTAAAGCACACTAAAACCAAAAGCACTAAAAGAGGAGCAGGACAAGGAGAGCCCAAGCCATCAATACCAGATTTGAGAACAAAATTCAGGATCACAGACAGAATAAGAAAAAAGGAGGAGCTGTAAATGAGATTAAGGAACAAAGAGGCACTCCATACCCTTTAGACCACTGTCTACTTCACTCTACTTCAGCCCTTCTTTCACTCTATAACTGATGCTTAGAAACAGCATTGCTCCTTGCAAATGAATTTCTGAGACTATTGCTAGAATGAGTCTCTCCGTCTCTTCTGAAGGGGGTTCACATGCAAGCTGAACAAACTTCTTTGAAACACGTACCAATGACCAATGAAACATTCCTATCATAGTTATTTTGTTTCTTAACAGATATTAGGACTAAATGCATACTTATGAGAAACAGAACAGCAAATGCAGTCTGGTTTCTACAATTAAACCAATCTGCTATATCTGATAGTCTTATCATCTTTGTCATAAACAAAAAAATTCTAGTTTTACAGAACTTCATAAAATTTCTGTTTCTATTTTATTTCTTTCTCTAACATAAGCTGCTGAAAGATGGAACAAAAATATTACAATTAAAACTAACACAGCTCATCCAAATCAATCAACAACTTTTAGTATTATCATAGAAGTGATACCTATTACTGTCATTATTGGAAAAGAACCAGTATTTTATCAGAAAGCAAAAGAATTTCTCTGCTCTAAAAAGTTACAGTCTAATTCAGGTGATTCAACAGGGGTCAGAATTTAACAGAATCAAACGTGTAAAAAGAAAACCAAAAGAAAAAACATAATCAATCAAAAGTAATATGCAACAATAAGGAAAATCAAAGTTTTTAAAAAATTCAAAGTAGGGAATGGCACAAAATAAATAAAATGCAGTAGAAGTAGGAGAAAGTAAACAAGAATGTAGAGGCAGTAACACACTGAACTTTGAAAATGAATACTGGAATAAGAAATGTACTATCTGAGTACAAGAGTCAGAGTGATTCAGTTTTGGTTACGGGATTTCGGCGGCAGAAATGTCAGAGATGATGTGGCAGAAACACAGACGACCAAGATGAGGCCTAGTCAGGCACGACAGTTTTAGGGGCATTATAAAAACAAAGCACATTATTAAACAAGAGAAACAGTGAATCAGGTGTGTAGATATTTTTATCTAGGTCTCAAGCCTACAAATTCAAGTAGTGGACATGACAACAGCAATACAGGAATAAGGACAAATTGCTCCACATTTAAACTTATTGGTTTGTGATTTCATAACCAAAACATACTTCAACATAATTCAACAGAAATACCATCAATATAAAGTAGCAGCAAAAGATTAAGACCAAGTTTTAGAGAAGGACATTGGTCAGAAAACTTTTTAAATCCAGAAATCTGGAACTTCACAAATAAATGACTGCATGCAAGATGCGAAAAATTGAAAGAATGGGGAAAAGCTTATGACACTGATTTTCATGGGAACAAAATTTAACCCCTTTAGTCTGTGAATCCCACTCTAGTCAATTCTATATCATAAAGCATACAAATTTCTCTGAAATACTGAAACCTTCCAGATTTTTTTTTTTTACTTACCAGTAGTTATACAGTACTACCACTGACATTTATAGCCACATAGTTCTAAGATATCAGAATGTTAAAATGAAGACCTTATCCTACATTTATATACATTCAAATCATGGAGTTACATTATACTTCCACACTTTCAATCATAGTTTTGGTTATATTTTAGATAAAACTTAGGAGGGAATATGACACAGATATGAAAGCAAATATAATGAGCACAGACTATCTATTGCGGAAAACACATTTATCAAGAAAATGTAATTAATACTTAAAATCTGGCACTTCTTATTTTTAGTTCAGACAAAAAAAAAAACCAAAAAAAGACAGCTTGGCTTGTCTGATTAGGAAAAAAAAAAAAAGATGAATTTCTGTAATGTTAGGAACAGTTCAGGAAGAAGCACTGAGCAGATGGAGAACCAGCTTCCACTGATGCCAAGTCCTGTGATTTCAATGAAAAAATCTTTATTGTGGAAGGGGTTTTTTCTGTTTGTTTGGAAGAAGAAAAGGAGCAGGTGAGAGACCTCATTTTAGTTGATTTCAGATACCTATATGTACATAAGTATCTCTTAGTCTATTAACAAGTCCAAAGTTACAGACTGCCCCGTTGCAAATAAAACATGTGCAAGTGGTACTGAGACCACTTGGATACAAAGACTCCACAGATGGGAAATGTTATACCAGAGGACCATCAAAAAGGAAATGAAAGTTCTGATATGCTGAAATGGGGCTAGAAGGGGAAGCAGGGTAAGAAAGCATATCACAGAAACTCAGAGAAGGTTTAGGGAATGAGGTAGTGAAAAACAGAGAATGTGAAGAAAGATGCAAGGAAAGCACATGCCCATACCTATTTATCTCAGGAGCACATAAACTAGCAATATTTAAATGACCTGTTACCAATGCTTAGTGCAACAATGTAATCACCTTTCAAGATCAATAGCCTGGCACCTGTATCTTAAAGCTGATGGTAAGTGATAAGAAGTAACCAATACTGCTATGTTCTACACAAGAGCTCATGACACTTGGGGTACTGCAAAAACATGGAAGTTTTGCATCAGTTGAATTTCTGGCCAAATAAGAAGTAGATGAGTCTTCAAGCAAGTACCACTGAAAAGTGGGGCTCTGATACATACAGTAATCCAAATCACCAATGAGTTAGGTATTTCTGTAAAGAAAACTGGTTGTCAGCTATTCTTTATAATTTTAAAACTCAAAACTTTTTTAGCACTTGAACCATGCCCTATTATTGCCATTCTTTTTGCTCGAGCAGAATTACTATTAAAAAAAGAAAACTGATTTACTTTTCACTCAACCTGTTTTTTTTTTTCTGAAAAAACTTGGAAAAGTCTCTACTTAAGATAGAAAAGTTGAAGGAAAATCCATTTTAAATGCAAGCCTTGCTCCACAAATTTATCTGTTCAGGTTTCCCAAGATGGCCAAAGGTCTCCTGTGTACTTCTAATTCTCAAGCATGTATTGACTATGTAAATGACAAAAATGCAGCAATGTATTGCAATAGACACATCAAAATTAAACAGAGACCAAAAAGAAAGAGGTTAAAAAAACAGTAGAGGTGTTTAGGGAAGGGAATGTAACTGTTACCTCATAATACTTACACCTGTTGTTCATTACTATTATGCTCCAGTGACTGTTCTTTTGATTTTTATTCCACATTTTTTATTGTATTCAAATGCTAGGTACATACAGAGATTCTAAGTATTATTATTGGAAATTATATGTATTTTTACAATATCAAAACCATTCTGGAAGTTTTGTTTGAACTGCACAGAATTTCTCCATCTTAACATTTATGGGACCAGAATTATTCAGCCATGGCTTAAAAAACCAAATGGGAAAAAATTCATGCCCAAAATGATATTTTTTTCATCTTGATAATCATCATATCTTGCAATCTGCATATTGTTATTGAGGCATGCATGTTGGCAATTTTTGGCTGCTGTACTGCTAATGCCTACCATATTTAAAGAAAAGTGATCAAGTGCCTGATACCTTTTGATCAGCTCTATAATGATATTTTAAAAATATCTTTTTAAACATAAAGAATCTATTCACAGCCAAAAAATCTGATGAACAACTTAAGTCTGCTGTAGGTCACTTAACCCTCATCTGTCAAAAAATGAGGATAGCTCTTCAAACAAGGCAAGATTCTGCTAGCAAAGTAAGGTTATCCTATCACTTCCACTTCTCTTGCTCTTTATGCTTCAACAACATTTTTACTAAATTGATTCAAGACGCATTCCCTAAAGGCTTCACAATGTACTTGTGTTTTATGTCAGCTAGACAAAAGCAATACAGAAAAGTTTGCTATAGTCAAGATAATTAAAAATTAATAAATTATAAAATGCTTTAAAAAAGAAACATACTTAAAAACTTAAGCTGAACCCTGGACACCTATTTTACACAGAAATATAGTAAGTCCTAACAAAGAAGCTCCATCAGGCCAGTGACATCAGCTATTATCAAAGCCACCTGGCAGTTCTTACTTAAGACTATTTTCAGCTGCTTTTAAAACTTTTCAGTATGAAATTTTACAGCTCTGTTTTCTGCTTCGGGTAGCTTTTCCTTATCCTCCCCTTACCACTACCTTGTAAAGGAACTCAGAGAATGACTTGAACATTTCTCTACATGAAAGCACTTGAGAAACTGTAACCACTTTCCTGCCCTGAATCAGTAACTTGAAGTCAGACTGCACAATGGTTTTGTATGAAGGAGGTACACTCTGCTCATTTTGCAAAAAATCTAACCTGACTTAGCCAAGCTACAAGCTTCTAGAAATCAGAGTTTGTACCTAACTTTTGCAAGATCTACTGAAGCTTAACAACCAACGACCGCATCTACATCCTCAGTGGTCTTCTGCGTGTCATCTCAATGTGCAAGGCAACTGAAATAAGTTTCCTCTTACTTCCAGTTTTGCGTGAAGAGTCAGATTTTCCACTGTAGGAGAACTCTGCATTTAACAGGCTTTAGGTAAAACACTGAACACAAAGTGTCTCCTTGCATATTTCTGCAGCCTCACCTACGGTGATACCCCTAACACAGTTGAAAACAATGGCCTGTCACTTTATATTGCTGGGTAACCTGAGTAGGATTGAGAGTATACTGAAAGAGAATGTGGAAAGAAGATGGAAAAACCAGTTCATACTGGAGACCAGAACTGGAAGCTTGAAAGAATGAACTGGGATTGACTAGACAAGGAAGGAAACTAGGAAGAACATAAGATGTGGTAGTGAATTAAACCTAATGAGCAATGCCAAGCAGAACAAGTAAGACTTGGGGATCACCAGGACTGGAAAGAATGAGGGATAGATATTCTATCTATAACAGAATCTGAAAGAGTTGGATTTTAATAAATAGATGTGGAAGGGAGCTGGCTCACAACAAAAGATTGAAAAAAGACCCACCAACAGGAATCAGAAACACAGACAAGAATTAAAAACAACATAAGGAGGAGTGAGAAGAATTAGTAGGCAGGCAAGGGCTGACAGCAGAGAAGCAACATGCAGTCAAGAGATGGTCTGGGACTAGTCAGGCCTAAATGTTTGATGGAAAAGACAGAATCAGTGCTGCACTAGAGATTGGCTTGAGGCAGGGAAAGCTGGAACTATAAGTGAAAACCTAAAAACCCAGAGTTTATCATCAGAAGCTATTGAAAGATGTAAAATAAAATACCCTAAAGACTTTACATTCTCTGCAAGTATCTTCAAACTCCTTTCTCCTCCTCAGACTTCCACTTTCCACCTTCTTCTGCTAATGATAAAAATGTAGTGTAATAATGCATAACATTTTTCCTTTCTTAATTCAAGCAACAGTAATGTTTATGTACTAGACTTCAAAGCTCTAATCCTCCTACTTATCAACATAACATCCCTATCACAGAATATCTCATTTTGCTATTTTTAGGTTGATTTGAAGTAAAGAATTACACACAGAAGCACTTTTACATGATATTAAATAAGTACCAAGGACTTTTAATTCCTTGGACATCAGGAATTCCTCTATTTAGCTTTGTCTACTAGCATTAATTCTGTCTTTATTAAATTATCCCAAATGATTTTTTCTATGCTATCTCATTCAATTAACAGCATATTTCCTGGGATAAACCAAGTTTTATCTTGAAGGATAACACTCTCTTTAAGACCCTGCATTCAATATTATGGAACCTAACCGTTAAATAGGAGATCAGCTTTTTAATCTGAGCTTTTGCCAAAGAATTCTTAACTGGCTGTATTAATTACATAGTTGTGTATTAATAGTAAATTACAAGACTTTTAAGACTTTTCTAAGCTTTCGTATTAATGAAAAACGGAAATTTACCTCCATTCCCTCTCCTGTACTCCTTAGCTGCTTGTTGCAATTAAATTGGATTCATATTGCAACTTCAGAATGCTAAACAGCAATATACTAACAACAGCAATTATCAAATAAAGCAGATGTGCAAGCTTCTTCTCAGACCACTAAAAAGAAATATGACTACATTCTCAGAATACAGAATATTTAGATTTGAGAAACTGCAGAATTTCCAAGGTACTACAAAAACTGCCATCAGACATTGTTTACAACTTTTTACTGAAGAGTATTCCAACACAATGGCATATCAAGCGTTTCTAAAATAATTTTAGGTAACTGTTTTTAGTGTAACCACCCTATACTAATAATGTATGGCTGAAAAACCCCAGGATCTAGGACAGACTGTCCCTCCACCTCCTCCTTTATTATCTCCTCTAAACAGAGGAAAACAACTGACTTATTTTCAAGGAGAGTAACACTTGCTACTGATGCACACATCTCTACAGTGCTGATCACAAATCTGTTGAAACAAACAAGAGCAAGCAGCTGTCTGACTATTTGCTGTGTTTAGTCATACCTGCAACCTTCTTTTGTTTTCTGGAAAGCAACCCAATAACTAAGATCAGCAATGTGGACCCCTGCCCCTGACTTAGCTGTGTCTTAAGCTAGGTTTTCCCCTGATGAGGGAGTGATTCTAAAGAAACTTTCAGCACTCTCTGCTTTAAGATAGTTTATTAAGTCTTATCAGAGAAGTAAAGTCACTAGCGCGACCCAGACACAGCACGCAACAGAGAATGCAGCAGAATGCCTCCTTAGCAAGATAACACGGCCTTCTTAAAGGTAAATCATCCAATTAAAACTTAAAATGAAAGATATTTTCACTTTTCTACCCATGTTAGACAAATGCTTTTGTCACGTACACAGGAACTGCGGAATTTTTCACCCAATAACTTCAGACATCTTCTACTGCAGAATATAGCATACTAGAAGAAGAAGAAGAAGGTCTAGAAACAACAACAATCCTCCATTTTGGACTTTTTGCTTTTTATCTATTTACTACATTAGTAAATCCAACATCTTTAGATTTTTCACCCTGTGATAACCTTACATAACATTCTATCATTTAGTTCACACTGGAGTAGATTCTAGTTCTTCCCAAAGAGTTGGCAGTTTTCTCCATAGATAAAGGTCAAGGACAGTGTTGTCCTTGGTGATGCACCACCAAGCTACAAAATAAAACTGTAAATAATCAGGGGGTAGAACCCCCTGTAAATAATCAGGGGGTAGAGCCCTTCAAAACAGGCAGGGAAATATTGTCGGCGTTCCGGGTTCCCACAAGCAAGAAGAAGCTCAATGTTACTGGATGCTGCACACACTCAGACCCTTCTTTTCACAAGAAGGATATAAATGCACTAGCCAACAGCCCTCTTTTACTCCCTATCTGTAAGCTCAGTGCAGCCTGTATGCTATGAGGCTGCATCCATGGAGGCTTTCAACACTCTTAAATATGTAAATACATAAATGGTAGACTTACTGAAGCAGATAGGAATGGTATTCTAGGGTGGCGGTTCATCATCAGGGACAACAGCCAGAAAAGTAGTCATGTCTTGAAATGCAAAATTAAAAAACTCTACAGATTGGAAAATGCTTACCTGCTGAGCTAAGCAAAACACTGAAGTCTGTTCCTCTCTGTGACTCCCCACATTCACTCTGTCCCTCTTTTTCTGTATCCTCATAGCGGCTCCAGTTAGAAAATACCTTTCTTCTTGAATAGCATTTCACTTCTTCCTTCTCTTCTTCATGTCGTGATTCGGTATCATCATCCTCCTCTACCTGTGACATTTAAATGGACAACTAAGCCATTGCAACTTAACAGCATTTTGTTCTGTATTTAATACATCATTCACATAAACAACTCCAACCACAGAAATAAAACTCAGAAAGACAAATCCATCTGGATCCCCACCAACATTTTAGGTGTTACTATCTTTGTGAACTATATGTAATTCCTCAAGAGTGTAACTAAAAGCACCGAGTGAAGCTTCAGCTCATACAAGGGGTCAAGCAGTGACACTGATACAAGTTCCACTACTTTCCCTCCTATTCTGAAAATTTATAATGAATAGCTTCCTTCCTAAAACTGAGAGCAACGGATAGGGAGTGGAATTAAGAATTGAAACCAAGTATCTCTGTCCAAGTGCCGCAGTGATACAGATGGTAACTGAATAAAATAGTTTGTAGAGTGGAACAGGGAAAGCTAAATTCTGCAGAAAAACATTTTGAAAATGGTGATTTATGTAAGAATTTCCATTATAATCAACTATAATCTTAAATCAAGTAATATGGAGCAATTAATCAAATTTAAGTTCCTTCATGACAGCCATTTTATGGAAATAGACATGAAAAAATTAAATAGACTGCTAGCAGTCAGTCTACTAATTTTAACTTCTTAAAAAGTCCTAGGGTAAAAAGGAGAATTCATTGCAGCGTCAATTTAAGATACAAGTAAAATAGGCATTTGCCACAAGTACTCAACAGCCGTGAAACTCTCCTGTCTTGAATTCTCTATATATGCAGCTCTCCCAGAGCTTGGGGTTCAGCTAGAATGACTGTTGCTTCACTGACAGAAAGACTTGCTTCCTGGAGGAAGGAGCACTCAACAGGCAAGAGATTAAATCTGTCACAATTATACAAACACACTCCCAGGTGTCAAACAGCTGACAAAAAGGAAAATATTCTGTGCATTCTCACTGGTTCTCTGCAATTTTTTAGGTACATTCTCTTTTCTTTGTATTCATCAGATAAATGCACTAAAATGGTTGTTGTAGGTAAACGGTTATATGAGCAAGTGGATGAAGTGACAACTACATTACTGGAAATTGAGGCAGAGCTATAATTTCCACACAACAAAGACTAAATCCACTTACATCAAGATAAAAATTAACTTATTTCTTCTCTACTCTTCTCCTATGAAATGAATGATTTGCTATAATCCAGCAAACCTAGTGAAATTCAGTGCCCAAAATAACTTGGACCTGAAACAATTCACAAGTCAAAGCAAGGGCAGTGCTATAGAGATAGATTAGTTTTGTACTTTATTTTTAAGAAAAGATCAGAATAATCTTAAGCAACTATGACATTATGGATAATTACTTATTATAGACCTGTTTGAGGAATTTACTTATTTCAGCTGTAAACATTAAAAAAACCAAGAATACCACTTTCTTAGTTCAAAAAGCTTCAACTAACATGGATACAAACATTTTCTCTTAAATCAGACTAAATTCTTTTTCACATTCTATTATTAGCTATGCTGCACAGTGCACCTCAAGGATATTTCACTTCTTAGAAGTAAAATAGTTAACGTCAAGAAACAAACCACAAATTCTCAGGAGCATTAACAGTAGTTGTGCAGCCTGGTGCCCCAAGCAGTGTCCTCAGGCTGACTGTTAAAACAAATAAACTTCAAATACAAACCTGCTTCTATTTCCAATAAGTATTTAATGGAAAATCTTACGAGATGCACCACCAAGCTACAAAATAAAACTGTAAATAATCACAACTGAATAATCAACATTCAATCAACTTAAAGATGTGTTAAAATTTTCAAATACATTAAAAAACTGATCAATGAAACTTCAGAAAATAGTTTGCTTCTACCATCTCACATGAGACAGCTACCAAGTAACAACCCCAGAAACTCAGGAACATACACCTTAATCACCTTCCTCCTATCTGCCTATTCAGCTACACCATATGCTACTACTATTGTCACCCCACCTTAATGAAAATGAGTCTTAATCAGTACAGAGCAAACATCTGTCCTATGTGTAATGAAATACAGTAGCTTCCCTCTTGCCACACAGTCAAATAACAAAAGATAAAAGCTGAAGCGAACTCTACAATCCAACTCAGATATAACCTTCAAAAAAGTATTACTCATATAAGCAGAAAAACTTGGGCCTTTAAGTAGTATTGAACTACATCTACATGTTATTGCTCGGTGTTCTAACACACCATGACACCACAGGAGGTACAGCATCTATCTGCGGTGCCTCAGTTCCAGATACTGATACACACATCACCATTTGCACATTTCATTGAAATTTTCAAAGCGGGGAAAGTGCAAAAACCCAGTTGAACAAAACCAGGAAACCTTCGGACTATTTTGCATATCAGAAGAACAAAAAAATGTGTGCAATATTCCACCTAAACACTAAAGAACTCAAACAACAGTGAAAGGGCCAAGCTCCCCTGCAGAGGAACTCGCACAATTTGTGGTCTTCTGCTGAGCAATGCGTTTTTATCCTTTATGAGAGTCTGTGACTGCACTTATCTTCTCAAGGGAAGCAAAGTGCATAGCACAAATGACCACAATCTACAGTCTAACAGAGAAAAGAATACATTAGTACACTAATTTTACATAGAGGGTTGGGGACAGTATGGTATTGAGAAAATACAGGAAAGTGGGCTTTTTGTTTGACTTTTCTTACAGATGAGAACACATTGATCCACGTGGTTCAGGAATGAAGGTGTTTAAATGAAGTAAACATTGTTCTGAACATGTAATTTCCCCTGGGGTCATCCTTCTGCACTTCCCTGGAACCCAGAGTGGTTTGGATCAAACCAAGGCTGAAGTACACAATGGAGAAAGTGCAACAGTGACCTCTTGCATCCCGCTTCAATTACTCAGCCACTCTTCACTGTAAGTGCAATCAGTCCCAGCATGTTAAGCACACGTGTCCAAGCACTCAACAGGAATTGTTGAGTTCACAGCCCTTCAACAAAACAAAACTCAAAGTGCATTAAAAGTCAGAGCTTCCATTAAGACTTTCTAAAACTATTACCCTTAGGAAGTCGTAGGAGCTAGAGCTTATAGCCTTCTTCCTGTTCCATTCTGGTAACACTGTAAGAAAAATTTAAAACTCTTCATCTTTGTCAGTACTTAGAATATCCTACAGTAACAGAAACATCAGATGTTCAGCTTACCTTTCTTTGGGCCAACTGCTGTTCCCTAACATGAAGGCATCATGCATTATTAGATTTCTGTTCTTATTTATTTTGTAGCGTTTCTCCCAATTCTCTTCCAAAGAATGTCACTTTACAGTATGTAAGAAAACATAATTTGAGCTTTTTTATTAATCTCTTAGAAAGAGCATAGCTATTTGTCTTCTTGACTTCTTTACCAAATTATTTTTAGAAACTCTTCAAAACTATATTGATCAAGTGCTACTTTTCCCCTTTGTTACTTAACCTCTGTATTACTGCTTTGATTATTACATCTACAACATATTCACATTTCCCTTATCTTTTTCCATTCTTTTTTAGGGACACTCACCTACAATACCCCAGACATCATATATATCCACTCAGAGTCACAATAAACAGTTATTCACTGTCATAAGGAGACACCTGCATGGACAGTCATAACCACTGTCTGCTCCCTACAATTGCTGCTCTCACAACAAACAACAGCACACACCAATTCCTTGAATAAACTTCTGTCTTGATTCCCTCTTCCCTTCCTGGAAACTGCTGTACAGCTGTGGTCAAGTGCAAGGATATTCAAGCTTATCTAGATGTCTCAATCCCATTTTCTCTTCTCATCAGGGAAAAAGGCTAGCAAGACAAAAGAAAATATTCTCTGGGTTGAATCTGATCCAGACTATCAGCTTCATCATGAATGAGCACATATATTTTTTCTCACTCATATTTAAAAGACTAAGGTGTATGTGCAGAGACAATTTATCTTTTGTTCCTCATCCTAACTTTGGCAGCATCTGTTAGGGCCAAATTTTCACAGATGGAACTTCTAAGTCAAAGGGTAAAGAAAACTGATATGATTAAGCAACAAAGCTGTTCACAACCTCTACACTTGAAATCTTTCACAGAATAGAAGTCTGTTATATAGAGGCTTGTATGCATGTAAATTAGTAAGGCAGCTTGGCTGATACTGACTTCTTAGTGGTTCCTCTGGGCAGACGTAAGTGGAAATGTTAAAGACTGTTACTCTTAAATGTTAGAGACACTCTTTAATGACTTAAATTGCTCTTGGAAAGACACACTTGCTTTTAATTTCATGGTTCAAAGTTATTGGTGGTGTGGTTACTGGTGTAATTCTATTCCTCCAAACAGGAGCAATGGGATTACACCAGGAATTATCTTAGCACATTGCAGATACAACACAATCTCAAAAAGTTTTCCTTTTTCAGCAACAGTGCTCATTAAATACACTTTATTTACATTTAAATCCAAAAAGGTACAGGAGAATCCCCTGACAGCTTAATTTATGTATTACTATGATTGATAGGCTAATACCTCATGATAGTTATATATAGTATGAAGTTCTTAAAAAGTTTTCTTATTTAACACATTTAACTAATTGCAACCCCTATATATATGTCCCTCTTCTTGTAATTACCTGACAAAGGAATACATCATCTGGTTTATTGTGGTGGAAATTTAATGGAGTCTCTAAATAATGAACGGTATGGTGTATTACATAAAAACAGACTATATTCAGAACTACGGCAAATGGAAGCAAAACTATTTCTTAGATTAATGCTATTATTTTACAAAAGACAAAATACTAGTGCAATTTTATCAATATTGATACAAGTTTGTAGATGTTTAGAATCAAGATGTCCTTACCCACAAGAAACAATATATAATACTATCTTTACGGTGTTACCTAGAGAGACAGATGAAATTCAATGACAGATTTTTAAATGCAATTCACAGTGATATCAACAAACAGGACTTAAGGTTTAAAAACAAAAATAATTTTAACATAGTAATAGTAAATTAACAAGTTTATAGCATATTGGCAGTATATTGTATACAACTCCTCTATCTAGGAAAGTCCCATGAAGCATGCCAACACATTGTTCTGTCTACCTAGGAATATTAATGATAAATTTCTGTACTGAGAAAAATCAGCAAGTTAGAACAATATAAAAGGGAGAGTATGAAGTAAGACCAGAATACAACCTCTCAAATCATTCTTATTTAGTTCTCTTAATGTAGATTTTAGAAAAATCAATGAAAGATAAAATTTCGAAATTTCCCTGAAAAATAAGCTTTTCCCAAAGCAGTGATATCATAAGATACCACTTCACTTCTTTCATAGACAGAAAGGAATATTTTGTAATAACACTCAGGAATACCTGACAATAACTGAGCTTTTAGCTTATCTGTAGTGAATTGTTTTCAAGAGACATCATATTCATGAGTCTAACCATAATGACAATGAAAAAATAAATATAATAATCTTGTCCACCAATTATTTTGATTCAAAGTTCTTGCTTACTAGAACTGAGTAAAAACTTCAAATGAAAAAGGCTGTTGTCTCATTACTGTTCAACTGGACCAAAACACCACCTCCTAAAATATTCTTTGTACTATTTAAAGTTTTAACATGATCAAGCACCAGGGCTACAAGGTGTACTTCATCTTTCTCACAAATCATTATTAACGTTTCCACAAGCTACAGCCATGTTCTGTACAAATCGTATACCTCACTGAATTGGAATGGAAACTTCTATTAGGAGCTAAATCTCTCCCTTAGATCCACTGAGAGAGGGGGGAAAAAACCCCCCACAGGAAAACAGCTTAGTTATGTTGTTTGCAACTACTGACCTAAATGGCAGACCACGTTCTTTTTCACAGACCTAGAAAAGAATCCATAAATCCTGATGCTCACTCTTCACTGCCCTCTCAGAAACACCTTTGTGACCTGCTAGTACATTATTAGCTGCATGGTCCTTCAAATGAGAGCCTTACAGAGGCAAAATGAACCAATCTAATACACACTGCTCAAGTTTTGTACTGCAGCTTTCAGAGACCCAGTTTGAAAACTGTTGACTTGTAGATAAATTAAACTTAATAACCATGCACTGTAGGATACCAAGACTTTGTTCTTGGTAAAGCCTGCCAAGTAATTATTTGTTTCAGAAATTGCGTATTTCAGGGTGCTGCTCATTAGGTACAGCGTTTTCCAAACTACAAAGCCACTAGCTAAAATTTCACTACTGATTTAGATTAAAACTCCAAACTGAAGGATACTTGATGGGGTATGTTGTGAGAACAGTATCATTATAAATTCAGCACTCATTTTACATCAATTGAAAAACTGGGTAGAGTATCAACAAGTTGCATTAACTGCAGAAGTAGCCCTTTGCCTCCTTTCCCCAAGGCTGTCCCATGCTGCAAACAAAGAGTCTGTAGGAAGTTTGCCCAGCTGCTGTTTATAGATAACAAGACTTGATTTTCTAAACTTGCCAAGCTAATATCTTTCCACCAACAGAAAATCAACTGTATTTTTTCCTTTAATTCACTGTAAATGATTTTATGAAAGTTACTGGCAACTACCTAAACTCATCATGCAATTCATATAAAATTGTCACATGGACCTGCACAAAACCTGGCAGCTATTCTACCTTCAAATTGTCAGTAACTTTAAAAAGCTGATATTTTGTCTTAAAAACATCCGTCAAAAATATAAGTGCAAACATAAAATAGGAGCCTCTGTCTTGACAGAAATAACAGGTTCCAAGAAAACCTTCAAAGTAAGTATATTGCCACAAAGGTTATAGCATTTTCAGTAAGATTACTGATTGTTCCCTATGTATAGGCTGTACTTGGCAAAAACCAGAAGGTTTATATACTGCATACATATGGATCCACATATGTGAATGTTGCATGTCTTATTCTAAAACCAACTTACACTTAGTATTCTGGATCAGTTAAGGAGATCTTCTGGAGAAAGAGAATTGTTTTTACCAAATCTGCTGTTCCTAAAAAGAAGTTTCCTAAGCTGCATTAGAGACTGACTATATTCTGAAACTGGTTCAATTCTTATGTGTTAATGTCACAATATTATAGAGTAATCCAAACTGAAAGGGATTGCAAGAGGTCATCTTGTCCAACTGCCTACTCAAAAGAAGGTCAAAACTGAAATCAGACCATGTAAGGCTGGGGCTTTGTGCACTCAGGGCTTGAAAACCTCCAATAGTCTACTTAATCCTTAGTATTTCATTTTGCTGTTTTATTCTAGTGCTTCTAAAATTGCAAAAGCAGTTGTATTAACAACTTTAACAATAACTTGTAAAGAACACTCATGAAGAGTTCTTTAACATCAAGAGGGATTTATTTATTTATTGAGGGGAAATATTCACCTCAACAGTGAAATAAGAGGTATTTTAAAAGATATTGCTATTTTACTAGTCTTCCTAAGTCAATGGATAAGACAGCCTCTCTCAATAAACATATCTGTTATAAACTTATACATATTGAAAAGTTTTGTACTTCTGCAACCATATCAATGATGAAGTAAAAGCACGACAAAATATGTAAAAATCTCAGTAAAAGCATCCATCTGCAGAACAGAGAAAAAATTGATCCTAACTCACAGAGGTTATTTCATAAACTTGGAATGAAGTCTGCTTAAAAGAATAAGGTTTAGAGAAGACCTGTTATATTGACAAGTCTAATGTTTATTTAGCAACCCCTACATGCACACAGCTTTAGAACAAAGCCAACAAAAATCCAGCAACTGTACCAAGATCGAAAATAACACTTTGAAGAAGCTTCAGGGTTTCTCATGCTAGGAGAAGTATGTGACAAGTTTTTCAACAGATCCATTTTTTGCCACAATGAAAATAGAAAAAAATAAACAAACACACTCCCCAAAAAAACCTCTCAAAAGATTTCTGCTATGCTATATTACACATGAAAGGAAACCTCCAAAGTTTACATTTTAATAAAAACAAAACTATCCTCTACCTTTAAATTAAAAAGTATTTGAAAATAGACAGTAACAAGTTAAAAGTTTAGGGCTTTAAAAAAAAGCATCTATTTTGTAAAAAAGAAAGCACATAGGAGTAAGACATTCTTTTTCTATGGATTTTAAAACATGGAAATAGCTTAGTGATATTCACCCACACACTGTTCTATTTTTACCTGTCACAGCATTAAAGAAGATAAAATTCTGAAAGACAACAAACAGAACAGGATTGTTTGAAATTGTATCCCTAAACTAATGGAAACTTAATCAATAGTTTTCTTCTCTTTCTGCTGTTAACCTTGTGCCAGCTTCAGTCCTTTGTCAGTTCACAGCAGAACCAGACAAGCACAAATCACGGTTAGATAGGCTGGAAGCATGCCATGAGACACGGGAACTGGGAAGGAGGTCCTTCCTTCATATCTGGCAGCAGTTATCTGCTACATTGGCTAAGTGTACTCATAAGCCATATCCTTGGTTTAATTTCCTGCAATGTTAAACTCATTTTTCTAAAGTAAATTTTGTTTTCTCTTTCCATTAAAGACTTACAGATACATCATGACTACTCCTTTTCACATAACACATGTGGACACAGAGGTGTCTTTTGTCAAAGTCATATAGTTTTAAAAAAATCCTTTGCTACAAATATTTATGTTGATTGATAAAATTTTTAACATAAACCTCAGAACATTTGCCTCTTGTGACTACTTTAACACCCCTTTTTCAGTTAAAGTTTTAAAGTAGTCATTCAGATGTGTAAGGCATAATTTTAGAGGTTCTATATACAAGTACTGGTGTTTGGTTCACAGTGGGAAATTCTATCTTGAATTAAATTAAAACCGCCAACATCTGTCACTTTTTCAGATCAACCATCACACAATAATAGCATAATAAAAACACATAAATATTCACATAATGAAAATTAAAGCTGCAAAAGGAGACACTCTACCAATGTGAAACCCTACAAAAGGTCCTGTATAAGAAATTCCAGATGACAGCATTTTGTTTTCCTCATCCCTTTCACTATATCCACAACATTGTCAGTAGCATAGCTGCTACATTTTTCATCTTTCAATACTAATATATTGCCATTTCATAAATATAATTTCACATGCTACCAAAAAACCTCACATCTCTACTACCCCTCTATCAACAAACTAGCAGACCCAGACATTATGCATTTTTTAAATTGAATTGCATTATTACAGTTATGGCAGGGCATGCTGAAGCACTAAAACTTGAGTTACAAATGGTCTGATTTGACAATATGTTCAGTAAAGGGAGTAAAAAAGACCAATTTAGAACCAATAGACAGTCACGTAGTAAATCAATGAACAGTAAGTTATTAAAAAGATACTAAGGATAAAAAGCAGTTTGTCTTATGTGCAAACAAAATACATAACTGTAACACAGAATGTAAAATCCCATATCAAGAAAAAAAACAAGCAGGATATAGATATATTGAGTTACATTGATTATAAAAAAATCGAGTCATGCTAAACAAAATAATAATCTATTACAGCAATTCTACATCAAAAAGATGCTAATCTCACCTAACAGAGTTTTAAACAGCATTTCTGAGACCAATACTACATTGAATTTCTTTCTTTATACAGTGGAAAACCAGAAAAGATGCAGAGAGTAGTAACTCCCCATTTGACAGACAACAAAACATTTCTTCCTTGTCTTTTAAATTACATGAGAAATGTATAGGCTGATCCATTTTCTTAGGTATCTGCAAACCAGCCAACACAATGATACAAGGAAAGGGGAAATGAGTGAAATAGTAATTCATCAAGGATATGAATTTAAGATATTTCAATCCCTGCCTCACAGTCAAAGCAGGATCTCCCGGACAGAATAAGCAAGTGGTGAAAAAAACCCAGCTACTTACACCCTCCATTATCAACTTGCACAAGTTAGTAGTCCTGTTCCTAGAACAAAGGCAGCTGAAAAAGAACTAATCATCTGGAGTTTTCTCAGGCATTGTGCAAGGTGTTGTCCCATCATGCAGTAAATTACAGCCAAATGTCTGATTTGTGGCGGGTTTGCCTTTGAAAGTGATAGACTTGTGTTGAATTCAGATGCAGTGTAATTTAAAATACAGCTGTACTATGCACAATGTGTCTCTATGATGCTTCCCCAAAACAAAAGGCAGCCACACACCACACACCCCATTTTCAAACCCTTTCAGTGGTATAGCTCAAAGATGGTAAAGGCAATAGTATCCCAGAGCATGTTCTCCAACTGCTATACTACAGTCTGAGAATAAATGATGAATGTGTTTGGGGACTCTGTCTATATATCACAGTATCAATATAACACAGATAAAAGGTGTAGAGATCACACTGTCTTGACTCAGGTAAGTCAGAAGCAGAATTTTCTATCACCAATGTGTGGCATGCACTGGGCCTCAAAGCAGTACATTTTGGACAGAAACAGATTTTTCTCCATCAAAAATAGTTCTGCTTGTCCTGAAGTGAACTGAGAATAGATAGAGACTGCGGCAAAAGAGAGGGGAGTGCCCAAACAAAGCACCTCAAAGAGATATGTAAATAAATACAATCCATGTTTCTTCAGCTATTGCACAACTACCGCATTTTATCCAGAAAGTGGAAATAAATTCAATTCCCTTTTCTGCACAAATGCATTCCAAGTTGCATCTCCCACTTCCCATGAGAATACCATGGCTTTACACACTCTGGAGTGGAAGATCTAGCCTCTTTTCTCAGCTGGACCTATTCCACTTTGTACAGCACCTGGACACTCCCGGTAGGAGAACTCAAGAAGCTGCTGGCCTCTGTGCCCTGCAGATGCACTATCACCACACACACAAATAAAAAAGAACAAGAATGTTATATTTAATGTCAGTCCTTCTTTCATTCCTACTCTCTTTATGACAGTATCATGTTTGTACATAAAGTACAGAGGGACTGAAAAAAAGGAATTAAGGGAAATTCAGATAAAAAATTATTTCAAGTTCATTGGCAGGTCACTTATCTAAGAAGTGAAAAAAGCTTCACTGCACTTTGTATCTGAAACTGGGAAGAACACAGATCGCAGCTTGAACTTTTTTCCACATTCTCAAATCTCTCGCCTCAGTAGTCATTGCAGACTCAGACTTTTTCATTGTGTACTCTCTGTATCCAGCACAGGCTCTGTATCCCCTGCCTGCCTTTTTACTGCAGAGCATCAGTGATAATGGCTCTGTAACATTACCCACAAGCTGTTTCTAATGTAAACTGGCAGACAGAAGGATGATTTTGCTATACATTTCAAGAGAGCTGAAAATAATACATTACCTTATTGTTTTTTTCCTGCATCATAACCAGTATTTTCTGCAGCTAACAAAGACAATGAGGCAAGAAAATAAACAAATACTGATAAGGTCATCAGTCTGTTTTGCTGTCTCACTGAAAATAATTAAACCACTTTTCATTATACTTCTTCCTTCAGGGTTTCATATAATTTAAATAAGATTTTTTCCCCTTTCAATTATTCAACAGAAAACAAGCATTTGTAAAAGTCACTTAGTTGCAATTCTTGGCACCCAGCTTAAACAAGTCAGTGTAGATATTTGCAAATCCTTTTGTTTTTATGCTCTATGTTTTCCAGACTACACCTAATGAAGTGCAAAGATAAAACAAAAATCTTGATATTTAATATTTTGTGTATTGCACTTTCTGGTTTTTCAACAGTATTAATAAGATTAAATCATATTTTTAAAGATTTAATCTATTCAATCATTACAGTTTCACACATCAGAGTAAGCTAAAAATTATTTCTACAAAAGTATTAATGGAGATGAGGTGACACATATGTTTGTATGTTGACAGTCTTTTCATATTGGCATAGTGACCTACTGATAAATTTGTAGTGAGCCTTCAATGATTTCTCAGTATTGCCTCTCAGAAACAGAAACAATTTACTTCCTTATTGCTCACCTAGGTATCAGAGCTCTTCCAGTACAGGCTCAAGTTTCTATTATAAATGTTTTTTTCAACTTGATGGAAAAAGGAAAAAGCTAAAGATTTTTGGGTTTTTTTTTTTCGTTTAGACTAAGGAAGGAAGAGCCTTGACTCAAAGGTTCTTTCATGAAAAGAAAAAAAAAATATCCCTACAAAGCATAATCCTCTTCACTAGTTTGCTCTATTGGTGACCTTTAGAGAGATCTACCAAAGCTGAGGAGAAGCTTAATTAGCAGAAAGGGCAGCTGAGAGAACAGGTAGCATGAAGAAAAAAGCTTCTAGTCTTTATTGTACGGGATGAGAATTCTTGAAAGAGGGATGAAATACTAAGACTGGTTCATAAATGTTGGATACTGGAACTCAGCACTCTCAACAGGCTAAAGATAGAATTAGCCAAGGGAGACATCCTATTCTGAAACCAATGTTTTGCCTAACAGGAATGATGCTCCAGTTAAAGGAAAAAACATCTCATCAAGTACACAAGAAAGACTTGTTCTTGAAGTTTCTACATAAAATTGTTACTGCTTCAACAGTCACAAAGTATGGTTCTAGAAGCTGTCTTAGTCATTTCAAAAACAAAAAATATTTCTTTTTCCTTGATTTTTAAAATCTGTTATGGGTAATTCAAACAGATTAGTCATGTGACTGTGACCTGGTATGAACTATCACCCTCTACAATATGTAACTTGTTGATAAAGGGTATAACCAAAGATTCCTCTCTGAAAAGCATCACTGCAGTTGCAGAATACCAATATGAAATACCAGAAGAAAAAAAGTCTAAATCCTGAAAAGTTCTTATGTTCAAACCTATTTACAGCTGAAGAAAAGAACATGACTCATATCTAGACATAATATCTGTAAAAAGCCTAACATTAAAAAAGGCTTAAGCAATTCTACACAAACAGAAAAAAACTTATCAAGTGTTCATGGAAAACTCCACTTCTGTGTATTTCACCTCCGTGTTTATTCTGCCACTATTGGCCTCTTGAGAGGCTCAGTGTTGCAATGTTGTTTTGTATTTGAAGCATCATTACGAAACTGTTTCACAACTATACCAGAGTGGTATAATAGTACAGATGTTTTCAAATATCTGTCTTACATTCACTCAAAAAACCACCCTTCATTATTTTTATATCAAATTTGAATGCAACTTACCGCAGACATTTTAGAAACCACCACTCAAACCTCAGACATCCCTTCTTCATTCACCTCCAACCTTTTTTTGGAAGAGGGTGGAGGGGAAAGATATTTTTCCAAATAGCCTTAAAGAATGTGCTACCCTAAATCCAACATGCAGCTTGAGATAAAGTAGTGAAGAATCACTGCCCAATGTCCTCAATGCCGCAATGCCACACTTAAAACCCCTAGACGTTAAAATCTGATTTTATTTTTCCATTGGTCTGGAGTATAATTCTGAAAAATAAGAGTTACCACACAATAATTCTCTAACCCTGAAGTTAACACTGCTGGGAAGAAGCTTTAAAAGCCATTTAACTTTCTGAGAGCGCAAACATATCCAAATTACCAACAAGGTACAGAAGGACTGGGCTGTACCTGCTGGTACTACACTACAACCCCATGATTTTATGGGCCCATCATATCCTTTCATGCTGCAGTTTGCACTGGTGAGCCAACCTAGGCACACACAGAGCAGTAACTGCAGGAGAGCTTTGTACCCAGTTTGCAGTGGTGAGCTACAGACAGTGTTCAGCTGTCTGGACAACTGGTGGACAGCTTCAACTGTGACTCCATCAGGAGTGAAACCACATTGAGTCCACTAATATTAAACCCAAGTGTAACCCACAAGGCAAATTTGCATCAAAACCCCATCCTTGACAGTAATTCAAACTAAAAGCCACACCAAAAACACTGAAGGAACTACTTTTTCTCATTAGCACAGTTATTTTTTTTAATTTTGTCTCTATAAAAACATTTTACTCTGAGAAATAATCCTTTAAGATCCTTGCTAACAATTTAGTTGAAGTGGAAGAAAAAGAAATACAGAGGATGGGATCATTTGCACTTCTGTTGCTTCCATGGGCATGCCACCTATTGTTACAAATTAACAGGAACATAATACACCAGTGAAGTCAGAAAAGTAGCATAATGTGAACAATGCAGTCTGAAACAGGACACTGAAGAAAATAAAAGTAGGAAAAAAAAACCCAACAGGCAAAACAAATTTTAAAAAAAACAAAAAAAAAACCAAAAAAAACCCAAAAAAACCCAAAAAAAACCCCCAAACAATCAACCCAACACCAAACCCCAGTCTGTCAGGCAATCAGAAAAACTCAATGCCTCAGAACATGTCAGTGAAAGAGCCTAGGAAGAACTGTAGCCCAGCATCATCACTGTTCCTACATGACAAAGACCGTGGATATTTTAGGGTTAAGGAGATAGACTGTACAGTCTCATGTAGAATTATCCTCTGGGAAAAGAGAAACAGGAATAGAAACAGGACCTTAAGGCAAAGTTCTTACACACTCCAGCAGATTTATGGTTTTACAGTAGTGTATTACAGTGTCTACCTGAAAAGAGTTAAAGTCTTATTTGCAAAAATAAAACCATCAAACAAACAGAAAAATCCAACCCTCCTCCCTAGGCCCCCTACATCCACATAATACAGAGGAACTGCATACATGAAAGAGAACAGTGGGAAACAAAATGACCTCCCTCTATGCCTTACCATAGAACACTGAGTCACATAGGTTTGAAATCCTATGATTGTGAAAACCTGTAAGAAATATTCTTCTGTATTTTTATAAGTCTCTAAATCACCACTGAATCAATCATGAGCATTTGTTTGTTTTTTAAAAATACAGTGAAACCTTCTGACAGCTACAAAAGACTGTGCAGCACTATTAGACTGGCTGGAAACTTGTAACAGGGCTCCTGAAACTACCCAGTTACTTTTGTGAGGAAAACAGCAGCAGCACTGCATGGCATAATTTTTTAATCACATACATCACTTCTACAAATTTGTTGATTTTTCAGCAGAAATACTTACTGTCTCTCACTTGATGTACCCAAACAAACTCCTGTATTGTGCTCTCTGGGACCAAACACTCATCCCAGTAGCACAACAATTTTTTTTGGCTCAGAATTATAAAGTGTACCCTTGCTACAAACAGTTTTTCCTCAGAGCTGCGTTTCGAAGACGCAGGGGCAAGCTCTAGTAACTCGCACGTGTGTGTGACTCTCACAGGTTGCGCTGTACGTTCAGAAAACATCACCCTGAGAAGAGAAGAACATTCCCAGCCCACGACCTGCACACATCCTCCCTCCTCACCGTGCGGGGCCGGCCCAGCGCGGGAGCCGCCAGCGCCAAGGGCCGCCTGCACCCCCTTCTGGTCCCTTCCAGAACTGGTTCATCGCCCCCGATGGATGCATGCGGGGATGCAGGCATTCTTCACTGTGTAGGTTAGGTTCTTCCCTAAATTCTAACAGCTGCAGTTAATTATGACGGGAACTTCTTCTCCAGTATTCAAATTATTACCATTTTATATTTCCTCCGAATAAAATCCACATGACTTTACTGGATGATTAAATCTAAAGAAGATTATGATTGAAAGCTGTGTTTCACACAATTAACCAAATATATAGCCAGTAAAGTTATTTCTTTAAGCTAGAAAATATTTGGGACAACCTGTTAACAAAGAGCTACCAAATTACTACCCCAGATACTTGAGAGGAAAAAAGAGGAACAAAAGCATTTAAGTAGGTGAGGACAGAAATGCACAGCCATCTAAAATATAAAAAAAACCCTCAAGCTCTTTCCAAGGAAATTACAGAAAAACAGTCAGACATGAAGTTTCTATGCAGCAATGATGTTCACATGTGCAGTGGGATGCTTTCAATACAAATCACTCAAGTTATATCAGCAGGAAAGTTGGTAAAATATGCTGAAGGAATAACAATAAATATCACTAAACCATTCCACACTAAACAATTAGGGACTATTATGAAACTCTGGAGTCCCCAGCACTGTGAAAAACAGGTTCCTCTATTGCCTAGAAACCAAAAAGAATAAATTAACTTTGGTTGTATAAAAAGCATTTATGTTTTTCCATTGCACAGACAGCCTTGAAAAAATAAAAGAAAGATAAATAGGACTGTGAGAAGTGTTTACACAGCAGCTCAACTGAGTAGGCTCAGTAACCTTCACCATACATATTCTTCTGTCCTGATTTCCATGTACTTCCTACACAATGCATTACACAAGATATCTAATCTTTTAGTCACAAATTTCATTCTCAAGCCCCCAATTAAACCTCTTCCTTCTTAATAATGTTTTTCTTCTTGTCCTGCCTAAAATGGATCTCTTTGTAGCAATCTTTCTACTTTATGGAACATTGCTAACCAGGTCTGTCCAAACTGTCCTCTTTGCCAGATTAAGGAAAAAAAAAAAAAAAAACACCAAACCCCGAAAACATAAAAAAAATAAGAAGAGAAAGAACCAGGTTCTTCAGCCTTTCCTCCTTGGTTATATCTTCTTTACATCTTTCTTCATTCCTTTCCTCTGAACTTTCCCCAGCCAGTCCCAATCTTGCAAAAATAGAACTAGTTCTTCAATGTAATAGCATCACTAATTGATGCCTTCTCATCCATTAAGCTGACAGTTCTCTTCTACAAAATTGCACCTAAATCAGTCACACACCACTACAGATTTTTCCTACACAGATGTTGTTTTATTATATTTGACCTTGAATCACACCAAAATGCAGGCTGTTTCTTCCATTTGTTGAGACTGTGTTCTGTGCTCCACCCTCCTGTCAGTTTAGCACTGTCTGCAAATTTTAACACTGTATATTTTAATCCTTCATTGGAATTATTAATAGAAAACGGAACATGAGCAGATACAGAATGAAGCCTCGCAAAATCCCATTTAACAAACACCAGTTTAACACTGAACCATCACAGTAGAGAAACTCCTGAGAAGGGAAGCTCTTCACACCTCATTAGCAATTAAGTACAGCTCATGAACTGATGTACATTAATCTAAATAAGTCTTTTCTAGTTGCTTTTGAGAACATTAATATAAAATGTCAAAAGATTTATTGTCTCCAAGATCTTTTCTTCTATCTGCACAAGTTTTGTTACAGTGTTCTAAAGCAAATCAAATATATCTGTATTTGTTACTTTTGTTACTGTGCCTGTGAATGGCTTTTTGCAGTTGCTTAGACTGTAAAGAGTTAGCTCATACTCATTAAGAAAAAGTTATCTGATGCTGACAGCATTATATGTTCTCTTAGATAAATTCTATACGTTCATGGACCACAAGAATGAAAACATAATGAATACTGAATAAATGTGATGTCATCTTGAAACTAACCATACATGAGAAAGACTGCACTAAAATCCATCTGTTAACCTCCATTTTTTAACAATAAAATGTTTACTGCAACATTGCCCAAAGCCAGGAAATTAACATTGAAACAGACCTGCCAACTCCAACTGCACTGAAGTAGTAGCATGCATCACATGCACACTCAGTGTATCACTGAATAGAAAGTTAAAAGAATACTTCGTAAATTGCAAATGTAATAAACAAAAAGGACAAAACAAAATCTCCTTAAACCACTCCCCTTCACCCCCCAAAAATGTGGTCAAGGACCATCAACATAAAACCCAGCACCATATCCACAATTTCAGAAAGTTGTTTCTATTTTAATATACTGTATATCATAGAGTGAGCCATTTTAAAATTCTGACAGTACATAAAATATGAATTCTGAGTAGACTAAAAGTGGGAGATAATATTGGACCAATCTCAATTGGACCTTTTACTTTAAGCATTATAATACCACATTTTACTAAAAATGAGTAATTTCAAATGTGTTTTATTTATTTAACATAGCATAGATAAGCTAAAGCAGACTGAAACAGTGGAAAATTATTCAAGATGACAGATCTACAAAGAAATCTGCCATTTGGTAAACCAGCTGGTCTTAATTAGACATTCATTTTTGAAGGGAGGACACAAAATCTTCAGTAATCAAGCCAGTTAAATCAACATGCACACTAGTTACAAAAAGTCGTAACAAGTGGAAGATCCTTTTCCCTCTTCACAAGGAATAAGAACACTTTTTCTCACGGCTTCTAAATCAATTTCATGTTTGGGAGAGGCAGCATCTTGTTTCAAGAGTAGAGCCGGGAAGTTACTCAGAGATCTGGTAACTCAGAGAGTTACCTTCTCAAGAGCTGACAGAAATCATGAAGCTTTTGTGCCTAATATTCTGATCCACAGCTGGATCCACCATGCAGGGCACGAATATAAACACAGCACCTAATCTCCCTCTCCCTTAGCACACAGCTGGGGAGGGGAGAACTGACTTAACCATTTCTGGGTCTTCCCAGGCTTTGCAAGTAACACAGCTGGTCACCCATGACTAAAACCAAAGAATTACAGGATGCCTGCAGCAGCATAAGGCACATAGTGTCCAGTCTTCTGGTGCCCCACAAAACAGAACTGAATGTGCCACCATGACACTTTCTTCTACATGCACAGGTCAGAAATAATATCCTCCTGTAGCTTCAAATGCAAGCTTAGGAGCCATTAGAGTAGAACACCAAAACCACATTTTAAGATTAAAACATCCAAAACACAACATTTTAAGATTAACAGTGCTTTTATATGAATGCAACTGACTAAGAAATATTGCTGCCAAAATATTATGCAATTTAATGCCAATTTCTACTTCACTGTAAAAAAAAAGAAGAAAGAAAAAAAAAAAAAGATTTTTTAGACTCCAGCATCTCAGCACACAGTAAGGAAAGGGAATGTGGTAAAACCATCACACTCCCTGCCTTTATTATCTGACTTTCCAGCTTTGCAATTCACACATCACCACTCAGAAGATTTGCCCCCTGTTGCTGAAAGACAGCAGGGTCTTGTCTCACACAAAATGCTTACTCTGGGCCAAGCATCCTATCACTGAGGTGGTGCACTCCTGTAATACAAGTCACTTTGCCGAACACAGAGAACACTAAGGAGCAGGGATTAAAAGGGGACAACTCCCTGTCAGATAAGAGCTGGCCACGCTGATGGAAGGAGGAAGCCCTCCCTGCTCCAGATGTGGCGTATCATGAGATTGGCTCAGAGGTAACACTAAAATTCAGCAGCTGCAGGCTGGCACAGCTGCTGATGCTGTGGCTGGATTGCTGGAAGCCAGTCCCATTCAAGCTGCTAAACACGAAATTTGTGGCAGGTGCACTAAGAGACCTTGCAGTGCTTAACATCAAAAGCCTCCAGTGCAGGAAGAGCGTTACATTTGAACAATCTTTAGCAGAGTTCTGGGAAAATCTTAGCAATTGCTTTAGTTTTAAAGTCCCAACCCATATTAGTGGCCAAAAATAAATCACTGTGCTAGGCTAAGATGAAGAGCATATCCAAGTCAATAACACAGTGATAAGTGGCAAAACATATTGTAATGTCTCCCAAAAGGAAAGTTTTTAATGGCAGGGTTGAATGACTTTGGAAAAAATCAGTCCAAGACAGAAATTCCCTCAGCTAATACACAGAGGTGCTGATCTTCCCCTGCATGCCTCTGCAGCTTATGAGTGAACACTGCTGTTTCACATCCAGGATCCAAACCTGTCCACAAACATCAGTGTCAATTCAGCAATTTATATTCCTTACATGTGAAAGCACTGACCAGCATTCTAGGCAACTCTCCCAGTCGACCTGCAACTTTAATGTCCCAGAACATGAACTGTTGCGAGCCGCGTCAATGAACACTATGTATCTATACACAATAACAAAATTAATATTTTATATTCATTAAATCCACCAGCAACCAGGGGAGTTCTAATACAGATAAAACACTGGCTGGGTTCAGTTGAAGCCATACCATCATAAAAGTCAAAGTGAATCTAATCAACATGATGCTGGAATTGGGGAAGCAGCTGGTCCATCTACATTAGGATTCCCAGTGCTGCCAACACCAATCAGTATTAGGTCATCATTGTAATCTCTTTGCCAATCCAGGGGCAACCATGATTTCTATGTTGCAACAATGCTAACAGAAACAAGACAATCTGAATGAAATAGTCTAAGCATTTTTTTAAATGGAAATTCATTTTAAAGGCACAGTGTTGATCCCATACCATGGTGAGTTAAGAGAACGCATTTTAGGGTTTCCTCCGTAGGAAATTGCCTATGTAGTTGTGGTACACAATGGTATGTCTGTGCTACTTTTAATCTGCTAAAACATTTACTAATGGGTCAAAGCACAACTATAAATTTCTATTAATGACAAATACATATCCAGTGAAGCACAGATATCCATTATGTAAGGTGTGCTCTGTTATCATGTCTTCACTGCGAGTACCACAGGCTGGACAAGACACATGCTCACTTCAACTTCTGATCATAAAATCGCTAAGGCCGGAAAAGATCTCTAAGACCGTCTGAGTCCAACCATTAAAACAACTGTGCTAAAAATGCTCAACAATTCTTCATCTCTCTTTGCAAACAGAGGGCGTATTTTTTCAGATGCATTTTTCAAACAAGACTTCTATCTTTTCACCGCAAAATTATACACGTACTTCGGCAAGAGGAGCCCTGTGTATGCTATGCTGCACCAGAGTGCAGACGCTGAGCTGTCCCAGAGCAGGAAGAGGGCACGGGGAGGCTGCAGCTGCTGAGCTCTCCCGGGCGGTAGCGCCGGCAGTCCCCACAGGCGGGGGCACAGCTGCCAGCCTGGCTCCACCTCGGGAAGAGGAGGAGCAGGGGAGGGGAGGGGAGGGG
>VZRO01005957.1:1011432-1052667 GCA_013397915.1 Daphoenositta chrysoptera
GGGCAGCCCCGAGCCGGGCCCGGCCCGGAGCTGCTGCCGGGACCAGCGAGCGAGGGGGGGAAAGTCGCTGTCCCCGTGTATGAATAAAAACAGAAGCGCCATGTATTTAGTGTTTAGAAAATAGAACTCTTAGCTAAAGCCAGATGGATTATGGAATTGTTTAGGTGGGGAAAGACGTTGGATATCTCTGAGTCCAGCTGTTAACCCAGCACTGCCATTTCCACCACTAAACCATGTTCATAAGCCCCACATCTACACATCTTTTAAATACCTCCGGTGAAGGCGATTCCATCGCTTCCCTGGGCAGCATGTTCCAATGCCTAAACATCCTCTTGGTGAACAAATTTACCTAATACCCGATGTAAACTTCTGGTGCAGCTTGAAGCCATTTACTCTTGTCACTTGCTACCAGAGAGAAGAGAATAATCCCCACCTCACTACAGCTTCCTTTCAGGCTCCGGTAGAGAGTGATAAGGTCTCCCCTGAGCCTCCTTTTGTCCAGACTAACCAAATGCATCTCCCTCAGCTGCTCCTCGCAGGGCCTGTGCTCCAGCCCCTTCCCCAGCTCTGTTGCCCTTCTCAGGACCCGCTGCAGCCCCTCAGTGTCCTTGCAGCGAGGGGCCCAGCTCTGCACACGGGGCAGTGCCGAGTCCAGGGCGGGGGATGGCCGCTGCCACACTGCTCCTGACACAGCCCAGGACGCCACTGGCCTTCTTGGCCACCTGGGCACTCTGCCTCACGTTCAGCTGCTGACAGCCAGCACCTCCAGCACCTTTTCCACTAGGCAGCTTTCCAGCCACTCTTGCCCCAACCTTTAGAGCTGCATGGCATTGTTGTGACCCAAATGCAAGACCTTTGCTTTCTGTAGCAAATGAGAGGAAAAGCAACTGATCCCAGGCAGTCAGGGTGTTACACAGCATCTGCACTACATGCACCCTGTGAGTTGACTCCACAGCCTCCTGTCAGGACACAGCAGAGACACAGCAACAGCTTTGTGCCGTAGTGCTAGGCTGGTTTGTCCTGTTCTTCTTAAACTAAGCAGCCGCTCATGCTGTTCTTGGGAAAGTTCACCAGTTTCCTAACACCAGCTATCCTGATCCCTCTTGAGCACACAGGCTGTCATTTGACAACACATTAAAACATCGATCTGGTTTTGAAGGGTTTTTAAACCCGGTAGTCCTCCCAGCAAAATGTGACCAAAACTCCCATTTTGTGAAATCATGGGCTGTACTGTAGCTCCACAACTACCTGTGCTGTGGGCTGCTGAGTTCTGGGGCACAGTGTGCAGCAAATCAGTAAATTAGCTTAGCACACAAGCAAATAAATAAAGTAACAGGGAGCAGCACTGGCAAGCATGTCACAAAGACATCCAAGCAATTCTCATGCAGCCACCACAGGTCTGACAGACCCAGAATGAGATAGAGCTAATAAAACCTGGTGAACCCAAGCTGTGCCTGCATCTGTGGTGCAATTAATCTGTGACACAAGCAATCTGCCTGCAGATAACTGTAAGCTGACTTTATGTACAAATTTAACAACTCACATTAATTAATAATTACAGATAGATTGAAAAAAATATCATTACTACTTGGCAACACATAACAAATACCATTACAACTCACAAGTGTGAACATTGTGCATTAATAATTATGAAACATAGCAAAGTCATGATACTGTACATATGCATTTTGTTTTTATAATTCAGTTTTGATTTCCCTATTATTATTGTGTCTTATGATAGACAATTTACATAAATTATGTTACCATAGCACACAGAAGTCCCACTCACATGCTCTATTGCCTTGAGTGATACACAAATAGATGACAAAAGGTAACACCACAAAGTGTTAAAACAGACTTATGAAACAAAAGATGATAGAGCATGAAGAGATGATGAGAATAGTCAACATGCCAAGAAGAGATCTTTGCATACTAGTAGGTCAGCTTTTGTCAACTTTATAGATATCACAGTAAAATAGCCCATTAGGGAGGGAAGGCTTTGCATGATGATAAAAACAGTGCTTTTTATTAATAAATTATTAAGAAATTTATTAAGAAATTATTTAGTTTTCATAACATATTATCAGTATTTCTCCAACTCACCACGCCATGTCAGCTTAAACCAAGAACAACTGTGTCACAACAACAATTTCTGCTTCTCCTGTTGCTTTGAAGTCTGCAATCCACATGGCGTAGTTTGAGCAGTCTTTCTTCCCGATTCTTAATGTTAGGGAGTGTCAGTGACCTAAGAGGGGGACACACTTGCTATCTATGGAAAAGGCAAACCATTACAGGCCACAGCATCTATACAATTTCAGTCTTCCCTCTTCTGAGATGAGTGCCATCTTCTGGCAAAAAAAAAGGCAGAAACTTGAAAAAATCTATGATTGTTCTACATGGCTGCTCAAGCCCAGGTGTTAGGCAAAGGTAGCTTGTAAAGGTTTATTCACGTGCCTGATATTCATAGTTGGTGCCTCTTTAAGACCATCTCTAGTCTTAGTTGATATCTTGCAAAAGTCCAAGGTCAGCTGCTCTGCTGGTAAGACCTGTTGAAGAAAGCTAGCAGTGAGGGCCTCCCTCACCTTTTCCTTGGGAACTGCTTTTAAGCTGAGGTTGTACCACTGGCCCTTGCCTGTGCTACATCACAGCCAGGCAGCAGCTACATCTACACCTGGCCTTCTATCTCCTCAATCCTGACTCAGATCCTGACTCAGACCTGCTGGCTGGGCTTCCTGGCTTGGTCTCGGACCTCCCTCATCACTACAGACTTGCTGTGCAATCACTGGACTATCACTGTCTCTGCCCTTCTCATGCACCAAACGTGCTTCTCCACATCTTGCTGCTTCTTGGTCAGGTCTCAGCTCCCACCTGCCTTGGCATTGTCCTCACCTTCCCTCACAGAGCAAACAGCCCTCACTGTCCCCTGACACTGCCACACTAAACCCACCACCACACTCCCATGCTTAAAAATTAATCACATGGAGCTTTCAATGTGCAGAACAACTTTGCTGACTGCCCACGGGAAAAAAAGCATAAGCCACATGAGGTAGCAGAAACGTAGATTCCTCTCTCACAGCTCAACAACCTACCACAGCCATGCAGCTGCTCCACACACCTTTGTTTCACATGAAACGAATTCCTACCCTTCAAGTTTTTGTAAAGGTTTGTAAAGCCAGTGCACCAGCCATCAAGACAGCTCTGACGTGGGGGAGGTCTTTGCAGGATGCAGAACCAGGATGAAATGTCTTTCTTTGCATAGGACTAATTAGAACTGCTGTGGCATTTCAGCTATTCCTGGCTGCTAGACTGGCTCTGGAGGCTGGAGGGAGCCAAGCGTACAGATGGTCAGTGTGCGTGCACTGTGATTGTTGCTAGTCTGCAAGGTCTATACATGAACTAGAATCCTGTCGAAACAGGCTCAGTATCTGCTGTGTATAAGCAGAATACAGATGCACAAACATTTAAATATAAAATGGGAGATGACAGACACACACAGATGGAGGAGAACCGTTTTGAGAAGTATGATATGCAGAAGTCTCAGTACATTGGGAAACTTACCATTACCCAGTTTCATAAGTAAGAGATCACCATTAAGCACGGTTTGAAGTACATTTCTGTGGATATTTAGGTGACTTGGGAAAAAAGTGAAGGAAATAATAAAAGCAAATAAGAATCATAGAATTGTAGAATCATCAAGGTTGTAAGAGACCTGTAAAATCATCAAGTCCCACCATCAACCCAGAACTACCACTGTAACCCCTAAACTACTAAACCAGTGCCAGGTCCAGACACCTCTTAAACACCTCCAGGGTTGGTGACCTCCCCAGACAAAGAGGACAATGAAAGAAAATTATATTATTTTCTGAAATTTCAACTAGTGGCTATAAAAAATTGTATTCAGCTGGTGAGAGACAGCTGGTACAAAGACAACTACTTGGCACAAAAGACAGATGTGGGAAAGAGATAGGCTGTAAAAGCTTGCAGTTAATAAAAGACACTTGACAAGACCAAAGAAAACAATGTTCTGAGAGTTAGGATGAAAGATGAAAACACAGAGGAGTGGTGTGGATGGATAGGGAGGACCATATAATAGAGATCCAGAGCAGACAGAATCTTAAAGACTTAGAAATGGACTTTAATAGGTGATTCATGTGATAATTTTAGCTGAACCTCTGTCTGCTTTGAAAAAAGAGATCACACCAGTTTTACACTGGCTATACGCCCAGTAGAAAAATCTGTTAATAATTTGTCTTTCATTTCTGACTTTAAAAACTGAGTACTATTTGACTATTTCAAAATTACAGAGTTTTGTAAGACTAAGCATTGAATAAGTGATTAGGATCACCTGATGTGATGGAATTACTCAAAACCCAGCAGGTATCTTTGAAAGAAACTTTGCCTAATACAGGCATGCATTCACTGGCACAAGAAACAGCAGTGAGGAATGTAGAAAGCAAAGGATGTCAGTGGCATGTATGCATTAATACAGTGGACCTTTTGCTGCTTATGCAAGTATTAAATTGGTATTTTAAATTGGTTATTAAATTTGCATTTTTTACCACTGTGGTTATCTACTGCTTCTTTCTCTTCAGTTTACTCCTCTGTATCCTCAATCCTACCATTCACTCATCCCACCTACCCAGACTGTACTTCCACACTTAACCCCATCAGTCTCCTCTGTCCTAAGATCTTGCAATAGAGAAGAGTCTTTCCTGCCTAACTTATTTTTCCATAAACGTCTTCTTGGCCTACACCTGCTTCATTTGCTCAAAGATTGCCTTTCAGTTGCCTCAAGCACTTCTTACACTTAGTTGTTTCTTGCTGTCACCATGCTATTGTGGTTCCTAACTCCCCATGTATCCCCAGTTTTCTCTTACTCTCTTTCTATTGTTGGTGATTTTTACAAATTTTTCAAAGATAATTGCTGAAACCTTGACATGCCTTTTAAATACTACTGTAGGAAACAACACAGTGACTCACTGTCTTATTGTACTGAAAAACTTTAAATGTCTGTCTTTGAGAATTTGTAGAGTGTTCCTAAAGTATTCAAAATGTAAGAGTTGGTGGGGTTGATTGTCTTATGAAATAATAGTTAGATTGCATTTTTAAATGTCATAAAATGCCAGAGCACATTGTCCTATTTTTTTCTTTTTGTCCCATTTGTTTGTTTTAGTTATGTTCACAATGGTAGAAATAACAATCACAATGCAAAGAGAACACAAATAACGTGGTAGGTAGTTTAGTAGTTTGAGCTTCTTAAATTTTCCAATTTTTTTTCTTTGATCTTTATAGCTATCTCCAAGAGGATGCTTCTGAGCACAGAACACAGTGTGCAACAGTGCTAAAGTCCCGATGACAATACACCAAGGACAAGAATGGAAGTCAATTTATTGAGCAATTCTACTGTTGTAAACAGTTCATCCATCAACCATAAGCAGTTAGAAGGGCATAGCCTCTGGGAAGTCATTACTATTGCCACTGTAACTGCAATTGTAAGCTTAATAACCATAGTGGGAAATATTCTTGTGATGATATCCTTTAAGGTTAACAGTCAGCTCAAAACTGTCAACAATTATTACTTGCTCAGCCTTGCCTGTGCAGATCTCATCATTGGGATATTTTCTATGAACCTTTATACATCCTATATACTCATAGGCCATTGGACTCTTGGAAGCCTTGCCTGTGACCTGTGGCTAGCACTGGACTATGTAGCTAGCAATGCCTCAGTGATGAACCTCCTAGTCATCAGTTTTGACAGATATTTTTCCATCACAAGGCCTTTAACTTACAGGGCCAAACGCACACCCAAAAGAGCTGGCATCATGATTGGCATGGCTTGGCTTATTTCCTTCATGTTGTGGGCACCCGTAATCTTGTGCTGGCAGTATTTTGTGGGTGAACGAACAGTACCACCTGAAGAGTGCCAGATACAGTTTCTCTATGAACCCATTGTCACCTTTGGTACTGCAATTGCTGCTTTTTATATTCCGGTGTCTGTGATGACCATTCTGTACTGCCGCATTTATAAAGAGACGGAGAAACGCACCAAGGACCTCGCTGAACTGCAGGGCTCAGAGTCTGTGGCAGAGTTTGAGGCAATAAAGCCTCAGAAAACTCTCCTGAGGTCTTGCTTCAGTTGCAAGCAACAAAACTTAGTCAAAAGAGAGAGGTGTCAGGCTTCTTGGTCTTCATCTAGTCGAAGTACGTCAGCTACAGCGAAGGCGTCTCAGGCAGCGAGTGCGTGTATGGACTGGGCTAAGGCTGACCAGTTAACCACCTGCAGCAGCTACGCCTCCTCCGAAGACGAGGATAAACTTGCCACTGACTCGGTTTTCCAAGTAACTTACAAAAGCCCATCTAAAAGTAAGGCAGAAGAGTACAATGAGACTACAGAGGTCGTTGTCAAAGACCAACCTGAAGAAAATGATTTTGAGAACCAGGAATACTTTTTGTCACCTGCCAAAGAACACGTACAGAAGAGTAAAAAATGCGTGGCCTATAAATTCCGTTTGGTGGTTAAGGCTGATGGCACCCAGGAAGCCAACAATGGTTGCCGAAAAGTAAAAATAAGTCCTTGTTCTGCTGCTCTGTCAAAGGACCCCTCCATCAAAAGCATGGATCCAAATATAAATAACCAAATCACCAAAAGGAAACGGATGGTTCTTATAAAGGAACGCAAAGCGGCACAGACTTTAAGTGCCATTCTTTTGGCTTTTATCATCACATGGACTCCCTATAATATCATGGTTTTGATCTCCACATTTTGCTCTGACTGCATTCCCCTGACACTGTGGCACCTTGGATATTGGCTATGCTATGTGAACAGCACTGTTAACCCTATGTGTTATGCCCTCTGTAATAAAACTTTCAGGAAGACTTTTAAGATGCTGCTTTTCTGCCAGTGGAAAAAGAAAAAAGTTGAAGAGAAACTATACTGGCAGGGCAATACCAGACTGCCGTAATAGTTCTTGTATAAGGAATAAGAGGAAATATAGATATTGATGTAACCTAGCAAATCCTGTCTTTTCAAAGCTGTTGCTGTTGTGTCTAGTGGTTAAAAAAAAACTGCTGAAAAGTTAAATTTTGCATGAAAGTAATGTGCTTGGGATAAAAAAGTCAGTGGCTGCTATGAACAACCCAGGTTGTTTTGGGCTATGCAGTAGAATTGCATTACAGTTATATCATTTGGTGTCTTATGTCCTTTCTTTCCGCCTGAGAATAGGTAGAATAAATCATAAAGTACTAGAAATTAGACTGGGATGATCATCCAGTCATCAGGTTAGGTCATCCAGTCTGTCTCCCTGTAGAGCAGAACCGTTTCTTCCTATAGTTCTTTGTTAGTGTATTGTTTATTTAGTTTTCAATGTACCAAGCAATGCAGCCTGTGCTACTTCTGTTTTGAGACTTTACCATTGGCTGTTGAGATGAAACAAGGACGATCTAAAGGGTAAATGCTGTCATCCCCAATACTAAATGGTTAGGGAGATTCATAATGCTCCAAATGAACACACACATTATGGGAGAATATAAAACTGAGAAAATTTCCACTTCAAGGATGATTCTTGTGAAGACATAGGAAGGGAAGGGCTCATAGTGGAAGGGTTCATAGTGGAAGAAACAGATAATGTATTTTGTACATGAAGAAGCCAGTCCCAATCTCAGTTCCATCATGCAAGTCACTGTCATTTGTAAAAAATGGTAATGGTTAGAAGATGCCTCTGAATTTCTCCAGTTCCCAGTAGGTCTGAAGGAAATTTTAGAATTTTATTTAAGAGTGACCATGGTACAAATCAGAACTGACTGTACAGCATAATGGACATAGTCTATCTACAACACAAGGAAAGTATTTTTTGCAGTCTCTTTTGTCACACTACACCTTGCTATAAAAGTGTCCATTACATTTACCTATATGTAAACAGTGAGAGAACTGGCATGCTTTAAAGAGGAAAGAATTTTTTTAAGTAACTTTTTAATGTTTCTATAAAACTATTAAGAACACTTTATGTTCTTTGTCTTTAAATAGCTTTACAAGTAGGAGTCAACATCAGGTGATTGGAAACATAAGCTATCTTCAGGCACTCTCTTTTGGTCCAGCAAAAGCACATCTCCTGCAGATGTGGCTGGAGTCAACCCCTCTGGTGGCTGTGGCTCCTGGGACTGGGTTGTGCTGGCCTAGCTACGAGCTGAGACGGACCACCAGCTGAGATTTGAGGGGCTTTTGGTGCCGGAGCTGAGCTGCCTGTGCCTGCCTGATGTCTGTGTTAGGTTGGCAGGAGTCCTGCAGCACTGACCGATGGGGGGTAAGCAAGGGGCTGCCTTCAGCAGAAGGCCATTGGAACAGAGCTGGTGGCCTGGCTCCTTGTGGTAGGGACAAACAAGAAGCCTCAGGAAAGGTCATGAGAAAACAAAGTTAATGGCAACGGGAGTCATGAGGTGTGGAAGTCCTAAAGAAAACAAATGCTTATGGAGAAAGGAGAAATATCTTCATGTACACAAAGTTCAAATTCAGTTCTAGCCTTTCTATCAAAATTCTGAGTGAGATACTCTGAAATATTAGTTTGGGACAATCTTCATATTACATCTACTATACACTTTAGTGGGACATTGCAGTGGTGACATTACCCAGTTGCACATTTCAGGGATTGTATAAGTTATCATGAATGTACCATTGCTCTCAGTGAAATTGTTTGTATAATTTATTATATTATCATACCATCAGAATCTTTCCCTAAAGATAGATAAATCCTCCATGTCAACTATCACAGTACAAGTAATTAACATTTTCTTAACCCCAGTGTCCACAGGGGAAAATTTTGTTGGTGAAAGATTAGCAGTGTACTAATGTAAAAATATGTTCTCTAACTTAACAATTGATTTTGTAATGCACCATACTGTGTCTATTATTTTTTGTGCCTTAGCATATGATTACTTATTAAAGGAAACCAGAGGTCTTTCTAAAAACTCTGTCATCAGCTTTGCTCTGTCACTATCCAGAGCTTTTCCTGCGTACAGTAACTATGTACAAATTGGTTATTAGAGTGGGTTTATTTTGTATTACATTAGATCTGACATTCAGTAAACTATGTTTGATTTTTAGCAAATGAATATGTCTCTCGGGGGGCACAAGCTGTACTTAAAGGCAAAATTTATGAGGTAGTAACAGTTCCTGCTAGCTACACTGTTATTGCTGAAGTGAAGCATTGAAATTAAATGGGGTATTTTTTGTTGTGTTTGGTGTCTGTTAATCAAGAATGTTCTGTAAATGTTTATGGATTCTCTGCTCAGTAAATGTATTTGAATACACAGTGATGGATGCAAAAATGTTGGTTCAATGTAATAGTGAAATATGTGCTCAAATTATGCTGCTAGCACCTAACCATGTGAGAGATTACATTGCCACAGATAAGTACATTGTAAATACCAAGAACTATATTAAGAAGTGTGTATTGCTTTATTGTTATGTAGGATGTTTATTCTTAAAAAAAATCAAAACCAAAAAAAGACAAATGTGGTCCTCATCAGAGTATCATTTAGTACTTGATTATATTTTGTACCTTTAAAAAGTGTGGTGGGACTTTTGTAGTGTAGGAAAATCTTGTTACCTGTATTTCTGTCCTTTTAATGAAATTTTTACTGATCCTGTAATTGATTATCATCATGGACTAATGAAATGTTCTTTGTAAAATTACATCTTAGTTATACATAATTTCATACACATACATAAATATATATGCATTATCAATATAGATGCATAAATACACATCCCTAACTAAGCTTTTTCAGAGACCCAACACCTTTTATATTTTCAGGTATTGAATTTTCCTGTAAACTGGGGTTAGGATTTTTGTCTCTCCCTTTTCTTATATGCCAGCCTCCTTACATATTCCAGATTCCCATAATTTATCAACTAACATTAATTTTTTGCAAATACAATTTGTATTTGTAGATAAATACTTGGAAGAGTTCCCAAAATTTTTAAACAGATGTAGAACACCTGGCTACAGTTGTGCACTTTCTGTGACTACTTAGAGTGAAGAGCTTTGCAAAGGGCAGCTCCTGTAAAGCTCCTGCAGCTGCTGGGTAGTCAGTGGCTTCTGTTTTGAGACACACGCTAAACATTAACTCTAAAAAAGGATACTGTGTCTTTTCACTTAAGTACTTGGCTTTACCCCTAGCAAGTCAGTAAGAGGCTACTCTGTTTCTTATGTGGTCCTCCCAAATCTCCATTGCTGCCTTTTGAACCCTGTCAGAAATGTTCTTCCACATACATTTGACAATTGAGTGTCATAAAACCTTAAACTTTAACCATTTAAATAAGCTTCTTGTTTACGACTTTAGTAATAGTCACCCTGTATCTATAAGTAGTTGAAACAATTAAAAATCGATAGCATCATATTGTAATACAGGAGATAATCTATGACTATTAGTGGTTTCAGTAAGGGATGGTGTTACAATTGTTTTTTCCATCTTGGTAAATGTATTTTGTCAGGATTAAGGAACTTCAGTCTCTGTTACAGTCAGTAAAAGTGTTGCCTTTTACTCAGCATTTTTGACATTAGTCACTAAATGTCACTAGTTTCTTCGTGTATCTGCTGATATACCAAAGTCAGTCCTCTTCAAATAAACTAAACATTTCAAATCCTTCAGAAGTTTTCTTCTCAACAGGTACTTCTCCAGACCCTGGTTGCTGATTCAGTAGACCTCTTAAATTTGGGCGTTTCTACTGAATTCCTGGATTACAATGCCAAAATAGAAGCTGAAATATCTTTTAATCCTTACATGGAGCAGTCTAGACATAGTGGAGGGCAGACAGTTGTTTTTAGTGTATGCTGTCCATAAGGCCCCATTTAGTGTGCAATGCAGGGGGTAGCTATAGGAGAAAGAGTGGAGAGAGGGTACAATGGAGGATTCCAGCTGTGGAGCACGGCTGGATTCAGCTTTGTAGCCCGCCCTCACCCTGTGGCCTGATGCCTTCTGAAATGCAAAAGACATGACAGTGACTAAAGGACTGTTTGTTAATTCCAGTTGGAAAAAATGAGGCCATGCACCTAATGCTTTTAATTTTTTTATACACAGTATTGCATCAATAAATTAACAACATTAGTCAGCTATCCCCTAAAACCACTTTGTCATACTTTTAAGTCTATGGTTAACACATGAAAAATAAGGTTACCTGGAAGTTTGGGAAATCAGAAACAAAAGCAAGAATTTTCTCATACGGAAATTGAATCGTTTTTAAAGACAAATGATAAATAAATTCTGAGTTGATTAATGTGGCATTGTATGTGAGAGTGTGCTTAAGTTTCCTGCAGCTGAGAAAACAGTGTAAGGAGAAATGCAAAGTAGCAGAGGTAAAGAAAGCTGGTTTACTGGTATTGTTAGGAGATTGCGTGGTAAAGTGGAACATGGCTCCCATTCACAGGTGCTTAGAGCTGGAACCTCTTTCTCTAGACCTGGTCATACTTATTCATTTTGGAAGGCTATTTATTTGACAAAAAAAATTTGTTTCAGCAGCTACTCATGGGAAGACCCTCTTTCTTTCCTATACTGCAGGAGGCAGTAAAATCAGGAAAGGCTAAGAGAGAGGGCATAGGAGAAATGTGATTGGCAAAAGAAAATGGGAGTGGGTAGCATAGAAACCCCCGTGTTTCAGTCTGTGATTTCACTGATTCAGTGTTGAAGGCCAGATGCCTTCAACATTGTTCTGGGTATCTGGTGATCAAGGTTCAGCAGTGGAAGAAAAAAAATCTGTTCAGTTAAGATAGTCTTTTACCAAGGAATTACGAAGTAAAATGTAGTCTACTTTTAAAGGTTCCATGCTGGTGGTTGTTTTAGAATATTCTTATTTTCATCCAGTACTTAGTACCAAACCCAGCCCCAATACTCACTTCCATCCATACTTTGTTTAGAAGTGTGGAATGTAGCTCAGTCCCTGAGTTCGATTAAATGTCTCAGGTTTTTTGCTGGTAGACGTCTTGTTATGATTTTTTATTACATTTTAATCTAATTTTTATTCTGGAATTCAGTGGATAGGTTTGTAGGGCTCCAGTTCCTACTAGAGTCCCTCCAACACTGGGCAGCTGGATTTGGACTGCTGGTGCCCAAGTTATTCATACAGCTCATTTGCAGAGTCCTTTCCTCCAAAACCCTCTGAAAAAGGCCAAGGGAGTGCTGCAGAGCAGGTTACCTGACTCTGATCAGCAGATGCAGCCTGTGGACTTTACCTTCTGCACTTCCATGTCAAGGTTATTAAAAATACTTTTTTGGAAAGTGTGTGAGAATCTGGCTATATGGCCAAGAATTCTTATAGAGCTGTGTGGGACTGGGAGCACTTAGGTGATTTTCTTGTATTCTCATCACAACTTCGGAGGCATCCTGATAGAATTGTGTAGAACCCACATTAAATTGACTCGATATAAACTCAATTCAGGTACTAACCATTTCTTTCCCTATCATACTTCTGTCTTTGAACACAAATTCAGAGGGAAAAAAATCAGATGCTGCAAAATTGACATGTGTGCTGTGCTGTGCTGGCCTCACCCACATAACATAGCTGTATCTCTTTCTGAAAATGCTCCAGTGCATCATGAAAAATAAAAATTGCTTTCTTGGCTTTCGTGCTTCCAAAATGGTTTCTCATCTTAAGCAATCATGACAGTTTTGGTACTCTCAAAACACAACAGAACTTATTTCTGAAGCAATTTAAATTAAAATGATAAATATTTTAAATTAAAAAGCAAGAATTTGATGGTATCTGTTGGTTGAGTTTCTTTAACTGAAATATCTAAAATAACATACATGATATTCTAATCATTATCCTGACATTCTGTATAATGCAACAATAAAAACTCTTCAGTTGTCATTCAGCTATTCCAATGATATAGGAATATGTGAAGCAATTCAAACAGTGGTAAAAGAAAACAAGGTCTTCAAGGTTATAAAATGGAAATCCTTTTATTTATTTTTAAAATAGAATAATTTATAATTATATTTTATTTTATTTTATAATTAGAAAAAAGGTGCTGTTTAATTGTTGTCAAGGTTGAGTACTAAAACAATTGAAACTAGTAAATGTGACATAAAGGCAACATTCTCTTCTATTCTTACAGTGGTATTAAAAAAAGAACAAGCTGAAGCATGGAACAGGAGAGAAGTAACAGTCAAGTAATGGTAAATAAAGTGGAGTAATCTTCAGGGGAAAAATGGAGGAATAAACAAACAATCACAATATCAATCTGATTTTTTAAAAAATGTGTTCACTGAGTTTCTTCAGAGAAAAATTCAGAGGGTTTGTAAGCTTTGGATTAATGGCTTCAAATGGGAAAGCTGACAATCTCATTAGTGCTGAATGCTCTAAAATGAAAGAAGAAAAGAAAAGCCTGTGCTGAATACTTCATTGTATATGGGATCATTAAAAAGTAGAGACAAAAGAAGAGTCAATGAAGGGGGAAAGAAGCCATGGGAGTTGAGGTTTATTCCAGTTTTATGTATTAAAATACCATTCACTAAAGTTAGAAAGAAAAGGCCTGTTGGAGCCCTATAGAACAAAATACTCTCCAATATGTATTTTGTAAATGTAGGTATTGAACTGGAAATTCCTTCACTGCATGATACATGAAGATGTGCAATTACAGATGTGCAATCAATCATGAATATTGACACCAGAGCAAAACCTTCTGAAATGCAGTTTTATTTATGTATATATTGTATAAGACATATCCTGGATTTCATAACAGACTTGTTTTATGGCTAAAATACTATAAAATTAATTATTTGAATTTTCTGGTTATTTAAATCTTGTAGTAGAGGCCTCAGTTTCTGGCAGCTTCTCACTTGTGTGGTTGGCATAGTTCTGTGACACGTTCCAGTCCTGGACAATGTGTCATCCTAAAGCCCTTGCAGAGGCCCAATTTAAATTTTCAGTCATGGTTACTTAAGGTGATTACTCAGCCAGTGAGTTCACTCCAGTCACTGGAGAAAGAGTCCATGATCCTATCAAATACACATGGCTGGTCTACAGTTCAACTTTCTGGCAGGGGCAGGCCTTGGTAGGGTATGACGGGTGGTGCTCAATGGGTCTGACCATCATCCATGCAAACTTGCACGGACGTTGCTTGTTGCAGTCTTTTTGCCAGTAAATCATGTTCCTGCGGTTCAGATTTGCTCCAGCACAGGCGTCGTACCACCAGCCTCCCCCAGGAATGCCATTGAGTTCCAGCTTAGCACAATTCATAAAGTAATTGTCGTTGTCTCTGTCCTTGGTGGTGAACTTCTGGTTGTCGTGGAGATAAGCTTCTGTGTCCAGGGTCAGCGCGTCGGTGGCGTTGCCTTTGTAAAGACCGACCCTGATGCGGTATTGAGACTCCTCACCCTCAATCAGGAATGGCTCATACTGTCCCCATTTGACTTCAGCATCTAGGTTTACAAGTTTGACTCCAAGTGTGTATTGCACTGAGCTGCCAGTTAACTGATGCATGTATTCGTTTCCCAACCAGTGGTTCTCATGAACAGAGCCAAATCCATATTTGTAGTCCTGCCAGGTCCTATCAAAGTCAACAGTGCTGTTGGCTGTAATGTGCTGGATTACTGTCCAGCCACCATCCTGCATGTTACAAAAGGCAACAATTGGCTCCTCTTTTGGCTGGATGATGTAAAGGCCATCTCTGGAATTTCCTTTGGAGCGCTGTAAAATCTCAAAACAATCCCTTGGATAGTCTGAGTAAAAAAAATAAAAAAACAATTAAAGTAAATTCTGTTCAAATAATAAATTTCAGAAATTGAACTCTGTCCTTTAGAGTGACTAAACGACTCCATTCTGACTGGAAGCTGACTGACTTCATTGGAGCTGATGGGCACTTACTCAGCTAAAGGGGGAAGATTTCTGGGAAGAACATGCACGAAATATTCAGAAATCCAAAAAATGGTTTGTTATTGTGTCATAGAACAGAAGTATGATTTTGCATTTGTGACAGAAATATGGTTGAAAAGCCAAAAGCTATGTACAGATCATTCCTTTTCCACTGGTGTTCTTCCAGTTTGAGAACTCAGCAACTTTGCAAGTCCCTGTGCCATCTGTAGGACAATTGAGTTTAACAACTAGACCTAGTCTTTTCCTCAATGAACAAATGAAATTCTTTTGAACCAATTTATACTTCAGGCACCTCTAACATCCTTGTATTAAATTATTAAGTGTATGCCATGTGTTCATTGATAAAAGGGAGATATTAAAGCTGTTTCTTGTTCATATAAAGCTTATAAACATCTGAGGATTTTCTTAGGAAGAGTCTTTTCACTCAAACTGCAGGCTAAATTTTATCATGGATTTGCAGGTAGAACTACAGTTCTGTTCAGTGCTGGATACTAATATCAGGAAAACAGGTGAAAGTGTTTTTCCATTTTATTGCTTATCCACTAGACTCAGAGGGTAATAAAAATGGCATATAAGGCTTGGGTTGACCCTCTCTATTGGGCTAAAATATTTACTAGGTTTTTTTAAATGTAATGTGCTTATAAGGTAACCTCTTGCTATACTGTAATATCAAGCATCTCTGAGACTAGGGCACCATGCTCTGTATTATACAAATGATTCTGAGGTTTCTTAAGAGCCAGAACTTAATTCATTTATATATACATTTACATATGTATGATCTTACAGAGAGAGAATTCATTTTGTGGAGAAGGATGGTATTCGTTGTTCTGTTACTCAGAAATATGCTTATTGAAATCACTAACTCTATAGAGTTGAAAGGCATGTCCTTATGTCGTTAAACTGTGGAATATTTGTAATTTGTATTTAATAAAAACTTGGAAATTTTATTATGTCTGTGAGAAAAATTCAGTAAAAATTACATTTGCCTGATAGATGTAGCCTACCTGACTCCAAACCTGGTGCCATGATTTTATAGAAGGATTGTTTAAGTAATTTCTATGGCAGTGTCCAGCCAGTGACCCTTGCAGTTGCCCTTCTCAGTGAACATTATAGAACAACTTCTACAGACAGGTTCAGGACTTTGTGGCAGGACACGTTCATATTGCAAATTATTCTTCCAGGGCTAACTTTCATATCTGTTGGTTGAGAATGTTGCAGCAAAGCAATAAAGTAAAACACAGAATGCTTCCAAATCACTTGCAGTCTTCACAAGTACCTTTTTCATTGGCGTTACCCAGTCTCTCATAGTCTCTTTGGGGGAGAAGGTGGGCATTAGCCAGGACCACTTCCTCTTTAGTGCCCAGGAACACAGTGCATTGAGAGAGCAAGAAGAGCATGAATCCTGCTGAGCTCCTCAAGAGCATCTTCCTCCTGAGTCAGTCCTCCTGCAGCAATACAGAGCTGTAACACAGACTGGAGCTGAAAATGGCAATATTTATGACTTTTAGTATGAAAGTCCTGAAGGAGAAAGGTTTTGAAATACCAAGCTTCAACACAGTAAGCCTCTCAAAACTGGCTTCTCCCATCTTTGAAGGAGACCTCCCATCTCATTTCCTGATGTCTCACACCTCATTTCTGACAAGTCATTTCTCTGATAAAGAGCACTGTGCTAGGATGCTTAGAACATCTCTCACCTTGTGCCATGCTGGGCAATGACACATAATGCAATTTTGAGTATGGCAAAAAGCCATCAAGAGTAATGTAATGACAAAAGGAAAAGCACAACTCTTAATTATTAGAGTTGAATTTTTCTTATTCCCTGAATCCAAACTGCAGTGAAATAGAGACACCAATGGTTGAAGGGACAGAAACAGTAACATTAGCTCTGCTGACTGTAGCTCAAACAGTACTCAAAGACACGGCTTTCCTAGTGCTGGGAATGTTTCCATGCACTCGCGAACTCAATCTGATCTATGCTTTTTTGTGAATTTCTATCTACAGATTTAAATAACAGGTCACAGGTTTAAATCAGATTTTAAAAAAATAGTTCAGTAAACAAAGCAAAAGAATTTTCCTTAGACTCTTCAAAACCCACAAGGGTTCAATATATTGAATTGAAACAACTTTGAGTCTCATTTTATCCACCTTTTGGGGTACATGTCTAGTAAGCCTTCATTCAATACAGAAGGAGGCTTAGGCTATTACTGGACTAAATCCTGGGGTCCTCACTTAGGCAAATCCCAGATTCTTTAAAAAGGAGTTTCAGCTTAGACTGAATCAGGTAAACAAATGTTTCCCATACTCTTAAAGGATATATTTACTTAGACTCTAACCAAACTCTTTTAATGCTTTTTAAAAATTACTTTTTTTAGGGGCTAGACTTCCCACAGTGGCTTTGCCGAAGGCAGAAAATACATCTAGCAAAAAAGCTCTCCAGTCAGAGCTTATTTCCTGCCAGCGTCAGCAGAGTCTGCAGAGGCCAGTACCCTTCTCCACAGTGGCTTATGTTGCAACAAAGCCACATTCCTTATAAATCTAATGACTTAGCAGCAGATTCAGCAAACAGTTTTCCAGAGTGAAAAAATATTCAGCACATTTTTAAAAAAATGTCCAAGATAAATCATTGTAATAAAGTTCACGTTTGAGAGTTAATTTTTCTACCTACCATACATAAAGCCAGCAAACCAGAATTTTCTATTCTACCTAAAACTATTCAGAAATAACTATGATTTACTATTACAATATAATTTGCCATTTTATGCAAAGTTGGTCATTTGACATTGGGATCATAATAAACTGGAAAACTACCTTACATGAAATTTGGCACAGTGCTTCCCTTAAAGCATTTAAATTCTTCTGTACTTGTATTTTCTATTGTCATGTATCCTTTTCCCTGAAAGCTTTGATTATTGTTGCTATTATGAAGTATTAAATTATAAATTACTTTAAATCAAACCCTAACTCATAAGCTTACTGATTCTCATGAAATTTGAACTTGGATCTGGAGTTACTTTTTGAACTGTTTAGTTTTTCTCTTAGTATTTTTGAACGAGTCAACCTTTTTTTTTCACTTATATTTATGCATAAACATTGAAATTATTTACACATAAATTTAACTCCAGAACAGAAATTGGTATTAAAAATTATTAAGAAAGCACCCAAGGAAAACAGCACTGGGCAGGTACCTTACCTTTTTCAAGTGAAGACTGACAAAGAACATGAATGAGCTCACTCTCTGCAGTTGTACTTTGCCTGCTACTTAAGTCCAGGTGAATAAATCAGATCCAGTGTGCTATCTCAAATGCAGCAGAACTGCATATTCCTTATTTCACTCTGTGCTTAATCTGCTGGACTTTGCTCTGACATATTATACTTGCAAGTAAGTATGTATGAATTATAAGTACAAAGTTCTCTCATAATGATTAAAATGACATAGTAATTAAATTAAATTTCCTTTATTAACCAATAGTGCTGGAGAATCATGAAGGAATTTTAGTTCAGTAAATTATTTATGTTGCTTAAATAGACACAGGCAGATGCTAAAATTTACTAAGCCATTTTGCATAGATGAATTAACTCAAAGCTCTACTTCTAGTCACATTTAAATTGCAGAGAGATGACTTGATTTTTAAGTATTAGGAACAATCCAACTATAAACCGTGATGCAACTTCATGTTTTAATGTGAATGAATCAGAAACAGTGTCTGAGAGCTCTAAAAATAGAGCAAACAAAAGCAGAACAGGCTGGTCAACAGGTTTCTATTTTAGTTTATGTGGATTAACAAGAGTTAGTTAACATTAACTCAAATCAAAACTACCAGGAATTCAATAAATAAATTGTTGCTACGTATCTGCAAGTTCTACTGTCTGACTGCACGGCCCTTAGGTGATGTCTAATTTAGCATTTACCCTTTGAAAGATAAGACAACACTTAAGTTTTTCAGCTCCCCGATCCACCCTGCAACCCACTTTGATCAGATTTGTGCTTGAAACAAATCACAATTAAAATTGATGGAACATTTAAGTCCTGTGCAAGACCTACTTCAGGATTCATATAAAATCATAATTTCTGTTTTTCAATAATTCATCTTAAGTGAGGATTTGTATTTCATGTAAAATTAAATCAATACCAATGGCAAATGTTTTAGGAAATATTTGCTTGTAACATTTAAAACTCTGTGATCTTCCTCCTCCTTTTTAAAATACAAGTAATCTATTATATGGCAGGATGTCCACAGGGAGTCAGAACAGTATCTTCTCCATTATACTGGTCAGTAGCAGAGCTACAGGGAAAAGTTTAAGAATACATATGCTCTGTTTTTAGCATTATGGAGCTCAGGGAATTTCTGATATCTATGTGTTTGACAATATCTATATTATGACTAGTACCAAGTATTACAAGCCTTGGCTAAGGCATGAAAATAGTGTATTGTAACTTATGAAATATAAAATTGCTTTGGACAGATACAAATCTTGCTGAAATAGTATGCTAAGAAAAGGTAGGGGAAGGTACCTTTCCACCCTGTCCATATAGATACACCCTGAAAAACACCACTGACTCCAGTAGTATTTATTGATGGGCCTCTCGTCACCCTGATATAAATTGTGATGCATCTTTGGTGCCTTTGATTCCCGTATATTTCATCACTGTTTACCTCCTCTCCTGTTCTTCAATTTTTCTTTACTTTCTTGCTGTTTGCTTCTTTGTTGATTTCCAAACTTTCGTCTGAGCTGGCAGAGCAGAAGTGAAGTGGGAAGTGTTTAATTAGAAGAGAGAAGAAAGGGCATCAGCATTCATTCACTCATGCTCAGAAAGGCATCTATTTTGGTAGATGAACATTTGGAAAAACAATTAAAATCTTTACATCTCCCTCTCTGCTCTTGATTCTGAGAATAATTTTTCAGAAATTATATAATGATCTTAAGGTCAGAGTACTTTATATAGGTATGATTTGGTCATATACAGATTTCAGAATAAAACATTGCTATAATGACTTGTTGTTAGCTGTGTTAATTAAGACACTTTGTTTCCTAGGCAGATGACCACATATTCCTTCTCTACAATATGCTGAAGTTTTAATTATCCTTCTGATTTTGCTGAGCTTTAACTGGCAAGCATTCATTTGAATTTTTCCAATTCAGGCTCTCCTGTGTGGAAATACTCTTTTCACATTCTTTATATCCCTATGGCACATCGATCCAGCCTGTCCAGATCCCTCCGCAGAGCCTTCCTGCCCTCCAGCAGATCAACACTCCCGCCCAACTTGTCTGCAAACTGACTGAGGGTGCATTTGATCCCCTTACCCAAACCATTGAAAAAGAGGTTAAACAGGACTGGCTCCAAAACTGAGCCCTGGGGAATACCACAGTGACCAGTCACCAGCTGGGTGTAGCACCACTCACCCCACTCTCTGGGCCAGGTATCGAGCCACTTTCTTACCCAGTGATGAGTGCACCTGTCCAAGCCATAGGAATCCAGTCTCTCCAGGAGGATGCTGTGGGAATTGACATCAAAGGCTTGACTAAGGTCCAGGTAGACAACATCCACAGCCTTTCCCTCATCCACTTGAGTGGGTCGTAGGAGACCCAGTTGGTCAGGCAGGACCTGCCTTTCACAAACCTGTGCCATCTGGGCCTGATCCCCTGGTTGTCCCACATGTGCTGTGTGATGGCACTCAGGATGGTCTGCTCCATGACCTTCCCCAGCACCAAGGTCAGGATGGCAGGCCTGTAGTTCCCAGATCTTCCTTCCAGTCTTGTAGATGGGTGTTGCATTTGACCTTCCTGGTTAGCCAGGACTGCTGATAAATGATGGAAATGGCTCAGTGGGCAGTTCTGCCAGCCCCCACCAGGCCCCATAGACCTGGGTGTGTCTAAGTGGTATAGCAGGTCACTGAACATTTCCCCTTGGATTATGGTGACTTCATTCAGCTCCCCATCCCTGTCTTCCAACTCACAGGGCTGAGTAGCTTGAGAAAACTGGTCTCGCTGTAAAGCACTTTAAGTTTTAAGCACCTCATCCTTTTCCTCATCTTTTGTCACTGTTTACCCCTGCATCCAATAAAGAATGGAGATTATCCTTAGCCCTCCTTTTGCTGGTAATGCCTTTATAGAAACATTTGTTATTGTCTTTTAGGGCAGTAGTCAGATTAAATTCTGGTTGTGCTTTGACCCTTCTAATTTTATTCCCCCATATGCTCACATTATCCTTGTAGTTCTTCCAAGTTTCCTGCCCCTTCTTCCAAAGGTCATTAAATCTTCTTTCCTCCCTGAGTTCCAGTCCAAGCTCTCTGTTCAGTCAGGCCACTCTTCCTTGCCACCTTTTGGCATATGGAGACAGCCTGCTCTTGCATCTTTAAGATTCCCTCTTGAAGAATGTTCAGCCTTTCTGGACTCCTTTGCACTTCAGGAGATGGGGCAAGCTCTCTGGAAGTGCAAGACAGTTCTGCTGGCCCCCTTCCTTTCTGCTCCAAGAATTTAAAAATCCATCATTTCATGATCACTGTGCCCAAGAGACTCTGTCATTATGGGAAAGGCTTTGACACAGGCTGGCAACTTGCATACCCAGGGCCTTCAAAAGGTTTGACATGGGTGATTTATGGATTTGTATGTTTGCCAGAAACACGTAAAATGCCAACTTACATGCAAGAATGTTGCTCAGTATAATGAGGAACACAAGAGACAAAGTTCTAACATGACAAAACACATAAAACACATAACAAAGGGCTCAGGGAGTATCTTTCCTGAAAGAAATTTCATGGGCGCAAGTGATAGTTTTGGGAAAACAAACTAACAAACCTACAAACCCCCATCAAACAACAAAATCAGGCCATAGAAATACTTCTGCAGCTTTGAGTGATTTTGAATTGCTTCGCAACCTTGGCTAAATGCACTTTGGTATCTTTGTACAGGATCAGTAACAAAAAAAAAAATGTTCGTAACAGCTTTCACTTGTTCTTGAACTTATGAGCTGGCATTGGCATATGAAGTGTGTGTTTTGTCTGACAATGCAGAAAGCAGTTATTAACTGCTGAAACACATTGCACATAAAGCTATTTCCAATACAAATTTTAAATCTCTTTTTACACATTCAGTGTTTGTGAGATGAACCATTATTTGGGGAATGAACCAAAGTATATTTTTTGTCTGAATGTAAAACAGAACAAATGCCACACTTTTAGAAACATTTGACTTTTCAAATGTTCAGCAAATTTATAGATTTCTTACAAAAATGCTTTAAGAACTGAAGTAAATACTAAAAATATATTCTTCATATCTTCCTGCTGAACCCAAGACTAAATTCTAAGGGTGTAGAAACTTAACAGAATTGAAAAGGGTTTGCTTTCAACAAAAAGACTGACCTAACTTGAAAAATACAATCAAAACCATCATGATGGACGACACTGGAAAATAACTGTTTGGTTAGTTGATACTTAGGACTGGTGGTAATGAAAAACTTAAGTAACTCAGGTAGCTTCGAAAAACAGTATGATATGAAACATCTGGTAATTGACTTTTTATTCTAAAGGTGGCAGAAATTGCCAGATACAAACATTGCAGGTGAAAACTGTTGGAGAATACTTGCATGGAATGCCAGTTAGGTGACACCTATCTTAAGACGGTAGAATTTGTGATTCAGAGGAAAATACGTGCAGCATTGTAAGGACAATATATTTTAAAAAATAAAAGGTAGACCAATAAACTTAGGCAACCATCTTCTATCCTCTTTTGCCAAGAGTCTGAGAGAGACAAGCTGTGAGCAGGCTGGCAGTTAATAAAAGATACTATAGTGAAAGTGAAATGAAAAACTATTTCTCATGAAGAAAGACAGGAACCATAGTAAGAGTTCAAAAGGTCTGGCTAAAAAGTTCTTTAAAAATTTGAAAGTCAGAATGAAGTTGTGTGAGCAAGGGGTATCAAAGGACAAATCCTAAGAGTGACTATATAGGGATAACACAATAACTGATCTTGATAAAATTAGAGGTTGAGATTAAAAAGGTTACTGCTATCAAGGGACACAAAAGCCCAACCAATATTCTGTAAATGGATTGGGCATAAAAAGAAGTTAAACCCAAACCCCCATTATTTTATGAGGGAGAAAGGCAAATGGCACAGATTTTTTTGTTGCTCACTTTGATGCCTTGATCCCTATTCTTAAAATCCGAGCCGAACACGGTTAGAAGGGAAAAAGGGGTTTTTACCTCGGTATTTATTTCAAGGATCCCTGGTGCACTCCGTCCAGGTGGAACACTCCCAACATGCACATCGAATGCCCACCCCAAAATGCACACCCCCAATAGATCGGGTATAGAGTTCTAGGTCATTAGCATATCTATCAAAGATTCCCCAGTGAGTGAGGCTAAGTGAACCCCCCTCCCATTGGAACCCCCCCCGGACCGACCTATCTTTTAGTTTACAAAATGTGTTCCAGAGACGACCTTGGTGTCTGAGGCCTCTAAGATGTGTAGTCTCCTAACTCAACAAAATATTAAGTCTAGGAATGTAGGCTGAAAAGAAACACTAAGAATACAAAAGGCTATAAAGGTATATAAAAGAAGTATAAAAGAAAAAGCAAAAAATCATTATGGCATCAACTTCAAAAACAGTGATCAGATACTTAATGAAATGAATTTTAATGAAGGAGTAGGACTGGAGGCAATATTAAGTGAAAAACATTTCAAAAAACCTGAAGTATTAAGTACTTTCGAAGTAGCAAGGACAGATAAAATTCTGTATGTTCCTTACAAACCAGCAAATGTCCTCCCTGAACCATTTACAATTACCTTTTATAAGTAATGGAGGTTCCAGAGGATTTCATTGGGCCTATCTTTTGAAAAGGGGGAAAGCTAAGTGAAATAAAGAAGAGTGAGCTACCTTTCAAAACACAAAAAATAAAAGAACTAAAAAAAACCAGGGGATGATAAGGTGATGAAAAGTAACCTGCAAAGACTGGTCAAGAAAGAAATCAAACTAGGCTTGTTCCTCCTTGCAACATGGATCCCTCCTTTTCTGACCTTTAGTTCTTTCACTAAACATTTCATAGAAAGTTCTACACGTTCCCAGAGTCCCATTAAAAGTATCCCATAATAACCTTTAAACAATTGCAAAGTGCCCTTTCCCCTGCATGCCACAGCAAATCCCCTGTAGGCAATACTTCACTGGGCCAGGAGCTCTGGGAGTTTTTCTTTGTGTTTCACACCAGGGACAATGGTCTAATCTCTTTCTTTTATTAACCTTAGGAGCAGAGAAGCTGTGCCTTCCAGTTTTCACTGATTATGTTAACTAGGGCTCCTCTGCATGTCACAACTCACCTGAACCTCACCAGGCTTTTAGCATGATTAATCCCATAGTCTAACAACAGTCCAATGGCCACAGCCTGTGACCTGGAGATTCAAACTGGACATTTGGGAAAGCTTGTTCACCTGGAGTAGCAGAGCAGGGGAAAAGGTTTCCCAGATGGGTTGTGGAACCCCCATACTTGGAGATTTTTAATACAGGCTAGTCACAACATGACTGAACTGGTGTTGGTGATAATTGTGCTCTAAGTGAGGTTGGCTAGAGACCACCAAGACAACCAACACTTCATCAACTGTCTGGACTTCAGAGAAAATAAACTTTAAAAGTACCTAGCATTTCAGGTCTGATCCAGATTTGACATATTGCAAAATATGAGTCAAACTCCAAGTCATATTTTAAACACTACCTATGTAGGTAGCAGTCAGCTTTCAGGATAATTTATACTACAGAAACACACCTAAGTAAAATCAGCTAGTTGAAAATATTTTCCATCTGAATGTATCAGTTTTACCTCAAGTACCTGAACAAAAACAAATAGAAAAAAATATTTGATAAATACCTTCACAAATATTTGAGTCAAGAATTTCAGGTGATTACCAGCCCAAAGACATTTAACAAGCAATGTATTGATCTTAATTTTAAATCAATTAGCTATGTGATTTAGTTTTACACATTGTAGCTTAACCTTGTAATATAGGAGTCTAAAAATTATTTTCTCAACTGGGACAAGAAGCAGCTGGAAGCATTGCTATGGTAACCATCTAATTTCCAAAGAGAAATTCTGTGACTTCTGTTGCTCTTTATCAAACTCACAGCTCAGTAGCATTGCTAAAAAAAACAAAAAGGGAGGGGGGCTTGGAAGGATCATGAAAAGCATGCTTCAAAACATAAGGCAGGCTTTAAGTAAACAAAGTAAATTCTCAGTTTGATGATGAGCCCAAGGAAAAGAACCAAACTAAAAAAACCAAACCAAAACACATATATCCCACCACTCTAACATGTGTCTTTGCAAAGGACTGTGGAATCAATCTCTCCTGGAAATTATGTTTATCACAGATTTCACTGTCTCACACTAACTACGTGACTTAGTTTCTTGATCCTACTGTTTAAGGAAAATTGATAGCAACATGAATAATACATCGGGGGTGGATAGGGTGGAAGAAAAAAATATTCTGTCAAAGCAACACATTTTACTGCCCACAGCTCTCCCCAGGAGAGAGGTTGAGATCATATCATAAGAATTAGTCAGATTGCTCAATGACTACTGAAAGATTTTAAGGAACTTTGATGTTAAGAATCTATAGTCTAAGAACTTGTACAAAATAGAAAACCTGCAATACCTCTTTAATACGTTGGTTCTGAAAAAACTGTAGAATTTAGAAATTAAGGGAAATTCATGCATAACCTCAGGGTTATGGTTTAAATTCTTATTTACCCCTGCTTCAGTCTGTTTGGCTAAATGCTCTTTCCTGACTACTGGAGTATTGCATGGTTATGGCAGACTTGGGGGGCAGATGATGGTCACTCAGACAACTGTCTGGAAGTGCTACAGCAGTACAGGGCCATACACGGGCTAAAAGTGAATTCCTACAGGGTAGGCTGGGGGTTTTCATCATTTGTATCTGCAGTCACACTGTCTGTGCTCCACTGCTGAGACCCATACCCCTGCATTGGCTGGAGAAGGAACACTGTATGGCAGAGCAAGATCTTCAGATGCATTCAAGGATTTTTCCACAGGTATGAATGCAACCTGGCTGCACTGGTAACTTAAGTCCATATTTTGTTCATAAAGGAGCTAACTGAAGCAAGTAAGCACGGCTAAAAATAGTAAACAGAGTAGAGCCCAGTTCCTGGTTCAGATTTCTGTTAATAAACTACATCATGTTGTTATTGCAGAAATACCTCCTTATTCAAATTCCTAACTTGGAACATAAAGGAATTATTAGGATGTAAAAGTATGTAAACATAAACTATATATATCAAGTATTAAAAACACATAAGGAAAAAATAGACAATAAAACATTGTAATAGAAAAAATCCCCAACAAACAGTGCTTAAGTAAAGTTAGAAATTTAAATATTTTCAGATGTAACCATGTTTTGCAAAGAAGCAAATTTAGAAAGTGGAATTAATTTACTTTTTAAAAAAAGCTATCAAATTTCAACAATGTTCAAGAGGATTAAAAAAGGCTAATGAGGGACTGCAAAGCTGTAGAGGCACTTAATAAGCTTCAGAGGGCAAGTGTATTCTATCATATACAAAAGATGCAAAATAGCTAGTGTATGAAGAAGATCATGCAAAATTTTTGTAATCAACAGATTTGACTGAGAGGCAGAATTCTACAATGTGTTTCCTTACTATGTGATACTAATGAAGGGAGTTGAAAGCAACAGGTGACTTTTGGTGTTAGTTGCTGGGATTTAAGATGACTTTTTTCACAAAAAGCTATCCAGACCCTTTGGACATTTTGTTCAATTCTATTTTTTCCCAGTGAAAAAACTGTAAAGAAGTATTTGCAGTGAACTGTGTCTGATTCTATAAAATCCTTCCAATACTCTCCTCAGTGTACACTTAAACTTTTTTGAAAAAAAACAAACTCTAACAACAAAATAAGTTTTAAATATATTACAAAGAAAGCCCAGCAGTTTGATCAGATCTTTCCAGGACAAATGACCTCTCCACCATTAGTCAGCTACCTGGTGATAGAAATAATTGGTTGCTACCAGTGAAACACTTGAAAGAACAAGTGATGTATACAATTATTTCTGCCAGCACCAGCTCAATAGAGCTTGTGACTGCAATTTCAACAAGACTCTTGTAGTCTTCATAAAAATGAAGGGCAAATAGAAGTGAAAAAAATTCTGTGCAAATAGAAGTAACAAAAAACAAACCAAAAGAAAAGAGGGAGTATCAACACTACAGTCCAAGACCAAAAATGAGAGGATTTCAGGAAAAGGTTCCTCAAGGAATCTCTACTCATTGTCTGTAGATGCTCATGTCTAATGGGGGGGATCCTTACAAAGCTATGGGTAGAAGTATTATGTTTATGAAACAAACATCTAGATCCTTTAATCACAAACCTGGTAATAACACCAAAGTTCAGTTCTGAGCACTTTCGGTAAATATGATGATGGATGCTGTACTTATTCCAGTATAAGTCTTCCAGTAACTTCTAGTAACTGCTCTACCTCTCATCTGAGCTCCTCCTCTTTCTGAGAGAAAATGTTTAGCATGGCAAAAATGCAGGGTCATTAGGAGGTTTGACTTCCAATTTCTTTGGATACTCTACTAATAGAGCTCATGCGTTTCTCACTTGCCAAACTGAAGCATTCTGAACCACCCTTGAGAAAACAACTGATAGGAAAAGAAACACTCCTCCCTACTGCCAGAAATTTGTTTCAAGTCTTACTCTGTTCTGATCCCAGGAATGGAAAGTATTACTCCCAAGTATTTAACTGGATTCTCCATGCATTTGCATGGTAAATAGTAGTCCTATGCCCTGCACACCAGACTATGAGCTGGGGTGTCCTATTCTCCATTCTGAAACACAAACACATTCTGAAAAACTCACACCTGTGTGTACCAGACAGCAGGAAGACCTTTAAAGAAGCCAGAGAGCTTCTGAGGGGAACATTCTAATATTTCATACAGAAAAAATGTTCCTTTAAAAACCTTTTTCCTTTTTTACTTGCCCTGTTTGCAAATGAGTTTCACAACCTGTTATATTACTTTTTTATGTTTGTATTAAAATTTAAAGAATCAGTTGAAAATTCAGTTTCGTTTGAAAAATGTCACAAAAGGTTTTCTTTCTGTTGCATATTCACTACCATTTGCCCTTGACTGAATGACAACCTTTAATTAATTTTTATTTCTACCATCCATGCAGAACCAAACACATAATACAAATAATCCTAACTGAGATGTTTTGTGCATTATCAATAAATGAGCTAACTAGCTAAAGTTCCACTTGTTTTTCCACAGAAAATTATTCTGTCATTAAATCTTTATAGCCTTATTAGAAACAAGGTATTGCTAAAAGGTTACTGACAGCATAATTGAAGGAATAACCTTGTAATTTCAAAAGTTAATTTCAAAAGAACCCATTTTCCTGAAAAATCAATATTTATCATGAAAGAGGAGGAATAATCCTTTACCGCTTTTGAAACACAGAAATAAAATAAATTAAAATGCCTCAGCCTATTTATGACCTCAAGAAGCTTTCACTAGCTCAATCTGAAAATAGACTAAAACTCAACACTATTCCTGCAGATAATTTTGTGACTAAAAGCTCCCTGAATATTGTACTAATATATGGCCTGAATCACCTGATTACACACACAGTATAATGTTCAAAATAGTCATTAAGATCTAAGATCCTGTCTTTAAAGCCACTGAAATGATGAAAGAAGTAAGATTTTTTGAAATTCTATTTTTCTTTTCACTATCATACTGATTGCTTTTTGGAACTCCAAGTGTAATAATGTATTTATTAGAAGACTATTAGACAGAATGAATCCTGCACTGAGTGGGGCAAAACTGGCTAGACTGTACCATTTAGGGAAGAGCCCTAAATGGGTGCCCAGTTTTTACATCATGACAGGGAAAGACTGATGAACTTGATCTCTTGAATGGCATAGCAATCTTTACCAGATGGAAAGAAACAGAGGACAACTGCTTTTTTTTCACTTGCATGGGTAATGGGCAAATACCATTTGGCAAATACCAAACAGGCAAAGAAGTCGGTGCTCTCCTAAAGGCTGTGACTACAGTTCATTTGCTCACTTGTCTCCTGCCAACACTACATTCACCTAGAAAACAATGTCTGTGGAACATCATGGAAACATCTTCCAGCTACAATTTTTTGGAAACCTTAATATTTGAGTTAAATATGCCATGACAGCAATACTTAAATTTTCTTCTACCTTTCGGGACTTTCTCCAAATTCTTCTCATCTCAATTAATTATAGCTTCAAGTATCTTACTAAATGAAACAATGCCAGAGAACTTCCCTGGACATGGGAATCTGCTGATTCATAGTATTAAGCTTGTGCAATAGCTGTCAATACATTTTTGGAATATGCCTAATAACAACACTGTCCCTACCCTCCCAGTAATTCCTGGATATGGTAGCAAAGCTAACGGGGCAACAAACCACTCCTGAGCCGCGGTGCCCCTGCTCTGTTTTGGAGAGCACAGCACGCACAGGGGTGGTTCCTGCCAAGCTGGCCTCTGTGCCAGTTCCTGCTTGGCAACGAGCCTTTGGAGACACAGACCATGATTAAGTCTACTAAGTGGGACCTTCCCAGTGCCCTGTGCACCACAGGTGCATCTTGTGCTTTTCGTGCCTAAGAATGTGCAAAATGTGCACATATAATCTTTTTAACCTTTTAACATTGTTCAGTAAATCTGCTTTTCCACTGATTTAAAGTATAAAATTTAAAGTTCTTTCTGTATTCCTTAGCCCATCAACAGTACATGTAAACACTTCCATTTTCCTTCAGTTTGTTAAATTAGCATAATATATAGCCGTACATATCCATATTTTATTCTGACACAGAATGAAAATCACTAAGGGTTTGTTATTATTTATTTAGTATTGGTTATTTTCCTAAAAGAAGTAAGTTTCAAATGAAGCATCGAATTGTAGGAATACAAATTCACTATCTACTTACTACCAATAGCAGCAGAATTAAGGTCAGACATGTCTTAAACATTCAAATTAAACATGCAAATAAAATCCTTTTAGTACTTTAAGGTACTGCTATCAATGTTAGCCTGTAAAAAGAGGGTCCTTTCATCAAACTGTAAAACAAACTTTGTCCTCTTAGAGCTAATGATCACACATGACCTTCATGCAATTAAGGGTACAATTAACACCCAAGTGGAGATGTTTAAATGATTCTTAGTGATGTAATACACTTTCCACTAAGTTGGAAAATGGTATGTACTTAAATTGCCTAGATTGTTTTGGAAATCTTGACATGCAGTTACTTAAATGGGTTGCTTTAACAGATATATATAAAGATCTACATAATAATGCTTAACAAACATGCTCTTTAAGATTACATACTGGATTTTCTTCAGTAAGCTCATAGCCATACTATCTGAGTACCCAATATTCATTAGCAGATTTATCTTCACAATTACTTTTGAGACAAGCTTCTCATAACTCATAAGCAAGAAATTGAAACAGAAATAATACGTTTTGTACAGTCTGACATTTGCATCAGAACCCAAGGCACTTGTTACTAAAGTCCTCTTCACAAATACGAGTCTTAATCACAAGCCAGCCTCTCTGAAGCAATACAAACCCCATTTACAGAGCCATTATCATCCCCACTGCATCAAAAAGATAAAGAGCACCAACAAATATTTTTTTGTTTAAAACAGTGAGGGGAGATAGCTGTACATAAGATTTCTTCCTTCCACGTGAAGAATGTGAGCATCTTTGATGATGCATTGATAAAATTATTTCAAACTGTTCTAAACACCTTCCGGACCATCTTAAATGACTAATAGCTAAAACAGGCTTCAGCAAAATATGTCTCCTCTCCTCTACATGGCTTGTCATAAATTCAGTTGCCCACTCATTCAGAAGCTAAAGCTAAATGAGCTCTTCAGCTACAAATCCTCAAGATGCAGTGAGCTCATTGTATTACTCACTCTCACTGCCAGGAACAGAGAATTCCTGCCTCTGACTGAACATTTCTGGTGCTTTCTGCTGGCTCTGGGATTTCTTTGATCCTTCTGTGAGCTGATTTAACTTTCTAAAACATAGGAGAATTCCGGTAGACTGATGAACCAACTTCTCTTGTTAAATCAATGCATGACAAAGGCTGAGAAGTACCAGAACTTGTAATCAGAAGGCAGCGGGGTTACCCAGTCCAAGCTGAGGGACCATGTCTTCCTCCTTTTGGCAATAAGGAAATCAGCTTGTCTATAGTCCAAGTAGTTTCTGTAAATCTTTAATTTCTGTTTTAATTGCTGCAATTTAGTCTGCCTTATGTTATCCCAAGAAGCCTCACTAAAAGGCATCTATGGGGTTTTCTTTGAAAATGGTGATGTCAGACCTAATGCAGAAGACTGACTCCTAAAAATCTGTAAATAAGAAAATAAAACTGAACAACAGCAAATATTATTTTCTGCAGAAAGTCAACCTTGTATTATAATAATAACTGCTACAGGATCAAGTAAGTTTTGCCTAGTGGCATTTGTGATAGCCCAAGGCCACATTACAACTTTAATTGACTTTGCTGGTTCTGACTGTGGTAGTTACAACCTTCACAGTGGCCGGTGTTGTGGCTGTGGGTCACGTTTAGGACTTCTACTGGAAACTGTCGATAACCAGAGACATTTTCATTACTGCTGCACAGTGCTCCCACAGAGCCAAGGCGTTTCTGCTCCTCACCCCACCCCACCAGCAAGGGGCCTGGGGGTGCACAAGGAGTTTGGAGATGACACAGCCGGGAAAGCTGACCCCAACTGACCAAGGGGGTATTCCCAACCATATGGCATCATGCTCTGCATGCAGAGTGGGGGGAAGAAGAGTGGGATGTTTGGAGCGATGACTTTATCTTCCCAAGTACGCACTGCTGGAGCCCTGTTATCCTGGGGATGACTGAACATCTGCTTGCCCATGGGAAGCTGTCAATTCCTTCTTTTGCTTTGTTTGTGTGTGCAGATTTTGCTTTCCCTGTCAATCTGTCTTTATCTCAACCCACGAGTGTTCTTAGACCCTTCTGACTCTCCTCCCCATCCCACCAGGTAGAAGTGAGCGACCTGCATGGGGTTGGGCTCCTGGCTGAGGTTAAACTACAACAATGACCAACTGACTCTAAGTGACCAATGCACTCTGGCTACAACCTCTTTGATCACTTGACACACAGATTCCAGCTCTAAAATTTTTAAAAAAAGAGTAACTTGCGGTAGTTCAGCAGCAGACTAATACACTTCTAGAAATTGCTTTAGGACAAAGGTGTCTGAAAAGGAGCTGAATAATGTACAAGATTTTTGGGCTTGGATTTTTCTGGTAACAGGTTTCTGAGAGCAGGACACTGCATCGGATCCTGATGCACAAAGAAACTGCCTCAACCTTCATATAAAAAGTCCTAAAAAAAGGAAAAGTGTTGAATATTCCATATGCTCCTTCCAAAGTTCTACTAGGATCCTTACAATTCCTGTAAACTTTTTCACTCTGAACTCTTAACAAAGATTTTCATCTTTACATGGCCTGAATTCTCCATTCTCCCTTGAAGACAAATCAAGAACATGAATGGACACCAGGAAAAAGGGCAGAGATATTAGTTCCTACCTTTGTAACATGGAAAAATGCTTAAGTATGATTAATTACAATTGAATGCAATTCAGTTGTTATTTCAATCACTGTTAAACAAAAGTAACTCATGGCTTGTACTTTCCAGGATAGCACAGTAACAATGCTAATTGCTCCATCTTCAAAGAACTGCTTCCTGTTTTTCATCTAAATTTTTCAGTAAGATACTGCTGAAAGAGGTGGGGGTTTTTTTTGTGGTTTGGGTTTTTTTCTTCACCAATGAAACCTGACACTTATTTCAGTAGATCCTTCCAGCAAGAATATCCAAACATCCTCTTGTCTCCACTGAAAATATTTTACTTCATATGTGAAGCAAAAAGACCATTCAAGCAAAACAAAAAGAGAGTAAAAATGAGCAGCTTACTTTGCAGACTGAAATCTTTCATTGTCCACAGAAAACATTGGGTTATTTCTTCTCCAACATCTTAGAAATTGACTTATTTATTCTCTTGCAACTTTAATGTTTCCCAGCGTAACTAGTAAATACTAGTAAGTATTCTAAGAAAGTTTATAGCCCTCTCGTGTGTGAGACAGAAAAAATAAATGCATTAGAATTGATTTTGCTTCAGATGTACTGTAAGTGAATGTTAAATACCATTTTTGGAAGCAGATATACATTACCTACACTGCATGGACACTGTTACCTAAGAAGTTACCAATTAAAAACATGAAGAAGAATAGCATTTATGCTGAAAAAAAAAATGGATTGTTGCTGATAGGGTTTGGCAAGTATTGCTGGCATTTTAATTTGCAAATGTTTAACTAGTGAAAAACAATCAGTTTTTTCAACTCTTCTCTGGGTAGCTTGAAAAGATATATAAGAGATATACAGGCATGCTCAAAGAACAAAATTCTGCCAGTGACTTAGCATTCCTCAAGGGCCATATACTTTGGAACATAATTTGTAAGATGAGCAGAATTTAGCTTCCTACTACACTTCTTTCATTTTAAAATGAGTTAATTTTAACTTCATTTAAAGTTCTGTATTTGGCCTCATATCATAACACTACTAAGTTGAAAGCACAGCATGCAGAAAAACAGTAAGAAGCCTAAGTGTCACAGAAATGATACATGTAATTTAGAAAAGAAAGATCCAAGTCTTGACAGCTTAAATGACTTTCTCATGCAAAATACTTTGCTTTTTTTCCTCCCAAAGAGTTTTAGCAGACAGTAGATCGGAATAAAACTGGGCAATACATAGTGGAAAATCTTTGAATTAAAGATTGCCCAGAGAGGCTGTGGAGTCTCCCTCACTGGAGATATCCAAGAACCATCTGGATGCAAGCCCGTGCCATGTGCTCTGGGATGACCCCGATTGGGAGACTGGACCAAAGGACCCACTGTGGTCCCTTCCAACCTTAACCACTTTGTGATTCTGTAAATTGTAGAGGCAGCAAACAGCATAAAACAACATGATTTTATATGTAACATGTGACAAGCTGATACAGCAAATTACTCAGTAAACTCACAACTCAATTTTGAAAGGATGATTTGTTCATTTCAGAACTCAACAGCAAGTGTAAAACATTAAAGACATCTTAAAACTGAACTCCACTTCTATTATCTTTGAATTTTTTAATACATTGTTTTAAGACATTTATTACTGTGAAACACATTGTATAATTTATTTTAATTCTCTACAGAACAATATAGTTAATTCAGTATCATCAACAACTTTATACAGATACAGTATTGAAGCCATGTCCTCCTTTGCTTACTGTCAAGTACAAAACAGCTTATACAGTCTAAAAAAAAGCTACAAACCACACTTGTAGCATAATGTATGTTGTGCCTGGTTAAAGTTTACAGTAGTGGCTTTTTGATCTTTCAAGACAAATAAACATGACACCACATGATAACAAACAGCTGTGCAAACTCAGACTTAACTACCTCCTCTTTCCAGAACTACTTTTCCCTGCTTTACTGCTGCTACCACCAGACTTGCTGGAAGATTTTGAAGAGAAAAGTCTTGTCATGAATTCAGACACATCTGGCAGCTCATGGTTGGAATTCAGCATGTTCATTGACTGCTCCATTTCCTGCATGCAAAGATCAGATATTCTTAACAGCTTGTAACAATTCTGGCTGTATCTAAAGCATCAGTTGAAAGATGGTAAGAGAAGGATACCAAATTTTCCCAAATACTGTTTTACTTTTTGTAATTCTCCAGGATACATATTGCTACACAGTTTCGTGCAACCACAGCCAAACACCCAGCTACACATAGAAACATAAAACCCCAAAAGTAAAAGCAGTGGGGTATGGAAAACGGTAACCATGTCTTAAGCAGTCTTACAGGGCAAACATCTGATAAAAAAAAAATCTAAATGATAAAAATTATTTCTTTTCAGTACTACTCTTCTCCATATTAAAATTTAGGCTATTGTTTAGATATTCAGATCCGTGTTCTCATAGATGTCACACTTTTGTTTTTCAAATTAGTATTATTCATAGCAAATTAACAAATTTTTGATGCTTTTTAAAGGGATTAGATATTTTTATTGCCCTACTTTCTGACATCAAGCTACTAGAGTACTGCAGCTGAGTTTTCATTCCTTCAGGAAAGAAAGGATTTTAATGTAAGACCATATATCCAGATAAGCTTAATCTAACTTCAGGGTTTAGCACAGTGCTTCTGTGAGATGAATTAGCAGATTTTAAAATAAACCAATCTTGAAGTACTTTTAATGCATACAACAGCTGAACTGCATGTCCACAATAGAATAATGCCTATAGCAATTGTGAGTTTCATGTGGGATTGTCTTGTTCTTCTCCCATTCAGAATGATGGATCTTTAAGTGCTTTCAAGACATTTTAGTAGCCTTTGTTACTATTGCATCTACACTATACCTGTAGTTACCACCTCTACAACAAGCACAGTTACTAAATCAATAAACTTTCTATACAAACTAATGCTGTGCTGAATCCATAAAGGAAAACAAGTTAATTTGAAAAATGTGATACAAGCTCCATATACTCCACAAGTTAACAATTTAATACATGGTCATCTAGAGAATGCCATTGCAATTTACTCTTAAAAACAACTTTTCCCTACTCTTTAAAGTTAAGTTAAATTATAAGCAAAATTCTTTCAACTTAAAAATTTCTCCTTAAGAAGTCATATCAGTTATCAGAAGTTTTGATGGTTTTACCATCAGAACAGCCTGTCTATAATTAGTGTCAGATCAGTGAAAAAAGTAAGGAATATATAATTATCTTTGTCTAAAATTCAACTTCCAGAGTTCAGCTTGGTTTGAAGAACATGCCATGAATACCTAGCGTATCTTTGTATCTATTTTTTAATCAAAACTATAGTCAAAAGAGCATTACAGAGCTCTGATATGTTTTTTACTTATGCTTATTTCTTATTTAAAAAAAAGACTCAGACACCTACTGTCTCACTACTCACTCACCAGTACTACGTGTTGACAAATAATTTTACAGAAAAAGGAGTTTTTAGTTAACCAGGCCTTCAAAACACAGCCACCCATGACAGACAAATAATACTTGTAAAAATAGAAGATTTAGCAAACATCTTGAATCTCCATTTTGTCCTAGCCTTCTGCTATTCGGCATTTTGCATGATGAAAGGACAATTAATCAGATAATTTAATGACTACATTAAGACTCCATATCATATGCACTAGGGTGACATCTGGATTTAACAGTGTAGTTAACTGCGGTTTAGGCTGAAGGGAAAGAGAACCCCACATCACACTCTTAGCAACACACTTGACACTTATTAAATGACTCATTGTTAAAACAGCAGCAATGTATTAGCTGAATAAATGATGCCCATTAAGCCTTATTTTAAAGAACAGTTTTGTTTTTATTACTTTTCTGTCCCTTGAAATCTCATTATCTTTGGTCTCTACCTTTGCATCAAATGAACATACTTACCCGCCTCATATCAGGATCACTGGTGTTGACAACTTTAGGCAAAAGCACAAATATCAGTAATGGAAGAACCATCATCATCACCTACAGACAAAACAGGAAATACCTCTTCAGCTTAGTTGTAGCTCTAAACACTTTTAGACCTACTAAAATAAAATGAAGCTCTACTAAACAGCCAAACTCTAGAACTACTGCATTCTGGATCAGTAAGCCAGCAACACTAATCCACTTGTCAGGAAAGAAATCTGGTAAGGGACTATCATGCTTTAAATAACAGATTTCAAAGCTGGACCAATAAAGCAAATGGTTGTTCTCTCTTACACTTGTAATTACAATTTTGCACCATGTTGATCTCTGCAATACTAGAACAGTATCACATTGTCAAAGGAGGAGACTATGGGCTATTTTCAGAGGACCTACATTAACAGTGGTATATAGGGGAGGAGACGTCATAGAAAAACTTTCCATTTGTAAGCAATTGAAAACAAAGAATACAGTCCTCTCAGAAGAGCAAAGGGAAAATCCACATTTTTCCTCAACTGTTTCATTCTTAGTGTTCTCACAAGTAGCTGTATTTGGATCCTCAGCACACTTGTAACATTTGTATGTTTCCTGTACATACCATAGGGTTCATGAGGAAATCTGTCCATCCCCAAGATTCTCTCTTTATAAAGTATGAAGGTGGTCCAGAAGATTTCATCTGGAGTGGGTAAGGCAGCCTGACAACTTCAGAGGGTTTGATGTAATTCACGTATCTTGCTCTATTAAGCAAAATTTAAATAATTGAAAATATAAATATAGAATCTTTAGTAAATAATAAAGATTTTTTAAAAATCCAAACAAGTTTTAATAAAAGATTACAAACAAAATCATCTGCTAAGCAGTGTCAGCTAGGCTTCACTTTTTAAAAGCTAATTTCTCTCAGCAGCATGTTTTATGAAATCAAAAGCAAAACAGTTTTTGTCACCTTGGTAATGAGCAAGAAGAACTATGCTGTTTAGGGTCCAGATTTGAACAGTGTAGTGTAGTTTAACCAGTTTGCTCAGGACATCAATTACTTGTATGTGAAGTTAGTACCTTTTCCATAAGTGCATTATTTTGCATTTATCAATACTGAATCTTACTTTGTAAGGTTTTTCCATTGTTCTTCACTATTATTCTTCATTGGGGCCTAATATTTAGATAATTACACAGTACTAACACCTTTGTCACTCTTTTGACCCATTTTTCATCATTTATGAATATTTACCCACTTTGTGCAACTCCAGGGATGACTTCTGCCCATAAATCATTTATTCCTTCTGAATTTTTCACCAAATACTCATCTATGGAATGTCTTTCCCTCCTACCTTATATTACGTATTTTCTTCAAAACTTGAGATTTTCAAGTAGATCTTACCAAATACATCGGTTATCCACATGCTGTTTCCTCTTTCTAGGAACTTTTTAAGGCATATTTTTCTAAGGCAGCACATCCCTTAAAAAACCCCTGTTGACATCTTCCCCAAGTATCGTCGTTTTTCATGCATCTCTGACTCCTCAGCTGCATTCCTCATTATAGTTTTTATCTGTTGGACTGGTAAAGATGCCAAACCTCCTGCTGCTTTCCTCTGCAGATGTATCCTAGCAATTTACTCAACATCAAACCTGTTACCTCACTAGTCCTCACACACACAAACAGTGCTATGGGTGAGGTTATGCCCAATATTTTGTCTATATCTTTGTATTTATTACATATTAATTATTGGCAGTAAGATATTAGCAAAGTATAAAAATATATAAATTACATAAAGTTTGGAAAAAACCTAAGCTCAAACAAATTGTTTGAAGTTATTATAAACCCAAATACTATTATAATATTATAATTATATATAATAATCATATTACAAATTTTTATATTAATTAGTATTATAAACAGACTGCACTGTTTTCAGTGAGATTTCAATTTTTATCCCCTCCTAAATATACTGCAGGAGTATTTACACTGATGTTTGTATTCCTAGAAGTTAAGATGCTATGTGCATGCCTGGACAAAGAAAAAGCAACTACAAGCATGTTCATTTAAATGAAAATCACCTTAACAGGTAGATTTTTCTGTATTACTGAATAGTTTGCAGTTACAGTTATACAGTCAGGAGTGGTTTGGCCGTAGCACAAAAACAAGCTAACAATCCTACAGAAATAATGCAAACTGGCAACTGCTAGTATTAACCAGTAACTGTTACAAGTACCCTATGGGGGTGCACCAGAAATATTTAAAATTTCATTGTGCCAAGTCCTGACAGAACATTTATTAAAGAAATGGAAAAGGGAAAAATGAAAAAAAAGTGTTGACAAATAATAAAGCAGTTAACTGATTTACACCTAGATTTTATTTCAGGATAGCTGCATAAAAAAATAAGAAAAGCAAACAAATAAATGGACTTTTAAAGTCCATTTTCTTGTATTTCAGGCCATAAATATGAAAGGAAGAAAGATATCAGACTTTGAAATTTGAGAAACGTGCTTCTAGAAGTGATGTTAAAAGAAGCTGACACATGCAGTCTGAGATGGAATATCAGATCTACAGGACTGTTTCCACGAGTTCTTGTACTGTGCTGTCAGGCACACGTAATTCATCAATACAGAGGTAATCAGGAAAGGCTCACCTCATTTTGCCTTTTGAAGTTATGTCAACTCGCACTGGCTCAAACTTATGAGCAGGGGATATAACTTCCACCACGTATGATCCTGAAGGTACATCATGAACCACAAAACTTCCATCTGTCCTGAAAAAAACAGTGAGTTCCTCATCATTTCAGTATGCTCCAGAATATAGGACAGGCTGCTCTGATGTTGGGGTTTTTTTTAAGCAGCTGTATTGTTTTATATTATAAATCTTAATATAACCACAATGACCAAAAGGAAAATTTAAATCAGACAGCACTCACAATATGAAGCCCACTAAGTTCATCAATGCATGCCACAACAGTAGCAGAAATTCCCTGCTAGGTTAAAGATTTTGTTGTGCCCTCAAGGTATTATCTTGCTGAAGGAATAATCTAACAGGTCAAATAAGATCTGAAATAAATTACATTTCATATAAGCAAGTGATGGCAAAAGTAATTTACACCTTCCTTCCTCCTTCTGAAATACATACAATGAAATTTACTTTGCTTCAGTACTTCTGCTGAGAGCAAAAACCCTCCCAGACTGACATCCTACAGAGTGTGGGTTGGTATTAGGGATGATTTGCAACGCACAAAAATAGCAATTTGTGCCTTTGTTGCGAAATAGCAGTTTTTACTTCTAATTGCTCCCTTTAGGACCAGCCCACGCTGGAAAGCTCAATAAGCAATGAGGAAACTAAGAGCTCTGAACATATACACAGAGGGGATTTTTACACAGGTGGCTTTTATTTTAAAATATGAAACTTGGATATTCGATGAAAATATTACTAAAAGGTTACTTGAAAGCTTCTGCATTAAAGGTACAGAAGTTTTCCTCCTATGTGTTCCCAGAAGTTTCCAATAAGGAAACCCTAGTGTTCTCTACCCTGTTAAGAGCAACATCAAAGATCTCTTTCCTGAAAATACGATTCAAAGTTAAGACAAAAATTTGTTCAAATGGCAAAAAAATGTAATAACACTAACACATCAGAAACATGCAACACAAAAACAAATAAATGAGCCCTCTTAAAAGTGAATTCTCAAAGAATTTGTCATTATGTCCTTCACACCAGATCTCTAACACGCACAACACTTAAGGACCTACCCACCTTTATGTGATGATTTGAATCCCTAAGAATGCTTACACTATCTTATATTGCAACTTCTACAAGGGTGTTTCCCTAGGAATTTCCTTTAAATTTCTCAAATACTGTAAAGAATGAAAAATTAAGGGTTTCAATTAAGCATTTAGAAATTTGCCAACCTGACAGCAATTATTACATCAGCTCCCAAATATGTCAGGCTCTCATAACTTGTTTGTAGTGGCTTAGCAGGTGTTACACTGTCAAGATTCTACAAGATCTGCAGAGCAGAATCTGTTGTGCTAATCTATTGACAGGACCCAAAGTCAGTGTTAAGTTTGACTCTTATTGCAGAGGGATTAATTAAAAGCTATGAATATTTATGAGGGTATATCTTGATTCCACACAATCTCATTTCTATACATGTTTTAAAAGCAATGTATTAAACTGCATTGAAAATCATGAAGAGGAATTTAGAGTTTACTTTTACTCTTGAAATTATGACATTTGTTCAGTTCTTAATTATGAGGATATTTTCTACGTCTTAGATTCTCTAGATCGTTTGCTTATCTAAATATATCCAGTACCACCCGAGACTGAAAAAGACGATGATTCTTTACAGCTTCCAGCTGCATTTGCATGATGTGTGAAGGAATAAAGCCATGTCCCTTAAATTGGCTTTCACCAGCACAGTTAAAAGTCTTTCACTGGTTTAACACAGAACTACGACTGTAACTTCTGCCATGAATATTTTTCCAGCTCGGGTAAATTCTTAGCCATGGTGAGGTTCCTAAGTAAGAAGTGGCAGAATTTACAACAGAAGCTGAGAATAAACACGGCCCTCCAGACAATGCAAACGCGTTTGGGCTTTTTGTTTGTTTGGGCTGTTTTTTTTTTTAATTAAAGTTACGCTCCTAAGTTTTTGGCCAGTAACCTGAGTCATCAGTTTGGATCCGCCTGCTGGAGGCTGAGGCCAAAACCTACGGCACTGCACGGCCCTTACAAGGCAGAGGGCCGGTGTTCCCAGTACCGAGAGCAGCTCAGCTCGGGATTCTGCGATTCCACGATCCCACAGCCGTGCGCGGCTGGCCGGGACCCGGCCGAGCCCTG
>VZRO01005957.1:1053133-1083977 GCA_013397915.1 Daphoenositta chrysoptera
CGGCCCGCACCGCCCCGCCCCGGCCCGCACCGCCCAAGCGCTGCCCCGGGCGGGTCCCTGCTCCTCAGCTCACGGCACGAGCGGGGGTGGAAGGGCAGGGACGGCCCCCGTGTGTTTCGCTTTGTGAGGAAAAGCTAAGGATAAGTTGCCGCGTAAAATGCGGAATGAAACAAATGTGAACCTGAAGAAAATCAATGTGTAAGAAGTCGATGTACCTTTCTTGGTAATGGATATATTTAAGGCATTTTAGTTAGAAATCTTAATAGTTACCGTGAAAACACAAATATTTTCTAGGGGGAGAAAAGTAACAAAAAAGCTTACAATAGGTTAAACTTGGCCTAAAGTGTCATCTTTTAAAATGATTTATAGCACTGCGGTTTGTTTCTGGTTAGTTTCAATAGTATGAAAATGTGTTACTTAGCAGGCAGGCACAGACTTAGGGGAGAAACCACGAGGGCTGTAATACCTTCCCTGCCCCCTAATTTCCCTTTACAAAGCACGTCCTGTTATGTCATATCATATGTATTCATTGTCATATTGTGGCTATGCTTGCTTCCTTTTACCTCTCTTATTTATGTCAGAGTTAATCACTGAACCTGTGGAAAACACTATCATTAAACAAGATGAACCTGGTCATCAGCTGACAGTAAAAACAATACATTATACTAGGCATGATTTTAAAAGCATATATCATCCTGTGTCAGTGGGATGTTGTGAATTATTTATCTGGTAGTATCTCTGAGCTGTCTCTACTTTGGAGACAATCAGGGAAGACATGTAATCAATCTATGAGGTTATTCTGTCACATAAGTTCACAAACGCCGAGAACTCTAGCAGTTTTGGGGGTGGAAACCTAAGAAAGCCAGAACTGAATAGTGCTAGAAGTACTTACTAATAGAACCACTAAGGAGTAGCATTTATGTTAAAGCTACTGACACAACACTCTTTCCAGTACAACACCACAGAGAGGCATTATCCTCATAGTGACATATCATGTTACTAGTTTTTACATGCAGTTGGTGTAAAAATGCTCCTATTTTTAAAATACTCTCAAGGAACTGTATTAGGATACTGTCAGACCACAGTATGAGCCCTCCAGTTTTAAAGATTTCCTCATCCTAATAATTTACTTTTATTACCTACACAATACAGTTTCTTGGAGAATCTTGAAGAACACAAAGAAATCCTTGAAGAACACAAAGAAAAAAACCCCTTATTTGTTCTTTCATAATCTAATCCGAGAAGCTTCTCTCTATGTATGTCATCCTGTTAACAAACCGAGAGGTTAATTAAACAGCATCTTGCCTTATCCAATAGCTGCATGCAATTGGCATGCACACTTTTCAGTGTTAGGTTAGTAGTCTCTTGTCCTCTTACCATGTAACTTCTTTACATATTAGAAGTTCTCTTTCATACAGATATATCAGTTACTGTATTTTTAAGTGAAAACAATTGAGAGAAAAATTAATTTGGTTGATTACTGCCTTTTTTTTTTTTTGTTTAAGACTAGCTACAATGGCAGTTTGACTGGATTTCACAAAGCTAATTTGTGAGTTTTCATATTGTGCTGTGGGTATTTGTCTTCTAGGTAAAAAGAAAAATCACAGAACAACAGTAGTACAAATGGAAACAAAGACATAAAAACATCCAGGTATATATTTATCAAAACAATTAGTACATCAGCTGGGAGATGCTACCTGTTTTTCTTCTGTAAGGAATTTTACTATTAGCAAAGTAATTTCTGCAGCTTGATTTCGAGTGAATCTCTCATCAAAAGACAGATAAAAGCCAAGTAACAGTTTCAATTCAATTCTATGAACTTGAAAGTACAGTCAAGAATAACCTCCATGTAGTTGTCTCTTCACTGATGGATTCACTCCTTGAATAGCAGCTACATAGAAAATTGCAAATTTCTTAGAAGTTCTACCCTGCTCACAAGCAAATTTTCGGTTTTGTCTGAGTTGCTTCAACCAGCTGTCACTAACACTACAGAACTGTCAGCCAGATGGATGAGAGCTGACAGTCCCTAATGGGTTGAACAGAGAGAAGGTCTAGATTAATGTAATGCCATAACGCTGAAATCTGTGTCTCCAGATTCTTGTCACCTTTGGTTTCACATACAAACTGAAAAAGGAGAGGAGACCCATTAAATCCCTCTGAATACCACACAGAATCTAAGATGATCATAGCTGTTTACAAAGAATTAAGTGGTTTGGGATACTGTTGGATACTCTTAAGTAGTAATAGAGTTTTTTAATCTCCCGAGGATAAAAGGAGTTTGCAAAAAATGCAGCAGAACTTATTTTTTGATGAATCCTTTTCACAGTTGGAATGCTAGCAAAACTTGCTACATGTTTTTTGCTTACAGGTCACCATTAGTAAAGCATTTAATTCACCTTTGAACATTTCATTGTAATTGCTCTGTAAACCTCTCTTTCCATAAAGCTAATAGTACCTTGGCTAGTATTTAAGTATTTGCTTTTGAAAATGATTTGTCATTCATACTGGTTTACTGTAATACAGCAAACAGACACTGGAGCACAAACAGCAGCAGCCCAAAATCTGCTTTGTGCGTGACTCGGGCTGAATATGCAGAGGTGTTGACTTTGACCAGACAAGCAGGGAGCACCTTCAGCCATCTGCCTCTAATCTTACCATAATCTTTGAGTCAGTCCCCCGATATAGATAACAGATAACAACACTCAACACACCACTTGAGTAATCCTGGTTCACAAATGTTCAGTGGAAGCAAAGATACAATCCTTGCTGACATGAAGAATAAATAAGAACTACATGTGCATCACGATACTCATAGCTACAGCCTATTTGGTTTTTGATAAACTAATTAGAGGTGAGAAGAAATCAAAATGCCCAGCCAAACGAGCAGATTTATGAGAATACACAAACTGAAGATAGATGGAACAGTTCAGCATAAAGGTACTGTGAAAGAACACAACCAGGTAACTAATTTACTAAGCTCTCTCCTAACCTATGATTAAACACAAAATTAAGAAAGTTTGTGCTGCATATGTCTTTCAGCACCATTAAAAGAAAAAAAAAATTATTGTAATGTGTAATATTGTAATGCCATCTATTGGCAATTTACTGTGCTATACTAGAAACGGTAACGGACAGAAAAGTCAGGATTGCAGCCTGAATTCAGCAACACCCTTTTTTCTCTTCTGAATGTAAGATGCCCTGAGGGGGTCTCTGACTTGGGGTAGAAACGTACGCAGGCCATCTTCAGTTGCTCCAAAATCCCAGTCTGCTTCAAACAGATTACCAGTTTAAAGAATGGACACGAAACTGATGAAGGGTCTGGAGCATGAGTCTCATAAGAGGCAGCTGAGGGAGCTGGGCCTATTTAGCCTGGAGAAAAGGAGGCTCAGGGGAGACCTTACTGTTCTCTAAAACTGCCTGAAAAGAAGTTGCAGCAATGTGGGGATCAGCCAAGTAACAAGTGACAGGAGGAAATGGCCTCTATTTGCACCAGGGGAGGTTTAGAGAGGACATTAGGAAAAACATTCTTAATCAAAAGGGTTGTCAAGCATGGGAAGAGGCTGCTCAGGGAAGTGGTGAAGTCCACATTCCTGGAAGTATTTAAATGACACGGCGATGTGATGCTTAGGGAATACGGTTTAGTGGTGGACTTGGCAGTCTCAGGTTACTGGCTGGACTCGATGACCTAAGATGCCTTTGGCAATCTAAATGACTCTGTTGGGGTAGATCTCTTAACTCCCTGCAAACTCTGCAGTTGCCAGAATTATTCACAGCATGTAGCTAGCACGTATGATTGAGGACTTTCCTGTCTCAGAGAGATAACATTCCCCTACTCCCTTGTTTGCTTTCACCTCAAGTTGACCGGACAAACTTCTTCAGGACTTTTTTTTCCCAAGAATGAATTGTTTTCAGCTTCTTATAATATATGTCCAAAACCATGAACAGGATACTCTGGCACTCTATCCTAGGAGATAGCAAATGCTGACAAAAAATGACAGATTGCAAGATGGTAGCCGGTTCTGTCTGGTTGCAACTAAGCTGATCTTTACTAAATTCAAATTTCATTCTTTGGTGGAAGAAATTTAATTAATAGTTTAAGTACAGGGAAAAGGAGCATGATTTTCTTGCTGTAAAAGTTTCCAGACTCCCTCCTGCAGGCAGAACAAATATGTGACATGATGGTAACCTGGAAGTCAGTTTTACAGTACTCTGACTGCACTCCTCATCTGCTCCTGTTCTCTGTAAAAATTTGTCCCTAACAGACAATTAGCACAACTGTCTGTTAAGCAGCAATTGTGCATTAACCATGCAAGCAGTGGGTTTAAGAACTGCAGCACTCATTAAGCTGACTAGGTAAGAAGCTATGACCCACAGAATGATGCTACACACGTCCTCAGATTCTTGTGTTGTTACTTGTATGGACAGAACCTGTAATCATTCACATGAGGCTAGAATGACACATCACTGTGATGTTTGGATTCTAAAAATATAAGCGGTTTAGAATCCTTATTTCTTGGTATGCAGTCTAAAGGCTGTTGTTTTTTTACATCCAGATTTTACTTCCATAATGCCACAAGGTGGCCTCCACATCATACAGCATTATCATCATGCCCTGTACAGAATGACATATGAAAGCATGCTTTTGCTTTACTGCAGTGTTAGTAATAGACCACCACAAAATGACATTCCTTTCTTTGTATTTCAGGCTGAAGAAGCTCACATGCTGTGTAGAATTGGTTTACATCTGACAGGAGCTCAGAGCAACACGAAGCAGCTGCAAGCACTTACGTAGGATGTTCTACCAGAGAGAAGCCTGTTCAGGAACCAAGCGTGTGACACGCTCACAGAGCAGGTCTACAAGTTGTCTGCCCTGCAGAGAGTCTGGGAAATCCTGCATCCGACATGTGAAGGGCTGCAGTAATTCAGACGGCCTTAAGCAGTTGCTTAAATTATGCTACAGTTACCGCTGTGCTAGGAGAATCTGAAGAAAGAAAGGCCAAAAGCAGCAGAGATCCTCCTCCTGGTTGAAGTTAAACCATTTCTGGTCTATCAGGAACGTTGATGCTGGTTTTCAAGGGGGTGAATGACCAAAGGCCACTAAAGATTGATTTGCACTATTTCAAAGCTTACTGTTCCTTAATTTACTTTTTTGGGTGGTTGGGGGAGCTTTATTTTACACAATTTATAGTGGGACTTAAAAGTATAACAATGCAAGTGGAATTAGAGTAGCAGTTTCTAGATGATAAACACTTTCATTGGTGTATTAAAAATGTTGTTAGAAAAGCTATTACAGTGTGTACTATTAGCAAATCTAGATTCAAACTAAATATGAAAGCAGTAAAACCTGTGAGCTTGCACTGTTTGACAAAGCAAAAGAAACAAAGCTGGGTCTTAAAACTCCTTTTCTCATTTACAGAGAAAATTACAGTGGTTCTGAATTTAAGTGAATCTTCAGCAGTAGCTGTAGAAATCTTTTTCTTTTAAACACATTCTTTTAAACACATTTCTTTTAAACACATTCATTTTTGAGACACTGAGAACTGTAACTCTCCTTGGTTTTAAGTTCATCTCTACACACCTTTCTTGTACAAGGCTGGCATTTGAGATACAAAACCCTACACGTGCACAGATGACACCTAGACAAGTTTACCACCTGCTACTTCTTTGAAATTCAACACGTAGAAGCGTAAGTGTTGATAACTTTTTCCTACTGTCTTCTTTCAATGTATTGACCTGTAACTCTCCTGTGACTCTTTTAAAGCTGTTGTTGAAATAAGCAACTTTTGTTCTTCTATCCTTCAATCTTTACCTTGTTTATTTGAATGAAATAATTTGGAGGTACATTACACCTCCATTACACTTTAAGTAAGCTAAATATTAATCTTGTTTTTATCTTTAAAGTGCATTCTTGTTTTTATCTTTAAAGTGCTATTTGCGTGGGCTTTTATGCTGAATCAGACCGTGCAAGTAAAGACATGCCTTAATGAGCCTGAGTTTGTACATGACAGAGAACTGCTCAAATGTCCCACTGTGGGGAACCGCATGCATTATCTATCATTAATCAATGGCAAACAAGGTAATTTTCTCTGCGTTGTTACATTGCTATTCAGTGTGTTAAACAGTTTCATTAAAGCAACGTGATTAACAGCTTTGCAACAAGTAGTAGTAGTAGTAGTTCCTGTTTGACTCAAATATTATGTCAGCCTTAGACTAGAGGTAAGTAAGAGTCCTATGGGAGTACAGTGATTCCATCTATATTATATTAATACCTATTTTTTTTTACTTTAGTAGTTTAGCCCAAAGCAGGATTTGCCAATTCTCAAATAAGCACTGTGGGGATAAATGAAATAATTTTTAGATTTATAATACTAGCATTATCACATAAAGTCTTTCCAATTGCAGCATGAAGTTTTGTACTTGCCATATGATTCATGAGTTTGGAAGCCTATGTTTCCTTCCTCAAGTTTTTGAGCTAAATAAAAATGGGTCATTTTGCTATTTCTCATACATTTTTGGAAAAAAAATAATAGCATAAGTGACCTTGAAATAAATGCCTTTTCTTCCCTTCTAACTACTTGCTTTCATTATTTTTAAGTGTACTGTAAATATATTTGACAGCAGGCTCCTCTGGGAAGCTCCTTATAAAGACTGGTAAAATCCAGAGCTCGTGGGAAGTAGTAGCTTTGCTGCACATAGCAAAAGTCCTGAATTTAACTTCAGGCTTTGCTTTTAGATTCTTGTTTTAGGCAAATAAAGTAACTATGATCTACTGAAAGAGTGTTGCAGGATTTAATTTACAACTTGTACTGTCTCCTGCAAGCCTGAAGAATTCAGCAAAGCATCTTAAAACTGTTGTTCATTTTAGGTGACAGAGACTCTGCTGTCTAGTTTAGAATTACTTCTTGCAAGTGTAAAGATAAGTTTTTACTTATTGACATGTCAAAATATTAGGAGGAGGAAACAAAATCGACTAATTGCCAGGGCTGCTTTGTATTTGTGCAAAAGTGTTGGGGATGGGTGGGTGGGACAGAGAAGGGAAGAAACAGTGCATAAACTCTTAACAAAAATATACATTGCACTGAGGTCCCAGGTAATACCTGTCTAGAAATGAGAAAAACAACCTAAATCAAACCCACCACTCTGTCATCTCTGAAAGTGATAATCTTATTTTATGTGCTATCCCTTTCTCCATAGAACAGCGCGATGCTTAATGAAAAAATGAAAAATGAAAAAGCAATTGAACCTCTTAAAGGCTGCAGTGTAGCTACCTGGAAGAGGAGCATTCTTCAGCAAGGCCACAGAGAGCTTGAGCTCAGGTGAACCACCAGCAAGTCCCACTGCAGGCTTTTACACAGCCCAGTAGCTGGCTGGACAGTCTCTGTGGCAGACAAAACATAGGGAGATTAGAAAGTCTGAGCTTGTGCATTTAAAATTAGAAAATTCTCCTGGCATACAAAGCACACAGTCACAACCTAGAAAAGGCACACACAGGAAAGAAAGACATGTTCTTTTATAACAGAATTGTCAACACGACTTTAGATGAGAATTTGGAACATCTTTTGAGGCTAGTTCAGCTAGGAAAGAATCTTACTAAGGGTTCACCAAAAGGGTCTCTTAGCAGAGGTGATGCTGTGTCTGAAGCTCACAAAGCAGGTCAGGGAGCAGTGCTGCAGCTGATGCACACACGCCACAGCTCCGCATGGCTGACTGCTGGCAGTGCCGTGAGGAGAAGCAGCCATATATACGAGACAGTAGCTGTGATTTAAGACTGGGTTCAAACCATCCTTAAATCAGTAATTGCTGCTTATCTTCCTTTTATTTCGCCACTAGATGTGGGAACAAAAGGTAGGGCTTGCCGGAGCTATCTGACTCAAATTAGTTCTTCCTCTCGCTCAAGTCTCTCATTGTTGAGACCGTAAAATTCAATTACATTGCTGCAAAGCCAACACAAACGATATTTTCATCAAAAACCTTACTGCTCCTAAACACCAGTGAAGATATTATTTTGAACTATTAAAATCAGCTCAAGTTCTGAATACATTTCCTGGCCAAAAGACAACCTCATATAAATGCCTGAAAAATGAGACAATTATGCTAAACCAGAAACACATGGACAGCAGTATCTTGGAGACGTATCTCTAGTCTAATGGATAGAAACTGCTCTATAAGGTAGGAAAAATACCATAAGGTGAGTAAATACCACAAAGGAACCACGGACAAATCAATTTTGTCAGAAAAAAAGTATTAATGAGGATACTAAGATCTGTAGATTAATGATTTCTCAATACAGAAGCCTATTACAAACAAGATTTAAATTTGGTGAGTTTACAAAGAAAGACGGTCTTACAGCTCCTTTCACATAAGCAGAATCCTTGATTCATAACTGTTTCAACCAAACTAAACTTAAAGGAATCACCAGAGGCTAAATGCTCATTTTCCAGAGCTCAGAGAGAACTATCAAATAAGAAAGCAGCATCAGAAGTATGTATGCCAAATCCTGCAAGCAGAAATGCTGAAATATGCCTTGCTAGTCCCTAAGGTAAAAGCTGAAGTTAGCAAGCTGCCAGTTGAGAAGAAAAGCTCCAAGGGCGTTCTCCTCTTATTTACAGCCCTTCAGAGTAAGACGACTGAGGTAATAAACCAAATATTCACTTAGAAAGTAAACTAAATCACAGTGCACTAACCCTAAAAAAACCCCCAAACAATTTGTAATATCAGAGACTCCTTGCTCAGAAAAGCATTCTAATGTCCCCTTTTTAATGAAAAATAGAGAGCAGCATTTGTTGTCATTTGGCTACAACACTACTATATGCTAGAGACAAGTGAATTCTTGTTTTTTGGTTTGGGTTGAGTTTTGAATTGCTGTTTGTGGTTTGGTGGTTTTTAACTTTAGTAGCAACCTTCTCTGTTCATATGGAAAGCAACTAATCCGCTTTTTGAAACAAGGATTGTGAGGTGAAAGCTTTCCTTTAGAGATGTTAAAGGACATGCCACCAATAGAAACATAAATGTATTGGAGTGCAGAGGAAAGGGCAAAAATGATACTTCTGCACAGAAATGAGTGCAAACGTGCTTACACAGTGTTTTGTGAACATAACACGTCCTCACTCTACCCAACAACCTGATTATTTTGTGTGGTCAGAAAACAATGAAAGATAAACTTGTAAAACTGAAAATTTAAATTGGCACCAACAAATTTAAAGAACTGTACTCAGAGGAGGAGGCAAGATGGATGAAAAGGGAAAAAACACCAACCCAAACCAACAAACCACTCACCCCTAAGCAGCAGGATTTCTCCCTAACTAGTCACCAGCCTACTATTTGTAAAGGTTTGGAACTGTAGGCATTTTTAATTAATACCCAGCAGGACAGGTAGGGCACTCATGTTTAAAAACATTTGCACACACACAAACCCTCTTAATACAACAGCTTCATCTTAAATATCATGGTGGCCTCCACAGTTGCCACGTGTAGGGCACGGGCCTCTTGAGTTTTCACAGTTCAATGGCACTAAGTTGTTTTGTAGTGAGAACCTGGAAGACCTGAGGGACAAGACATCACTTGGGAAAGTAGGTGTGCCAAATACGAAGGCATTTTATGCTCACTTGGATAAGTGACAAGGATGTAGAGCTGGAAATTCAGCCAAGCAGATGTGCTCCAACATGTCAGAGGGGTGGAAAAGCAGCAACTGTGAGGAAAGATGACTGCTCTGTGAGCATCAGGTCTCCAGCCTTCCTTTGTGAAGTGCCTCACTGCTGTGGATTAGGCACACAGGACTGGAAACACTTGAGTTATCATGATACCCTAATCTCCCAACAATCACAGGCACCCATTTCAGGTAATGGGAATTTTTGTACTGTATCTTAAATACTCCTCCTTCCTCAGTTTTATGCAATTTCCTACACTGACATCCAGGACAGCATGCACTGGCCACAGTCCTGATTACAATGTGCCTGTGTTCAAACCCTCAACCCCCTTTAATGATTATTTGTGCCACCACTCAGAGGGCAGTATTTTTAGAGGTACCTCTCGCAGCACTACCCCATCATCCAATTTAGAAAACTCCCTCTCTGCTCTCTTTATCCAAAAACACCTTAACTGTAACATCTTGGGGAAAAAAAAAAAAAAAGGCAAAAGGCTCTAAGAAAATTTATGTGAAAAGACAGTTGCTCTGGTGGGCAGAGTTCACTTCCCGACCAGCTACTCTGCTTATTCTTACTCTAATGCTGGCTGTTGGCACAGAATTACTCCAGAGTTAACAGTCCCATCGATCACCACTCATCTTGGCTGATTAAAAAGTCAAGTTTTTTAGACTTACTGAAACACAAGATTGAGAACAAAACTTGGCAGCTATTTCTTTAGTCCTGCTTTGTTTTACTGCTTCACTAGCAATAGCCTCAACCTTACAATGTTGAAAATCAAGTTTCATCACTACGTGTACAAGGATGGTTAATTGTATTTTTATAATTTACTGTTTCCTGCAGCTGGAACATGAGGTGGCAGAGTCATCCAGAAATTAATTAATGCAGCAAGGTTGGGATTTTTTCCTATTCAGTCAGAAACTTCTTATTTTAATAACTAAAATTTTAAGTAAACACACATAAATGCTTATGCCTTTAAGCTTCAAGAAACTATTAGCAGACATAGAAAGTATTAAGAGATTTCTGCTCTCCAAACCAAACATACAACAAATAGTTCCTTTCTGCATTCATTGTAGCAATTCCGTCAATAGAAAGAGCAGTTTTGGTTTGTTACAGCCAAGAGCTGTTAAGACTTCAACTCCCCAATAATCCATCATTCCACTTTTATCTAGACTAAGTAGATAATAGGACAGGTGATTCACATGAGAAAAGACAATTCAATAGTAATGAAATGTCCACTGTCCTCACAGCTGCCTGTATTTGTGCGATTTCACCATTTGGAACCAAACCGGCCATAGATTTCTTGTACGTGGCAACCCCCCTCTGAAAGTCTCTAAGAATTATTTAACTCTTGCAGAAAAGAAGGTTGTCTCATGCCGAAGATCTATAATGAAAGCCTGTTATCACAAAAGACAAAAAGAGCAGCTATTTTTCTGAAGGTGGAATACTTACTGCACTAAGTCTTTAAATCCATAGAATATCCGAAACGAGTAGAAGTGGCAACTGCAAGTTTCAAACATAATCTGGGCTTTTTGAAAGTGAAGTTCAGTAGATTAAATTCAATTTAAATTTAATTTACAAAGAGACATCATAAATCACAAAAGCTATTTTAAACTGTCTACAAGTAACTTTAAAGTATGATGCTAGGGTGCATATGTATTTCAAAACTTACACCTGTAAGAGCAGGCAGTTTTGGAATGTAACTTTTATCTTGATATTTAGATTTGGTTTAATTGTTTCACAATACACACAGTGCTTATGTAAAAAAGAAAGTATCAAGAATACGATTACAGTAACAGTGAAGTCCACTAGTTCTGTTTATTTCAAGCCTATGCATACAGAAAACAGCCTCCTTCCCAAATCCACAGAAAACTATTATTCACAGAACTGTATTAAAATAAGTCAGAAGCATATTTGTAAAAGCATTTTATCATGTTTTGGCATCTATCAATTTCCAAAGGGGATTCAAATGGCTCTAAGCACCTAAATGAAAGAATAAGGGAAAAATAAAAAGGCAGAAAAGATAAACGTGGCGTCCTTGTGTTTTGTTACAGCAAAGAACAGATGTTTGAGACCCCAACACTTAGTTGCTCATCTACACTACAGCGCTCAAAGTAATGACTGCCTGAATTGAAGCAGTGATCCGTGTGAATCAGAAACACTATGGAACACATTCAAGCTGAAAGTAGACCTCATTTTACAGCAATGTGATCAGCAGCCACAGTCTACACACAGAGTATTCCACAAAACTCCAGTCAGTACAGAAACAAAAATAGTCTAAGTCTGCAATAGTTGTGAATATTTCCATTTTATCCCTTTAAGGGACAGTGTTACACCTCATGCCTCCCTTATGGCAAGTTAGTATCAGAGTCCAGCTTTGTGCTCAATGCAGAAAACAAGAACAGAAACAATACTGCAGCTACGGTTATTTAGAATGAAAGCATTTTATTTTTTTTTTCAAGTTCAAAGGCAAACTTAGAGCTGTGAGTGCACACTTCAATTCATAGGTATTAACAAAATTTACGTGAAAAGTTTTAAAGATGGAAATTTTTCACAACTGCTTCAAACTGAATCATGTTAAATAGCTAGCCCTGTGTTTTGTCTAGAATTCTCATCTTCCCCCACCTCACTTCTAACAAGACACACTCTTTGTATATTTAAAGCAGATGAGAAATAAATAACATCATTAAGTGCTAAAGAATATATGTGGAAAGGGGAGAAAAATAGTAGCATTTAGTCTCATTCTGAGACATAAACAAGCCATTTAACTCATGGAATAAACATAAATTGTTTAAAGAAGGATAACGTAAGCACTAATAACACAAGCACGGTCAATCTATTTTCTCTGTGAATCTTTAGCTGTACCCTACAATGATTACTGTGTATAGGATGGTAGACTGAAGGCAAAAATTAGACTACACTGTCTGGCTTTTAGGAAGGCTATTAAAAACTGCTTCATTTTTTTTCCTTTGCTAATGCAGCATCAGCTCAATATAAAGCTCATCTCAAAAGAATCAACTGCTTTCATAAACTTTAGCATTTGCATTGTGCAAAGGTGGAATAGCTTCACACCAGTACCATAATTTGCATGGTTTTGTATTCTGAAATAGCTGACTATGAACCACCAGTCTCACTTTGCACTAGAAAACTAGGCACGAAAAATAGCTGCAAATCTCCACACTAAGACAGACATTCAGTCTTCTGTAGAACTGGAAGATCTGGCAAGATAACTGGTAGAAGCAACCACTTGCTAGTCTAAAATGTAAGCTTCACGTAACATACTTTCAAGTTTCCACACACAAGAATGTCCACTCTTTCAAGAAAAAAGAACAAACCACCAACAAATTAACACTGTAGCATCCATCTTCAAAACTTTTATCTCTTCAATGCAAAATACATAAAGACCTCTAACTCCAAACTTGCCTACTTCAGATACCAGAAGATGAAAATACAGCCTGCTTTAAGACACATATGGTATAGTGCAGTGGGGCTGATGTCACTCAGCATAGGGCATGCACACTTTGTCCCTTCCTACTCTCCCATCCCTCCTGCACCTCAAGTGTTAAAACGGATGTCTGATAAAGCAGCCTGCAGGAGGGACAAAACCATTTTATTTATATCTCACTGCAGACAGTAAGTTCCTGGAAGGCTAAAGCTAATTTTTTTAATACCAGCAACTATCTGTAAGCACTATTAAGTAGGTCTGGAACTGCAGTACCTGTGTGATATAAGAGTAGAAGACTCTTTCCTGAGAAATAGGTGTAGCTCCTTCAAAACAGAGACATACATAATCATTAAGACATGCTAACTTCTTCATACCCAGCTACTTAATGGGATAGCTTTTTCCATCTCCACTCCACTGATAGCAAGCTATCACCAATATCTCAACTTGGCCGCTTACATTTACAAAATATTGGACTTTTTTTTTTTTCAGCCCTGCAGAAAGAGACAGTTTGCCAGAAGGATTCTTTAATTTCAGTTGAGGGGATGGGCAAATCTTGGGTCACACTTAAAAGTACTCCTTCAGCAAAACAGCCTCAAGTACTTTCAGGGAACACTGAGGCAAAAGACACACTGTTTTTAAAGACATCAGTTTCATAACAAGTGGAATAACCCTAAGAACAGGTTTGTGGAGGCATCTTTCATCCTCAAACACATACATGCTTCTCCATCACCAGAACATACAGGAAAAGGATTAATTCTCCCTGGATCTTTTGACACAGCCTAGAAACAGCATTTTTAGAAAGTATCACAAAGATTAGCATTTATGCACATGATAGCTCATAAACTTAATTCTAAATTCACCAAGACAACTATATGAATTTAGTGGAGTTACACAGCTGGTAAGACATTTAACTCATGTCAACTTTGACCAGATATTATACATGTACATTCTGTAACAGCAAAACTGATTCCTAGCCATTTGAGAACTAAAGAGAATACAAGAAGCTGAGCCTGAATATTAGTGTGAATAGTTGAAATGAATTAAGACTGTGATGGAAAAAATAATTTCATAATACAGACACCTGAATCCTGTTCTTACAGTCTAGTAGCTGCCTGAAATCAGTAAAAAATTCATTTAAAATAAGGCACAGATACTAATGACAATGTTTAATACTGTATTATTGATGCTGTCCAAATACAAATTTTGGCAGTTAAAAAGAATGCATTGCTTTATTAGATATTCCTCAGTAATGATCCTCAGATCAATCTTACTTTGCCTCTAAAACAAAAGCACTCTACACAGTTAGGATTTGGTAACTCTATGGACACATACAGAATTTCTTATAAGCCCCATGTATCTAAATCTACATTCAAACTGGATTTTTAGATACTAGAGTATCCCTTTAATCAATTACAACTATGCTTTCTTCTATTACCAGAAATAAATGTCCATGAGTTACTAAAAAAAAAAAAAGTATTTTCTGAGTTTCCATAAATGGTATTCTCCGTGAGGAATAATCTAAGAGTTTCAGCAACTGTTACCCAAATGATGAAACTAGACTTTGATACTTTTACATTTAAGTGCTCAACAGAACAGTAAAGCAACACAAGAATGTTGTCATACTATAGTTCCTTTAAAATTTTAATTGATAGTAAGAACATTTGAAAAGTCCTATCTCAAAACTTTTTGAGCATGAAATATCTCCACTGATACATAACAATTCTAGCAAAAAGATTGGCTATGTGCATGTCTCCAGATTGTTCCACGAAGTTCGCAGTTCTGGGATGTCACAGAAACTCTTTGTAACTGACTGCCCTAAGAAAGGCAAAACCTTTGGTCGTTTACAGAACAGTCTAATAACCAAAAGCACCAAGTTCTGATGACAGATTTCTAGTTGGCCTTCAGAAGTCAGCAACAATGATACATAAACTAAATACAAAATGAAGCAACAGGAGGCCTAAAGTTATTGACCACTACAGGAGTTTAAAATTCATTTATTTCATCTGTAAAGCAAAAACCACTTGGGGCTATCAAAAGACTCGTCTCCTGTATGTCAATAAAAGTGCACATGCTTAATGCTAGGTATGAAAACAACCCTTGTAAGTACTTATTTTTAAGGAAGTAGTCTATTTGGTCGTACATGCTGTGCATGTATACTTTAAAGTGAAGAGATGGCACTTCACAAATTTTAATTGAAAAAGCATGCTTCCTAATCACAAAGTTAAAAAAGGCAACAGCAAGCCTAAGATTAAGACTCCCTCAGAGCTATTAAGATATAGCTTTTAAATTAAAATAGAACAGCATATCAATATGACAGTAAAAGTTTTTAGCTGCTTTCTCAATGCTGTTGTTGGTATGAATTTGCCATCATTGATCAGGCTCAAACTTGATCAATTTTGCAAAAGCTCTTTGTCAGTTTCTTAAAGGAGGTAGTATAAAAAGGGTGTGATTTGAATAACATGGCCTCACCTGGCTGTAAACATTTCAAACAATAGACATAAATATCTATGATAAAAAGTATTGTGGAAGAGATTATTCTAGAAATTGGTTTTTTTGAACTTGAAAAGAAAAAACAGTAGATATTATTTAATATATTTACTTATTTGCATGTAGTTTGAATGATACAGAACAAGATTACTGTGTTAGAAATCCACATATAATATAAAAACATTTGTTAGACATAAATTCACCATTCTGCTGACATTTGCAGTAACTGTGTATCCAAGCTTAACTCCAGGTATTTATAATATTTTTCATACATGAATCTTTGTATATGTGCAATGTTTCATTAACTACACAATGTGAAACCCTGATTTTTTTAGTTTTTCATCACAATCTGAACATAATAGCTATTTGCATCTTAACACATTGGCTTTTTGAAACACTAGTAATTAAGGCATCTTTGCTGTATAGTTTTCTCAATAGTGCAAACAAAAACTGTCTTTAATAATTTGATTAAAACATAGAAGTAACTGAATATCAAAGTTTTTTGTATTTTTTTAATGTAATTGGAAGATAGTTGTGCATTTCGTAGTTCTCTCGTGAAAGAGACATTTAAAAGCTCTTAACGCTGATTGTTTTTGTTGGTTCCTTCTAACTGGTTCTGCTGTCTTGTCTTCATGACAGTATAATTCATCTTCCTTTATGCGATGATGTTGTAAAATACAGTAGCATTTAAAGGAATACCTAGTAACTGAGCGAATCCCAAATGCAGCAAAGGCATACAGTTTTCATAGTGCACTTTCACCTCACTGAAGTAAAAGTTGCTCCTACTAGACATTTTCCACTTCAATGTGAAGTAGATTGTTAGGAAAACGTTTTGTTAGTGGTTTCATTAAACAGCTTGACAGTTCAGTTCTCTTCTGCCAGTATTTCTCAAAAGGCTTTCAGTACACATTTCAGGGATACTTTAGGGGATTGTTTCACCACATAAGCACACATAGTTTCCCCATCATGTCAGTGTAGCTGCAATAAATAAGCATTTACATCCTAGAAGGAAAAAAAGGAGAAAGTGTTTGTCACATTCCTTATAGCTCTAACATACACTCTATGTCTGAAGCAGGGTAACCAATAAGGACCATAACACGAGAATAATTGTATTTGCCCAAATTTCAGAACAAGTTATCTTCACGATTACTTTCAATTAATGCTTTCAATGACATTTCCTTATGTACCAAAAAGCCTGCAAGAAAAGTAGGACTAGTCTGCCATCAATTTAGTCTGTTATTCCTCTGCTCCCTGCATGAACAGGAAAGATCATCATCAGCATATGATCATGTAGTTAAAACATATTCCTTCACCCAATCCCTCCAACACTGTTGTACTACTTTTGCTCCTGACTTGCTCAGGTGACCTTGCCCACAATCTATCCCGATATCCATTAAGAAGCCAGCAAATGAACATAAAGGGAACCTGAACCCTAGAGAAACAAGCTGACACTACCTACAGCTGCTGTGCTGATCTAGCAAAAGAACTAGGCAGTCTACATTACATGCTCTCATAGCTCTACCAAGCTGGGAGTTAGAACCCAGTTCTTCTGCATCCTTGCTGACTGAAACTCTGCAAGAAGTTTGTAATTATCCCTGTAGGGACATCAAAATTGAAGGTGCAGGTACACAGCAGCCCCAGAAAAAAGGAATTAACTTTCTTGTTTGATACATCACTGTGATCAATTCTGTAGGCATAGAATTATAGATTCCACAAAACTCCTTAAGATGTAAGTAAAAAATGCAATTTTAAAGATCTTTTCAAGTTCACTCAAATCCTGCACACAACCAAGTGTCTGCTGTAATTCCTTTCTCACTACCTTCATCAGGTCCCTCCAACCTGGAGAGGTTTCTCACCTTAGTGTAACTTTTAGCACCCAATCTTAGACATGTTTATAGAGATGAGCACTAACAGCAAAACATGCATCTACCAGACACCCTTATTATGTTACTGATACCACAATCTACTGAGAAATGCAAGCAGGGACTCGTCTCAGATAGATACGCTCTTCTGCTCTCCACAAAGTCATCATTTTCTAAGCATTAGGCCAGCAATAAACTTTAGAATTTAGTATGTTGTCACTTGCCCCAGTCACCTGATGTGCAAATGCCAATAACATTCCTGGGCTAAGATTCTCCATTCTGCATTACACTTACAACAATGGGTACAACAGATCTAAGAGAAAACATCTGTTCCTTTCATAGTCTACCTAATGAACTGAGCCCTTTTTTACATCAATTTTAAGGCTTATTACTATTAGCTACTTTGTTATTAAGGAGATGTTTCCTCTCCTTAAAAGGAGAAAAAAGAATTATTACCCTTCTCAATCACACAACTATCACAGGGAATCAACCCCAGATTTCTGCAAAAACCATGCAATATACTTGAGCATTAGCAGAAACTAAAGTAAAAGTGTTTCTGTCCAACCACAGTTTAGCCTAAGTAAAGCAATACTGCAGGTGATACAACCACACTTATTACTGAAAGCAACCAGAACTGCATTACCTTAGCTATATTACCAGTATATCCTGGAACCAGAGTAAGATGATTCTCCTGTTCCCACAAAACACTTAGCTGTTGTTTTAAAATATGAATATTTCTGGAAGAGAATGAACATCACTTTATAACAAAGGTAGTACATTTCAGTAGTCTCTTTTACTAAAATGAATTATTAATACTGCATACAGAATCAGCCTATACAACAGATATTGCCATAAGATTTCAAAAATTTTGATTCAACTTCTACAGCATTTGTATAATCCCTGATATGACTATGTCCTACATGTATTAGAACAGTAGCAAAAAAAAGAAAAACAAGACCTATAACTTGACTATCCTTGAAGTAAGCTTCCAAACACCACCTGTGTCTTAAGCACAACAGAACTACTTTTAAGCTTAAACTTTATAATTATAATTTAGCCATTTGGAGGCAAGTTGTGCTCCCACTGATCAAAATTAAAACATATTGAGATGAAATTTAAATATTTCCCAACACTATACTCACCCATCTTCTGCCTTTTCTGTATGTGCAGATAGTTCTGACCACCACCTTTTAATGACAGCCTGAAGCCAGTTTAAACCAACTATCACATATCTGTAACAACACATTTTACACATTATGCATTTCTTCCTCCCTGTACATTATCTAAAGGCCAGATAAAGCGTTGAGATAAATTGGTAAGCAGTTTAGAAATAAACACATTTTTGTTCTGGAAGTAAAAACCTAAACAAATTAGTAAGTTTAAATACTTGCCTACACTTGCCATATCTAAGTGGTAAACTAAAGTTCTTGCTGAAAAAGTAGAAGAAAACTCTGCCTTGATTTCACATTATAAAGCATTAAAAAAAAAAATCTCAGTGCTATTGTTTTTTACTGTTTAGGATAAATTAATCTGCATAAGGACAAAGCCAGTCCTCTCCCCCAAGTCCCTAACATTCCAGAAAAGGATTTCTGCACCACTGTTTTGTTAAAGGATAAAGGTTCAGAGGAAAGCTTCTATTCCAGAGCCTTCTCATTTCCTGAGAAAGGCAGAGTTGGGAGAAGAGGCAGAGGGAACAAGAGTCAGAGGACTAAAAACCATTAATTTCCAGGGCTCTGCATAGCCAGAAAGTAACAGTGTTTTAAAAACATCCCAAGCTGATACTTACTCTTCGTATTTGCTTTTAAGCAGAGATTTCACTAAAGGCAAAAGATCTACACAGCAGCCAACTGAAACATATGGTTTTTCTTCCTGTAAACTTAAAAAACAAGATGTTTCAGAAGTGCTTGAATTTCAGTGTGGTTATAAGCAGATTCTAATTCCCCACTTTTTTTTTGTTTGTACCTGTTTGTAAGCACAGGAAGGCAGTCTACTACTACTCCAAGATCCTGTATCCTAGAAACATTAAGAATAAAATCAGAAGTGTTACTAGTAGATCCTACTACTAGTAGTAATAGTTGAAGTATATACCTCCACTACAATTTTAAAAGTGTAACAAAGTCACAACATTTACAGAACTGCTAAAAATGCTGTGGCATATTTGGGATCGCTATCATTTTAAGGATATAAAAGAAGAGACTTATTTTACCTCACTAAGTAGGCTACCAGTTCACTTATACTTCTCTTTCTCCAAAAGGTTAAAGCTACGTTCAGTCTCAGATTCCTGCTGAAAAGAACTTGAGCCATAGTTTCATGGTCCTGAGAAACCTGCATGTTTTTAAAAATATAAAAGAAGTTGTCACAAGTTAAGTAGCCAGCAATAAAACAATAAGATACTCTGGTATATGACACTAGACTTTTCTATCTGTACGTTGATCAGTCTGTTTTAGAAATATATCTAACAACAGCCCTTAAAATTTCCTTAAAATTATTTTAAAAAAAATTTCCCTTAGAAGGAGGCACAAAAAGATTAGACCTACTTTACACAAAACCTACAAGAATAAGGTTTGTACCTATTTACCACCTCAGAGAGGTATCTAATAATTAAAATGAACATTCATGAGCATCAACCTATACTTCTCACCAACTCAGAACTTTTACTTAGATATTAATTTTGACAATTTAGACACAAGTAATTACATGTATTATTCCAAACTCTGACAGAAAAGGTTCATGTCTAAAAAGCTTGCTTGAAGTTCAGGCATTTTAATTAATTAGACCTTGGATTGGAATGAACACTGCAGAGCCACACACATCTCTCAACCAGTTAAATAGTAATCTGTGGCCAGAGGCCAGTGATCTGGTCCTTAGCTTCCCAGAAAATGAATCTTCCCTTGTCTTCATTTCTTTACCCTTCTTTCTGCAACCTCTTTAATTAGAGCTATTCTGCTCTTCTCTTGAAACCATCGAATTAAACAGTGCAGAAGTGCTGCAGACTTGTGCCTTCAGCCCATTGGACTCTCAGGGCTGTCTCCTCATGGCAGCCCACATTCACAGCACTGTGACAATACAGCATGGCAATAGTCTCTGACCTTACCTTCCCTGCCATGCCTCACTTTAAGCACATGCAAGCCCCGATGAATAACAAAAATCTATTGTGACAGAAATGCAAACTTCAACATTAAGGGCCTTAAATGGCCTTCATTGTGACAAAATCCATTATCATTTAAATATCTGACCTTTCAGCCACTTTCAGAAGCCCCGCAAGCGTCCACTAGGCTTCCTCAACCAATCCAAGACAAGAATATAAAGTGTTTGTCTTATACAAACACTTAAATTAGTTTTGCACACACTAAGTTGATACTGCTATTGAAAATTGTCCTAACCTACGTCACCAGTTTATCCCCACTGATACACTAGTATTTTTACACTTCTATAAACCCACCTATGGACACGTGCCCTGCCAGTTCATGAAACCTGCCAGTACCTAACAACGTTCTTCCTTTGGTGCTGGTACAATTTTAACCCAGTCAAGTCTGGCAGATCTGAGCTTCTGACCCGACACGAATATGGAGAGAAGTGGCAGGACTATGCCTGTCGACAACTGTATCACCATAAACTGACAGAGACTGTACATCACAAGACCTGGTATTTAAAGAATTGAAGGAAATTAATCTAAAGAAAGGAAACTTTCACAACTAATTACTAGGAACACTTCTTTTTTTAAACTGAAATTTCTTCAAACTCTACGCACCTCTGAAAAAAATGCACTGTATTTGGATGAGGGGCCTTCTGTTTGAGATGAGCCAGAGTCACTAGAATTCAGCAAGTGTGTACGACTGTTGTGAAGTTTTGCTGGCAGATTCCCTGCACAAGCCAGTTCATTTTCTTTATTTGCCATGTCACGGCCCCTAGATTTAGGGCACAGTTTCTTTCTGTAACAAGGCTTTGGAGTATAACAATGAACTTTCCTTTTACAATATACCACTTTGAAAAGAGAGAGGGGACTGGTCACCGTTTTTCCAACCGTTACTCTGCAATAATAAAGCACTGTTTTAGTGAAGGTTGCTCCAAACCAAATCAATTGCATTATTACATTTATATATATATATACACATAAAATTATGAATTCAGCAGTCAGCTTCCAGGTTATTGAAAACACTTTTCCCCCCATATACACTTTAATCACACTTGGGTTATCAGAATTCATGCCACCAATATTCTGTTTTTATTAATGCAGAGACTCATTATTATGGAAGAAAACACAAGAAAAAAGAACTGTCATTAAAATCAAGACCTATCATCCATTTGTGTCTGCTGTGGTGTCGTAATCAATTTCAACTGCTTCTTCCTCCCTACCTCTGTGACACTTTACACTCAAATATTACACAGCACAGCCCTCCTACCTGTTTGTGTATGAAGCCAGCTGTTTTGGAGATTTCTTACCCTGGGAGAAAGGAAACAGAGAAGAAAAAAGCTGTATTACTAGAAAGGGTCAAACACTGCCATCTATACTACTCAGCATTAATGGTAACATGTACATTGTGCACATCAGCAAGACAATGTTATGATCTTTTTTGTTAACACTGAGTCATAAAATCGTGTGAGTTTTAATAATTTCAATAAACAAACAGAGGATATTGGCATCTTCACCAATGTTTGAAGAGGTCTTACAGTAAGTTTGCCTCTCTGGTGCTTTTTCTGTACTCCACTGTCTTACTCTTCAGCTGGTCACACAGGTAAGAGGTTACAAAAACTGCTTTTGAGTAGCAAGAATCCAGTGAAAATCTACGTGTTACCAATGTGGTAGATGTATGATAATTTGACAGATCCATTTCAATGAGTGTTTCGCCTACTCCACCTCTCACTTGTGCCATGTAGCTCTCTCTTGGCAAGAAATAACGTTTCACTATAGAATTCCTGTACTGAAACATTCTTGGCAAGATTGCAGAAAAGCAGGCATGAGTAAGACTGCATCAGTACCTACTGCTCACACGGACAATACAGCGCACTGATCCGTGCAGCTGCTGCCTGTATCTATTATAACACATAGTTTTCATAATGTAATTGCTGTTCAAGTTGAAGTTTCATTGCACATCTAAACATCAAATGCTTAGTAGTGCTGTGCTTCTAGTTTTAGACCAGTCACAACTATGAACTTGTTAAAATATTTACTTCAGTTTTGTCAGGGGACATAAAAAAACCCACCAAACAACACAAATAGCTTACCTCCTTCATGATCTTTTTAGTGGAAGAAGAGATTCTTTTTCTGGGGAGATCAATGGGATGACCTTCAATATGTAATACTTTCTGTTTTTTAACATTGTGAGCTTCAGATGCCATAATCTCTCAAATTCCTGTTCTCAACGGAAAGATATTTAGTTGTATTTCCTAAAACATTCCATCAACTTTCTTCAAATGCAGCTAGCAACACCAGTTAAAAGAATTCACTATTTGCAAGATCTTCCATCTTATAAATAACCGAAGACATCATCCTTTAGCGAATGTTAGCTGAAGGCCTTATCTTTGTTAACATGTTGATGAGCATTTCAAAATCCCTATTCAGCTTTCAAAAAAAAAGGAAACAAAACCAAAATCACTCCAAGAAACAGAGGCAGAAATTTTGTTTTCACACCAGCTTGCTACACCTTCACTGAGGGTTGCCATACAAACAAGAATTCAGGTAAAGAAGAGGGCAATTTATGGGACTCTTCCCTCACACTATGAATTTCATCTGCCACCTAGAGAAAAATAATTGGTTCCACAACTGTTTCCAAGAGCGAAAGGCAGCTAAAAAACTGATTCCTGTTTTTGAGGAAGAAGGAAAACTTCATCAAAATCACAAGTGTTAAAAAAAAAAAAAAAAAAAAGAGGGAAAAATCTTCCCCTTAGTTTACTGGCAAATGCACACCCCACCCCATTTATGTCAAAACAGAACTTCAGCTATTTTTCATACTAAAACCCACAACTTTATTCTATGTCTAAAGTCTTTTGTTTTCAAGTATGCAAATATTTCTACAAGAATCAACACCAAGATTGAGACAGTTGTAGATAGGATTTTGCATATTTTGTAATTCATCAGAAGATCTATTGCTTGAGACTAGGTTCAACTACTACATCACCATAGAGGCACTATTCTTAAAGTGTTTTAGCAAGACATACTATGCTACTTTTAAAAGACAACCACTAGTTCTGATATTACTGGCTTTTCCCCTAAAAGGTGAAACTCTGGTCCCAACAGGACTGTTCCAATCTCTCCCCTCCATCTTTAGCAGCAGTCCTATCCCTTTTACTCTGTGCAGCAGATTTATCCCACATTAAGAACTTCAGCATTTAAAAGACTAAGACACTGAGCATTGAATAAGCCAGATGGGAAACAGCTTATCAGCCATGAAGATCCATGCAGCAGCTAAAGGCCATCAAATAAAACAAGCAGGTGGCAGTCTCAAAACAAGATAGATGCTTTATTCTAAACATCAGGCACAATAAAATCCACATTGTAGGGTACAGTGGAAAAAAAATTGTTCAAATGTTTCCATTTTCTTTAGAACTGGATCGGTACTAAAGAACTTCACTTGAGATCTCTCAAAAAATGGAATATTTACTGACAGAATCCCTTACCCTGTAGGATGCGACCATGAAGCCCTCAGACTAGAGCAAGGATTGCAAATGGCAGAATTATTGAGGGCAAGATCTTTAACAGCTGGTGGTCAATACTTTTCCAGATATAAGCCTGGCTTAAGATTGGTTCATTAACTTAATTTTTCCACACTACGGGATGGTAACAGAAGAGTTATTATTTGGCTAGCTCTCCACACTTCCTAGTCCTTCCACACAGGCTTGTAAATAAACTTTTCCCTGAAGTTTAGAAAAAACCTCACAAAAACAAACCAACACCTTTTCCTCTGGTTATCAAACTGGTTAAAACCATTATTTGGACTCAAAATGGGCCGTATACTGAAGTTTTAACTTGGAGCACAACATAAAGGCATATGCTGAACAACTGGACTTCTGAAAAAAAACCCAACCCAATAAACCTAAAATCCAAATGAATCCCTCCTTTTATTCAGGCCAGTGATAAAGAGGACTTGGAAAAGTTTTGATTTTTTCTTTCCTTCTATCCACTTTTTGAGAATAATATCAAGGGGAAAGCAATAAACTCTAAAATAATAGGGGGAGACAACCTCCACCCACCAGAGCTAAACCCCACAGTCATCTCATCAGATGCTAAAATAATCCCTAATCTCTGTTCCTGAAGAATAATTTTTGTTACTACTCCCATAACACACCACCAGCTTACAATTCTTCATGCCTAACAGTGACTGCTCCTTGTTTTTCCTTGTTTAATTAATGATCTAAATCTACCCTCATCTTTCACACTAAGCACTACACAAGAATCTGATCACCAAAATAAATGACAGCACTATATAACTAGAATGCTTTTTGCTTAAAAGAAGTGTAAAATATCAGAAGGCTAGAAAGAAATGTCTTACCAAGGAAATTCAATAAGCATATCAGTTTTTAATATTGAGCTCTAAAGAACCTAAGGTAACATCTCAAAATACCTGAACTGGAGCTACCTGAAAGCTGGAGAGAGATGACCCTGGACAGAAGAAGTTCCTTGCAAAAGGTTGCACATGTCCAGGAGAAAAAATAAGAGAATTTTACACTCCGACAAATCTGACATGACAATATATTGTCCTCCAACCTCCCAATTGAAACAGAATGAGACAACAGAACTATCAATTCTTTCCTTAAAGACTGGTAAAAAAACATTAAAAAGGTCAAAAGATGATCAGATATAAAGGAACATCTAATGAAGTGAAGTCATACATAAGGATTTCACTGTCCAACAGTTTAGAGAGTTTTCCATAGTTTCTTGTTGAGGGTCTCAGATTATGCAGAAGTAGCAGTGAACATTTAAGCAGTAATGAAATAGCTGTGTTTTTAGCCAAGGTGTAAAACCTCTCTCTTGGAGCTGACAAAGCACCTAAAGAAATCACATGTAGAAAACACAGTATTTAAAGACAGCCTCAAGGAAGATCCAGACTCACATCTCTGTTGCACTAATTAGTAAACAACGTAATCAAGAATAAACTTAGTGGACACAAACAAATAATACAATGGGAAAGATTCAGCCCGGCTCTCACTAAGGCAACACAGCCTAGAGAAGAGAAGGCTGGGGGTGACCTCCCTGTGGCCTTCCAGTACCTGAAGGGGCTACAACAGAGCTGGAGAGGGACTTTTACCAGGGCATTTGTGATAGGCCAAAGGGTAACAGCTTCAGACTGAAGGAGGGTAGGTTTAGATTGGATATTAGGACAAAATTCTTTACTGTGAGGGTAGTAAGGCACTGGAACACATTTCCTAGAGAAGTGGTTGATGCCCTGTCCCTGGAAGATTTAAAGGCCAGGTTAGATGGGGCTTTGAGCAGTCTGGTCTAGTGGAAGGTGTCCCTTCCTTCCCATGGTGGGGAAATTTGAACTAGAAGATCTTTAGGGTCCATTCTAACCCAAACGATTCTATGATTTTATAAAGTTCTGCTCTGCAAAATTAATGGAATTTACTAAGAGTATAGGGTAGTACAACATGGATAAAGGGCAACTAAATGATAGACTCTAATTGTTTCCAAGTCCTGCACTTAAATCTTGAGTAAACTAGGCAACTAATTGAAAAAAGGGAAAGCTTTTGCATGTACAGGTGTCTAAGGAACAGCCATAAACTGTCCAAGCAGTTTCCACACTGCAGAAAATCACCTCCAGATCCGTGAGGAAAACCTCCATTGGTTTATGCTGTTCAATATATTCACAAATTACCTCACAGAAGGGGATGAAGACTGTTGACAATACAAAGTCATACCAGACTGTGAAGATGAGGGCTAACTGAAGAATTGGAGAAGGACTGGGACGCACAATAAGCAGAAACAATGATTACAGGTTAGTATAAAGCAAAGCCTACGTATCTGCAGGTATGAGAAAATTCTGGGTTCCTAGTGGAATCACAGTCTCTGAGCAAGTAACTGCCACCCACAAAAATATCTGGATATAGGACAGTTTACTTTAGATCATTTGGACTGCTCAGTGCTCCATATGGATCAATAAACAGTTAGAAAAATATACAGAACACTATTGTGACAGTGTACAGAACTAACTTGTGCCTGTATTTCAAATACTGTGTGCAGGGTTAGTAAACTTTCTTTAAAAAAACCAAATCAACCCTAAATAGTCAAAAAAACTTCCGAGTAAAGTGAAAAAGAACTCAGACAAAGGCAAGTTAAAAATACATGGAATACCTTTCATACAATCAACAACTGAGTAGATCAGCCTTTTCAGTCTGGAGAGGTGGCTACTTATAGCTGACAGGGGAAATAAGACAAAGGCCTACAAAATAAATGGCTTGGAGATGTTGCATAGAGATTGTGCCCTCTCTTGCCCGACATAAAAATAAAGGGTCAAAAGATAAAAGCTGAAGATCGGATCAAAACTAACAAGGGTAAGCTGTGGGCAAATATAATCAACCTGAACTTGCCACAGGATGTTGTATATGGGTTCTAGGACAGATTGTGCAAACACATTGAAAAAAAAATAGACTGGAAGTGATTAAATTCAGATGCACAACCCACATAGTCCAGACAGAGCAGCATACAAGCAGAAGAATCTGGTATATACAAACCTAACAGTGCTATAATAAACTTTGCATCTCAAGAAACCAGCTTCGAAAGGCTTAGTAACACCCAAGAAAATGCTGGCTGGCCAGCAATTAAAAAGATGAATGCTACAGGATGAAAGGCACTTTACAGGGCTCTTCACAACTTTGATTTCCTATTTGCAATTGGCTATCATCTAGGGATAGCTAATTAGACACTACAGCCCCCTGTAATTTTGGGATTTATACAGAGGGTTTTTAAACTGGCATTAGACACTAATTTGTACAGAGTCAAACAATCTATACCTTAATGTCTTTAATTTCTGACTTTTCCCTTGTGATGAGCACAGCTAGTTGTATTTGATCAGGACAATCTGCTACACCATCTCCTTGAGGCCAATGCATCTCCCTTGCTTTACAAAGTTTTTTTTAAAATAAACTAAGGATAGACTGCACGGCCCTTGAGCTCTGCTGTGGTCCATCATATAATCCTAAACTGTTTTACAACTGTACCAAGGTAGACTGCAAATCTGAATAGAGATTAATGATTTCATTAGGATGATAGAATCAAATTCCACTAATTTCCCCTATCCTGTGGGTGATTTCTCAAAGCAAACACTCTTCCCTTCTCCTTTTATTCTCTTCAATCTTCAGTAAGCAGAAGGACTAAAGTAACAGCAGCCATGTATCCTGAGAAGAAGCTGGTTTGTCCCCACAGTCAACAGACAGTACCTGTGTAAAGTTTTCTTGATGGTTCTAATGGTATTTTCTATCTCTGATCTCTCCCAGATGCAATAAAACTCTTCAGGTCATACCAGAATTAGGCAAAGAAAGTCAGCACTAACAGGCTTTCCAGTGCATATCTATCAAAGGCAAGTATTAACAACTCTGCCACTCCCTTCCATCGTCCTATGTTCTGGGCACGGCCCCCAGAGAGGGACAAACTCTTCCTGGCACGTTATGTAATCTACATGTGTATTAACATAATATTATTTTCTTACAGAACACAGGCTGGACTACTTTGCATGGCAGCAAGGAAAATGTGAAATAGTTAGATACCTTAAGTCATCAGCAATACCTTTCAAAACACACATTCATCTATCCTGTGCCTTGTCCAAATTCTTAATAGCTACTTTTTCCTGCAGCATTCCATGTGCACTAGGCATTTGCAAATGTTCATGTGATTCTCCCCCACCCCATAGTAACCCAAGTGCAAGTTCAAGGACGACAATATTAAACTCAGATGAAAGAGCTAATTAATTGTTACACCCAAGGAGGGGAGCTCATGCTTTGAAAGCATTCCAAATAGGTATGTATCAGGGAATCACTAATGGTCAACTAATTTCACTGGCCATTATCAGATCTACAGTGGTCACAAGAAGCTTCCAAGAATGGTTATTTCAAATTTACTTCCAAAAGGGTGATTTGCTTACAAAAATAAATGAGCACTATCTTCTGATGTAGAAGTGATTTTGTAAGCTCGACATAACTTCCTTTCATTTTAGCTCTCATAAATGTTACAAAATCCATCTTTGTTTTAGAAGACTTCCACATCCTTTGAATATGAAACAGTTTCAGAGTTTTTTTTCAAATTCCTTTTTCAGTAATTAATGTACTGACAGTTCAGCAGCTGTTAAATATTGAATTTCCTTGAAAAAAGGAAGTGGAGTTCAAGATTCTAAGGAGTATATTAATGCAAAATTTTTCTGCAACATTATAAAGAGTGTCTCATATGCCAGCAGAACACAGTTTTTTAATGTGCTACACCTGTCAGGCCATTTGTTCCAGTTTAAAGTTTCTTATGTTGATAAAAAATTACAGGAATTTCACTGAATTTGCAATAAATACAAAAACTATTTGAAAAACTAGTTATGGAAGATTAGCTTGTACCTAAGATTTAAGCTCATTTTCCCCTTACATATGGAATTTGTATGTGGCCTACGGTCAGTCATAATGAACCTCCAAAAATAACAAGTCACAGTTCATTCAAGTTTAGTGAGGATGAACCCACGTGTGCATTAGCTCCTCTTGTGGAGATAGCCCTGGAGTCTAGTAACTGAACCTTATTCACATTTTGTACAAAAAAGAACTCAGTTTTCTGCATCTGGAGGTACTATTTACAAGTATGTTAAGCCGCCATGAAGTAATAGCAGTTGACAGTGATTAAGTCCTTTCTGAAGTCACCTTTCACTAATGATGAAGTGTCTAAAGATACTTCTACCTGTTGATTTTCACATATGAACACTCTGGGGATAATAAGTTTGGAGAAGTTTTATAACTGAGAGGTGTTACAAAGGAAATAAATTTCCACAACACTGAAGTGCCCACATTAATATTTTACACAACTCTTTAAGAAACTACTCGTTTAATACAGGAATTTCGTTTACCATTTATTGCTCAACCCAAAGAGTTTAAAAAAAACGGCAACGAGAATTCTGAATTCAAACCCAGAGACAGACATACTGGCAAACCCCTCAAGCTCCGAACTTAGTGGAGGCTAAGGATGCACTCACTACATGCCCACCTGGCTGAACAGTCTGTGATTACATTTCACCCGGCTTTCACATAGCTTTTTATGCTACCCTCAAATACACTTTTATTATTGATTGTTTATAGTATTTTAAAAAACCTTCTTAGTTTATGCAAGCTTCTTACCCTGGGGCCAACATACATCTAATTTTTTTTTAAAAATTGCTAATTTAAATTATTATTAAATAATATATGTGAAATATATATTGTACAAAGTTATACAGAACAATATTATGAAATACAATGAAAATAAGCTTAAAAGAGAAGCTTTGAAAGTGGGTAACTGAATATATACACACAACTATAAGAATACCTGTGTATCAAAATACATGGGCTTTCTAATATACATATATAAAATACCTTAATAATATTATTTTTCATATATTATAATGAAACCCTGAGTTATAAAGTTTAGGAATTTAGAAGTTCAATGAAATAACATTAGAGAAATTTAAATCAAAACTACGTGGACTGTTAACAAGAAATAAAGTGACATCTTTAGACAAGAACATGTTCTTCCCAATCAGCAAGGCCAAAGAGACAAAAACCTACCTTCTGTTATGCTTTAATTCTACTAAACATGGCTAACTATATTTTTTAAATTATTTCCGTGATTACAGAGAGTAAGAAGAACAAAACAAGGGAACAGGTAAAGCAAAAATGATGTTCCCAGAAGAGATGGACGAAAGCCGCTCTTAAGCAAACAGACTTAACCTTCCCCCAAAGCAGAGCATGTTACAAAAACAGAAACAAAAGATTTCCAACATCACCACCCTATCTGTCTCCTTAAAACACCTCCCTATTCAGAACGTTTTTATTTTAAATCTGTATGCCAAATCATCCAGCACTGAAAAAATAATTTGAAGGCTTTTGAACAAAGTAATTAATGCAGGATCTGATCTTCAGGCACTTATGGTTCTTCTCCCCCTTCCTTCCCCCTGGAATCTGTCACACCCAAGAACTTAAATCCGTCAGCAGGCCTCACACCCAGCTTGTTGTCCTCCCTTTCGGCAGCACCAGAGCCTTCCCTCTCTCCCGGCACGTATCTGCCATTGCACACGCCTGCCTCGAGCTGAGGCTGATGGCACCATTTTAGAAAGGGAGCCAAGAGCCAGAACTCGCTCTCGGGAGGCGGCAGGCACCGCACACAGCTGCGTGTGCGAGGCCGCCGGGGAGCGGGACGGAGCGGGACGGAGCGGGACGGAGCGGGACGGAGCGGGACGGAGCGGGACGGAGCA
>VZRO01005957.1:1084349-1128171 GCA_013397915.1 Daphoenositta chrysoptera
GAGGAGTCCGTGGTAGCTCCACGCTCTGCTGCGTTGTCACAGGACCACAGAATAAGCTGAGCTGCAAGGGCCCCACAGAGATTACCCAGTCCAACTCCTGCATAGCACCATCCCCAAGAGTCACAGCATGTGCCCGACAGCGCTGAGCTCTGTCAGGCTGGTGTTGTTCCAGTGCCTAAACACCCTTTTGATGAAAAACCTTTTCCTAATACTCGACCTAAGTCTCCCGTGACACAACTTCAGGACATTATCTCAGGTCCTGTCACTGGTCACCACAGAGGAGAGATCATTGACCCCTCTAATTCACCTCTCAAGGAAGTTGTAGACTGCAAGGAAGTCTTCCCTCAGTCTTCTCCAGGCTGAGCAAAGTGACCTCAGCCACTCCTCATACGGCTTCCCTTCAAGGCCCTTCACCATCTTCATTGCCCTACTTTGGATGCTCTCCAATAGCTTAATAACATCTTATATTGTGGTGCTGAAAACTGAATGGTGAGGTGAGGCTGCACTGGAGGCGAGGCTGCCCCAGCTCAGAGCAGAGCAGGACAATCCCCTCCCTTGCCCGGCTGGCCATGCTGGGCCTGATGGCCCCAGGACACGCTTGGCCCTCCTGGCTGCCAGGGCACTGCTGGCTCATGTTCAACTTGCCATCGACCAGGACCCCGAGGGCCCTTTCCGTGGCACTGCTTCCCAGCCTCTCATCCCCCAGTCTGTCCATACACCCAGGGTTGCCCCATCCCAGGTGCAGAATCCAGCACTTTCCCTTGATGAACTTCATATGGTTGGTGATTGCCAAATCCTCTAATCTATGGTGGTGTCTCTGCAGGGCCCCCCTGACTTTCAGGGAGTCAGTAGCTCCTCCCAGTTTTGTACTGCCTGCAAGTTTGTTTAGTGGCCCTTCCAGTGCTGTGTCCAGCTCATTAATGAAGATGTTGACGAGCACAGGGACGAGGATGGAACCACACTAGTGACAGGAAGCACACTCGGGACAGGTTGCCAGTCTGATGTCGCTCCATTCAGTACAACTCTGTGTGCCTGACCTGTGAGCCAGTTGCTCACCCATCACATGATGTGTTTGTCCAGTTGGGTGCTGGACATTTTATCCAGAAAGATGCTATGAGGAGAAGTATTGAAAGCTTTACTGATTATATCCAGTAAGACTTTTCTGTCCTGGCTCCTCTTGTGTGGAAGCAAACATAGGATGTATTTTTTGGAAGTGGTATCCTTATTTCATTGATGGGCTCATGAAAGAGAATGACACTACTTTTCATAGGAAGGAAAGCATGTAGCCCCGGTTTCAGGTGCAGATGAAAGGCTGCCAAGGGGAGGTAATAAAGAGTATTTCACTATCATCATTCCCCTTTTCGTCCAAAACACCCCAGTGATTAGTAATGCATTCTTATTTCCAACCTAAATTTATTCACGTCTTGCTTATTCTTCTAGTGCCAATACTACCCTGTAGTTTAAACAACTCTCACCTACTATCATGGCTGTTTGCTATAACAGAATAACATAACAGAGTAATTTTATTGTCTCAACAATTTCATTTCACTCACCTAACAGTCTTGGTCTCCCATTGCAGGATAGTCTTTCTGTTTGCTCAATCATTCTAATCAGCTGTAGTAAATTCCATTTGCTGATGTTACAGTTTCTATCCTGTGTGCAGAGTGTTTAATATGTACATGGTTTTACTCATCTGAGCAGCTGTGGATATCCAGGTACATATGCCACTAAGGGTTTTTAAAAGAATATTTTCTTTTAGCTGCGAGTGCTGATGGTAACTTTTTAAAGGAAATAGATGATGCTGTTTTAGAGAACGGGACAACTGGCAGATGATGTACACTAAAGACATGTTTGGGCTTTCCAAAACAGACCTTCCCAATGAATTCTGTCAGGAGCACATAGTTATATACAAAATGGCTTTTAGATTATTGCCAGCTAAATGCAGTTAATTCCATATGGATGCTAGATAGTGACAGAAATGGCAGAAGTGCTCCTTGTGTGATGTGATCTTATGTTTAGCTTTAAAGGGCAGCACAACTGGTTTGTCCAGTCAAGGTGCCAAACATAATTATATTTTTATTACTGGGCCCCATTATTAAAGACCTCTTCTGAAAAGAAGCTGTTCTGCAAGTCCACAGAGGGGTCAAATTTTGTAATGAAAATGTAATTTCTGTCAAAGGCCCAGTTCTGTTTTCAGAAGCACAGAAACTGTACTCTGGCTACTCAGCAATGACTGTCGACCATCCACCTAGTAATACTAACAGGTTCATTGTGGCTGTCCTAGGGTCAGCTGTAGTAAATTCCATTAAAAATTCCCACTTCTTTTATGTATTTTCCTTTGGTTCTGTTTTTGATACGCATACTTTCAGTTGTTTTAAATTACTATCTGGGCTTTGAAAAACAGTTCCCTTAGCTAAACATTCTTACACCCTTTCTGAATAATTCCTTAGCCTATTTTCCTTTAACTTACTTTTTTTCTCCCATCTTCTCCAAATTAAAGAAAAAAAATCAGAATTTCTTCTGCAAGGTACTGAAAATAGTCTTTTTTTGAAACTTTCTTTTCCAATTCCATGTTCATTTTAATGCTTTTCATTTGTTTGTTTTTTGGTTTTGGTTTTGTATTTTTAATTAAACACTTGAGGAATTTTGAAATATTTTAAGTTTTTTTGGCAACATGAGAGATTCCATTTTGTGTAATCTACTTTAGAACAATGCTTTTTACTACTTACTATGACACTAAGTGTGATGTGGTAGGACAGCTATGGACAAAAGATGGAGGAGTATTTTTAGTCATTAGAAACATCATGATTGCAAATGGATTAAGCAGGTTATCGTAATAAATAAAATAGAGAATAAACAATAAATAAGTTAATACATAAATAATAAAATAAGTAATAAATAAAAATAAAGCTGACCCAGAACTTTCATATACACACTGCACAGATTTCTGCAGCTGCCCTAAGTGGAACTGTGTGAAACATGAAGGGAGGAATGAACAATAGGACATATAAGATAGCAGCAAGGAGCTATGCTTACCCTTTCCCCTCTCTCAAGGGCAGATTTTTTACAGTTACGTACATGGCTCCCCTGTAAATGAGTTCTTTGTGCATGGCTTGACAGATTTGAACAGTCCAATCTTCCAGATGGGTGAAGGAGTCTAACTAGATGTCCTGGTAATTATGGTAATTATAGTGGGACAGGATTTTATAAGATCATGATATGTAATCTGAATCATGTTTTCTTGGCAGGAGTGAAAGAATATAGATCCAAATATATCCAGGTCTAACACAGAAATGCACACATATTTACATTAAAAAATAGCCCCACTAGCTCCTTCCTCTTGTGTTCCCATATTTTCAAAATTTATACTGGTATTAAACTCATTTGCATTTTTAAAGAATTCTGGTGATCAAGTCTGGATATAGAGAAGCTCAGAAATTTTGTGAGTTGTTTCCCTTGCAGTTATCTTGAGCTCCATATTTTATGTTTTATGTCATCTTCACAAATGTAAAAGTAGCTTTCCTTGCAATTTATAGTGTAAACTGGAAATTTTGATAGTGATTGTGGATGCAATACAGAAATCTGATGTGTACAAATTAAAAGCTTGAACGTGCAGCAGAGCAAAGTATTTGTGCAGAGGGCAAAGAAAATGGGGATGATAGGATGAATAAATACACTAAAACTGGTTCTTCTGTTCTGAGGTTATTAAGGTGTTCTGACTGTGTAGTGTTATACCAATAATATGATTTTTTTCTCCTGAAACCTGCAAAAGGGAATTGCATCATATTTTCTTCTTATGATGCCTACTTTACTTATTTCCAGATCGCATTTCTCGCAAACAGCCTACTTGGATTTTCTACTTTTCCTGATATTTTTTCTGCAATAAACTTTTCCTTACAGACATTGCATAAGTAGTACTATCCAAATTGATGTTGCAATTTTACCAGCGTGGCTTCTTTTTCATTCCTCCTTAGGTAGAATTTAAAGTCAATAAAGTGTACTGACATTTATGGATCTCCTCCCAGATCTGCCCAGTAGATGCCTGGGCTGTGCAGGGGATGGGATATTTGAGGGGGCGGTAGTCACTCCAAGACTATTAACTGTTTAATCTTTAGCCCACAGGTTGGAGACAGGACAGCTCAGGCAGTTGGTAATGGGATAAAGCTTTTCACCTCTGAATTGCCAGCTCTGGGCCAGATTAGTAGGACAGAATATTTCCACCATCTGCTGTCTGGTCAGTGACCCATATGAGAGAAATCAGTAGCCATCCCTGCTACTGGTGAACAGCTTTACAATTAACCAGCCCCCCCAAGCCCACCCCCCAACACGTACTGTGTGAGAATGATTGCACCACAAACAGCTCCAAATGAGCATGAGGACTAAAAATCGCTCTAGAAACTCGGTGATCAGGACTCATCACACTGAAGAGAGTGTGGGAAAATTTGCCAGCATGAGCTGTCAGGGGATACTGTTTCACTGGGAATATTCACCTTAGAGAAAGCTAGTTTTTTCGACAGCAAACAACTGATGATTTTTGGCTGAAAATAACAACAGCTTGTAAGAAAAGTAACTTGATTTTTCTATGATGCAGAAAAGCTGAACTTCAAAAGGCAAATATCCACGAATAATATTTCTTTTTGGCATATGATGTCAATGCTCAAATAGAATTAAAAGGATGCTCTTTTCAAATGTGTAAAGTTTTTGTAATCTGAGATACGTTAGCTGATTTAATGAATAAAGAATTATAAAATCAGTGTGCCAAATTGGGATTATTTGTAACACAGCACTTCTGGACATTGCATCCATGTCCTGTTTTAGAAATAAGGCCAGGTGTAATTACAGAGTCTCTGAATTGGGCTAGTATCTGAATTTCTGTAGTTTTCTGAAGCAATATTCTGTCTGAACCAAGAAATGCACGTTAAATTGTACTTGAGAGAGCAAAAAACCCCTCCTACTGTAATATTAAAAACAGTGCTTATCTTGAAAGTTGTTATTTGTTAGTATAATATTTTATTTTAATATGGAAAGAATAAACCGATGCTGACCAGTTTAGGGCTTTGCTTAATGTTCCTGAAGCAAAACCAGGCTTTTAGAGTGATCACTTCGAGAGAAACCGAAAACCTAGGCCTCAATAAAGAGGTTTCAGGAAATGTACCAAGGATTTAGGGTCTGATGTTCTGGGCTGCGAGCACTGTTTGGTTTTGTTCGCAGTCGGGCACCCGGCGGGCAGTTCCCGTATTTTCAGAGGCGGCGAGCGGGAACGGCGGCGGGCGCGGAGGCGGCGCTGCGCTTCCGCCGCCGCCCAGCAGGGAGCGCCCCCGCGCCGGCCGGGCCCGCTCTCCGCCGGCCGCGCCGCCAGCGCGGGCACTGTGCAAACCTCTTTGCAAAGATGTTTTCCAAACCGTGTCCTCTTGGCACGGCTTTGCTGAAAGTGCCGCTCTCTCGCATTTGTGAGTGACTGTTTCATAAAACACCCCACGCTGCTTTCATTTATGCCTACTCTTATTTACCTATGGTTATCTTGTCATTTGATTCATCATTAGCTATGTATCACCCGGGCATCGTAACCCTTGAATAATTTTTCTCATCCACAATATTCAAGAAACAGACCCTGAGTTAATTCTCACTGCTAACAGCTTGCGAGGGCAGTAGGCTTTTAAATTAAACAAGCTTAGCTTTGTAAAATGTTGTAACTCAGGGTAGCATAAGGGGAAGATTGGAATTCTTTTTGTGTGTGTATGGCAAGAATTTTCAGATTTCAATAACAGGCTGTAGTGACTGTGATCTCACCTTTGGTTTGTACTCTGGGATTTTACTTTCATAGAAGCCACAGAATACATTCTGGGATACAAAGAAGTTGGCTAAGACCTCTCACCTCAAATATGTGGTTTTTCTGTTAGGTCTTCAATCTCAGAAACATACAGATATTTTGGACAGAATCTGTCACTGCAGGCTCAGTTAATGACTAGCAATCAAATACAGCAAAATCATGTTGCCTTCAATTACAACGATTTTATTTAACAATTCTTGTTTCAAAAATTAGTGACTGTAATATCATTTTTTGTGCTGCCGTCTATACCTTCATTTTCTTTAACTTAATTTATTTATTTCTCCCTTTAATCCCTCCATGTCCTTAAATACTTTAGTTCAGCCTAATCCTTCAAATCCTATAATTACTCAAACAAAGCATTTTAACCTTGTGGCCTTCCTGGACTCTTGCCTATTGCTTATGACGTGTAGGTCTCGTTTGACTAATGATGTTTACTGCTGCGTTTTCTTTCCTAGGATACTCATGGAAAATTTCATGCCACAGAGCTCCTGTTTATAGCAGGGCTCAATGTCACAATATTACTATCAGCATTGTAAAAATAGTGGTGGCTGCATTCCACTCTAAGAACAATTTCTTCTTTTAGTCAGAATTTATAGTTGACCTTGGTGTAATCCCAAATAATTAATCCCAGTAAAGCCTAGATTTTGATTATTTTGATTTCAAGTAACTATTCTCAAATTCTTAGTGTCTCTTCAAAGGTTTTTTTTTTGCATGTTGTGTAAAGTGTATAACCAGCTTAATTCAGGCATCTAAGAATGACAACATATGATGATACTATGTTGGTTTGCCTGAATATTTGTCTAAACACTTAATAAACACATTATATTAATTTCTCTTAGAAAATTCTGAATATAAGGATGAGGATGCTTGTTTATGGTATTTACAATTTTTCCTGGAAGGTATTTTGTAAAGAAGTAGTCATACATTTACTTACTTTATTTATTTAATGAGTGGATCAGGCTCTGACTAAAATTAACAAGTGATTTCGTTAACAGGAATGTTATTTAAAAAGGTAATGAATAACCACTTTGTATAACTTTATATATTAAGGGGAAAAGGAAATCAAGGTATGATAGGAAATTTAGAAAAAGGCTGCAAATTTTAATGACTTACAGTACTGAAAGAGAATGCCTTGTTGACAATGGTGAAAGCAAATGATAATGTCATAAGGGACTGGGTTTTAGTAAGATCCAAAAATGCAGTGGATAAAGGAATATAAAGGCAGAAAGAGACTGAAAAGATACCAGAGTGGTATCAAGAAGAGGAGTACCAAATTAAGCGTGTGAAAACGCAGGAAAACAAATACTTGGAATGTGAGTTATAGAAACAAATTAACCAGAAGGAATAAATGAACTATATATGTGCATCTGTGAATTTTGTATGTATTTTAAATTATTATTAAATGTCATGATTCTGACTGAAAAAAGCGCACAATCTTGTTTTCAACATTAAGCACCTGTGTCAGGGAAAAGTTCTAAACGATTCTGAATATTTTATGTAGTAAGAAAGATACATTTCTTTGGAGATAATGATAAGCAGAAAAGTCATGAAATCTGCAACTTTATTCTGTGTTCAGCTGTTCCAAAGCTGTTGTGGAGGGTACACATGTTTATACAGGGATCTACATTGATAGCTTGAATCCTCTAAGCTCAAATAGAAGGCGATTTTCCTTGTTACTGCTTTTATGACCTGTGAGCAAAATTTTCTAACCAGTGTTTGAGCCACAGCCTCTGGCCCTCACCTCTGTGCCTTTTATGTACAGTTAATATAACACATATTTACCAGATGTACATTGAATGGGTTTTTTTCTAATGTACACACATTACTTTAAACTGCCTAAATAAACCATGGAAGCATTTATGAAAATATGCTGAGATGACTTTTAGGCACCAGAGACTTGCACATCTGAGCCTGACACAGATTTATGGCATCACCTTTTCCAGCATGTCTTTGAAAGAGGCTCTGCCTAAGAAAATATGAGTTCTCCTTATAAGGCACATTAAGCTCAGTTGGAAGCAACAGAATGCCCAGAACTATTTTCTTAGTATGATTTCTTGGGAGAATACTTTTTTTCTGAGATTGAGTAACCGACACTAAGCTGTTGAAAATAAAATAGGATCATAAAACAATTTTGGTTTTTTTTAAAATTTAGAATGACCAGACTCCTAAACTCACTTTCCCATTCCACACCGAAAAGGACATAATTGTAGGTACAAGAAGGGAGAACAATCATGATAAGATATAGGATGTGGGAGAAAATTTATTTCTGGGGAAGAGACATTGAAAAGACTTGTACAGTACAATTTGTGGAGAAGACATGTAACTTCAGATTTCCCCCCAGTGGAGTCAATGAAAGCAGAGCTATCTCGTGCCAAAGCTTACTAATTAATGAGGAGCATTGAGAAAGACACAATACCCAGCACGCATTTCTTGTATTCCTCAATACAATTAGATGATTAAAGACACTATAAAGCAGCATTTAAAATGCAGATGCTGTGTCAAAAAGTATAGGTAGAAATAATACAGCATTTTTTTGTCCAATCTTACACTGTTGGAAAAATAGCAATGTTTTGGGACATGCACAGTTTTTGTGCATGTGGACCAAGCAAATGTCTGTATCAGCTCAGATTAACTGTGCAGTTGAGTTCACCTCTGCAGGATGTTACTGAGACAAATAGCACAATATGACACGATATAACATAAAAGAGAACAGTTAAAAGTTTAAAAGAGAAAGTAAAAATATTACAAATACTTAAAATTTAAGGAAAAAGATTTTAATTGGTAGGAATATGACAAAAGTGGCACCATCTTAATACTGCTGCTGACCCATTATTTTCCTCTTTCTTTTAGCATTTGTCACTGCTGATAAAAATACTGTGTATTTACTGAAAATAGCCTGGACACTACATTGCTTGACCATTTAAGAGAATTCATGGTAACTGCAATATATTTGAGCTTGCTGTTGGTTGCATGAAATTACTACAGCTCTGAACAAAAGCTGTAAGTGAAATAAATCAATTTAAGGACCAGCCGTACTTGTTCACAATAATCAGTATTGAATCCCTGCAACCTTTTAGTAATAATCATAATAGTCACTATGCACAATGAGCACCAGTAGTCTACCATTATTAGAACAACAAAGCATTAGCCTGGTTTCTTCATTTTAGGCCTGCTTCTTGATGTAAATCAAGAGTAACTCCTTAAGCAAACAACAAGTTCTGTGATATTTTTCTCTGTTCAGTAAATACAAGCTACAGCACTTTAACACACAGAATCCTCTGTGTCTGTTCTGCAGCTTAATCTTGCATGACCATAGCCCTTTCTTCACATCTCTTGCATGTTGGTTAAGTACCATCTTCTTACTATCTTTGCTGATGCCTGTCAAGACAAAAAAAGTCCTGAAACAGGTAATTTTTCAGGGAGTTTGGATTTGATGCGTTTTTAAACCTTTACTTTTTACTGCAAGTGTAGGCTATGACATGAACATTTTGCCACTTTACCAAATGGTAAGGAAGTAATAGATTCTATTTTTACAATTTAAAATCTGGTTCCATTTTTATCCTTCTGTGTCTGTTTATTCTTCTGCAGCTGCATTTTGCAATATTTTCCTTTTTGGGTTTAAAAAGGGCTACAGTTTTTCTATTTTGGGTTTTAAAAAGTTGTATAGATAACTTGTAGGCTGAGCTTTTTTCTTTAGTAAGAGAAATCAGTCTGTAAGAAATCTGATTTAGTACCTTCATTGTGTAGGCTACATATTCTTTTCTTTTTATGCTTAACTTCCATGAAATACAGATTTGGAAGATCTATAAAAAAATATTCTTCTTCCTGTCTCTTTTACTGTATTTTTAAATTTGATGATATATTTTTTATTGTGCACCTGGCACCCTGATTCTACCTGCAAATAAATAGGGTTGGGAGAGCTGCTAAGCTTCTGAGGGGCTATGTGGGAACCTCCAGACATTGTCTGCACCTTGGAGCATCCATTTATTCTGGTCTGTCAGTCTGAGATTCTTTGCAACTTTCTGCACTTAACATGAAGAGTTGCCTGCTTTTCATTCACATTTTTGTATTGTGTTTTATAGTGTGTTTAATGGCAAAGGAATTAATTAATTTTCACATTATGGGATCTCAGATGACAGCTCAGTTCTTATCTGTAATAATATTTTGCAAAGCTTTCATTCTTTTGAACATAATGTTATGGCTATTGATTGAAGAAAAGCTTTGTGGAAACTTCTAGAACTATTTCTGGTTTTTGCTGGTTCATTTAAAAACATAAAGATTCAAAGCAGATAATTTCTGTCAATCTTTGTTAAAGAGGTGGGGCATGTTTCCCTTCAGGGTTATCTACTTGATGCTCTGGACTTCATAGGAGACAATTTTTCATAACTTAAGTAAAACAGCTATTCTCAAAATCAGATTCAACTAGATTCCATAAGCTGTTTTAAAACTGAAGTGGAATTAAAATATGAAATACAACCTAAAATGCTGTGGTTGACAAAGTGCCCATCCAACAGTGAGCAAAACCAGTATGCAGCTATTAGACTACAAATGTGTATCCAGGCATGCAAAGAAAGGACAAGGCAAGGATATGTTATTTGAACTGCAGTACTGCAGTACCATACCCTAACAATCTCATAACTCTCTCTTCTCCTTTGCCTGTACTGTTTGGTTGTTTCTCACTTCCTTTAAAGTATGGAAAGTTTATTTCTAGGTCCAAGTGACCTCAGACATGTCAAAAAAAGGCCCTCTACAACTCTAGTTTTGATTGTACTTTACTTCTAAGCCTGTTATTCTGCATCACTCCACATGGTGTCTTCATGGACTGTAATTCTTTAAAAATATTTCAGAAGCCAGTTCCCTTTGAATCCAGCCTTTCATTCTTCCCATCTCTCCTGTGCACGTGTATTAACACACAGCTCATGTCTTACCCATTTGTGATTTGCCAAGATTGAAAGCTGTTTACTTTGAAGACTCGATTTTTTGTTTTCTGCAAGGAAGGTGACCTAGTAAATGAAGAATTTAAAGTTGCTTCAGGGAGTTAAATATGTTAGAAGAACACGATTTTGTTTTTGAATGCTTTGAAGTAATTCTTCTTTACTTTCTAAATACACACATTCAGAAGAAATGTTGTTCAACACATTACTGTAGGTCAGACTCCTAAATAAGACAGTGGGATAGTGGAACATAGCATGTGAAGAAATCCCTGAGAGGAAAGTCAGAGGAATGGAGTTTGTTCAGCCTGGAGAGAAGAAGGCTTGGGATGATGCAGTTCCAGTCTTCCAGTACTTGAAAGTGCAGCTGTGGTAGAGAGGGAGGTGCTTTTTTCTCAAGCATGCACAGGGACAGGACAAGAGGCAATAGGCAAAAGTTCTTTAGAAAAAAAATCCATCTGGACATAGGAAAGATTTTCTTCACCATGACAACAACTAAGCTCTGAAATAGGTTGCTCAGAGAAATGGTGGAATGTTCCTCACAGGAATTACTAAGAACTTGGCTTGGCAGAGCCCTGGGTAACCTAATCTAGATCCCTGCTTCCAGGAATTTAGACCAGATCATCTCAACAGCTCAACAGCCACCTTTTAACTTGGACTATTCTATGTTTGCATTGTTCTTCTTGTTACCTAATTTGTAAAGTTGAATGTTGGAAATAATGTCTTTAAGGAGAAAATTCTAATATTACTTCTAGTGTGCTAGTTGATGTGATGAGGACCCAAAGTGTAGTGGTATACAATACAGACAGAAAGACAGAGACATACAGAAAGACATGTAGAAAGAAGTAAGACATGCAAAAAGAGTATGATATATCAAAAGTCATCAACCAGGCAAAGTCTTTCACAGGTTCCTTCTCCCATTTTGTGACATCATCAGTTGCAGTGAATGTCTCAGTTACTGAGATTGTGTTAGAATGGAAATGAGCTTTTAAGACGCTTCCCAGACTAGAAAGCCAGAGTAGTCACCGTTGTCACTGTTATTGGAGAAAATATCAGAGTGCATGTGCCCTCTCTTCTACTGAGAAAATTGCAGAAAACTATTCCACCTAATCTTGTCATTCAAATATTTTGTGCTTATGAAGCAGTGAGATTTTTTGGTTTTGCTTTATCAAGACAAAATTATTTTCATATGTAAGAACTGCCTGGAGACCTGGGTCAGCTGTTACACAAGCAGACCTTTTAAAAGTAGGTAGCTAAAACCATGGCAGCTGATGTATTCAATCCTTGGTGTACTTTGAAATTAAAAAACCAGGATAAGAAAGCCTGAAAGTCCTCAAAAAATAAGGGTATAAATGCAGCATTTTAAAAGATCAAGGTGAATGTAAACGACAGGTTTCACTGAATTACTAATCATTAACAGTGATAAAAATAAATGCCTACACTGCCTTTTTTTTTGGTGTAGAGAAGACACTACAGCATGAAACTGTAAGTAAAAGGGAAAAGGATTTATTTTAAAAAATTACACCACAGCAAGTTGCCAAGGACATAAAAAGACTTGGAAGCCTCAAAAAGCAGGTGTCACTATGCCTTTTATGTAGCCAGTTGCTGGTGTTCCAGATGCAGAACTCTGTGTTGCATACCTCGGCTCCCTCTCACCCTGTGAGTTTTATATTCCTTCCTGCATGGACTTACCACAGCTCCAGAAGGAAGGGAGGACACTAGTGTCTAACAGAGGAGGTAGGGCTCTGAGTCAAAGCTTGTAAATATTCTTATTAAGGTTGTAAATAGTTTCATTGTAATAATCATAAATTAACTTACATGCAAGACAGCAATTTTTAAGGAGGTAGAGTTTTCTCTCCAGGTCTTTATTGGAATGCAAAACTAGCTGCTTCTGCTTACGATGAAAATGTTCCAGTTTCTTTAGGGAAGAATATCATTACATATTTGTTACCATATGAGCAGGCTTCTGTTCCAATTGCTTCAAGTACAGTTCTTGAGGATCTGTAAGATGATTTAAATGTTAGAAGATTTGGGTCTGAGGCTCCTTTTTCTGTATTGAGGATTGCCAGGTCAACCTTGGTAATATAGGAATAAGGTGTAAAGTGTATGAGCTATTAATAGGTGCCACTGGTTCATAGCCATTATGTCAAAGTTAAGTTTGCAGATGCTCACAGAACCACCATTCCATGACCTCAGTCTGAAACAAGTTTAAAGCTTCACTTTAGCAATAGCAGAAAGAAAGTGAATCCCAAATTTTGTTAAATGAGTAAGTAAAGTATGTAAATCAGGTATGACTAAAGCTTTATTTACTATAGTAATTTAAGAGAATTTTTACAGAAAACTTATTGTGAAGCATAGTTTAAAACAGTGCCCATTTTGTTAAAAGCCTTGATAAAAAATGACAATAATTGTCATTCACTGACAATAAAACAGTCCAGCACCACCTATATTTCAAAGTACTCAAATTCTGCTTTTCAGAGAAAGTGATTAATCCCCTCATCCAGTTTTTTATTCCATCTTTCAATAATATCTCAGAAGTGTACAGATATTACTTGTTTTCACCACAACTCTGCAAAAGGAGTGAATATTACCTTGTTTAGCAAGGGGGAGACACAGATTTAAAGGACTGCATGCAGTCTCAATGCAAGATAACAATTAGTGGTGTAAGTCAATCACTCTTCAGACCCAGACTGCCAGTTTTGCCAGCAGCAAAAGGAAGCCAAGACTGAATTCTATGAAATACTGTGAGTCATGGTATAATTTCTTCACTGAACTTGGCATTAAACATTTCATATATTTAGACATGACTTCCAATAAGGTAATAAGCTTGTCATCTACAAGCATGCTCTACTGGAAATCCGTGAAATGCTCAGTTTAATTGATTTGTCAGCATTGCACTGGAGTTCATAAGTATGATATGGGACGAAAATGAGCTTGAAGAAAAGACTGTGTAGTTAAAGGCTGTATCATAATGCAGTCAAAAACAATGAAAATTCAAGCAGTTCCTAATTGTTAAGTGCTTGATTCTACACACAAATTATGCTTTCGTGATGTGTTTTTTAAATGGATAATTTCTTAGAGCTCAAAGGCCCCAGAAACTCCCTAGTGTGGCATCACAGTGAAGCACAAGTCCCTTTTCTTGTATTTCTCCAAGTAACATTTAAAATCATTGATAAATTTAAAGAAGGTTTCCAATAGGTGTAGAAGTCTTAAGAACATCAAATGTTTTTCAAGTATGGTGAAAATCTGTAGCAGAACAGAGAAACAGGACCCCACTATGCAGTACTACTATGGAGTGATATGGTAGAGCAGAGACTTTTGTTGGCTTGCCATGTGTCCTACACGTGTATCAGAATGAAGCATACCTGCCAGAATAATAAAAATAAATCAAAAAAAGAGTGAATATAGTAATTTGTTATTGTATACAATTCCCTTATCTATGCAATCACATTTGCTGATCCAGTTTGTACCTTTACTGATCAAATCTTGTATATACTAAATCCATATTTATCTTTACTAACCCAGTCTTCTCCTTTTTTATACTTACACTAGCATTTCTGCCCTTGTGACTTAAAAAAACAATTACATATTGCTATTTATATTTTCTCCGTAATCATGTATTTGGTTGTCTACAAAGAACGTTCTTAGAATGCCAGCATAAACCCATGACTAAAAAGAAGATGGGAATTTCTATACTCAGTGGCATATACAATAGCAATAGAAACATACAGAATCATAGAATACTTTGGGTTGGAAGGGACCTTTAAAGGCCATCTAGTCCAACACTCCTGCAATGGGTAATCTTCAATGGGTAATCTTGCTCAGAACCCCATCCAACCTGACCTGAAATGGTTCCAGGGATGGGACAATCTGTTCCAGTGTGTCACCACCCGCTTTGTAAAAAATGTCTTCCTTATATCTAGTCTAAATCTACTCTTTCTTAGTTTAAAATTGTTACACCTTGTCCTATCTCAGCAGGCCCAGCTAAAGTGTCTGTCCCCATCTTTCTTATAGGTTCCCTTTACATACTGGAAGGCTGCAATAAGTTCTTCCCAGTCTTCTCCAGCTGAACAGCCCCAATTCTCTCAGTCTGTCTCCACAGGAGAGATGCTTAAGCGCTCTGATCATCTTTGTGGCCCTCCTCTGGACTTGCCCTAGCAGGTCCACATCTTTCCTGCCCTCGGGTCTCACCAGAGAGGAGTAGAGCAGAAAGAATTATCTGCCTTGTCATGCTAGCCATGTGTGTTTTGATGCAGCCTACTAGTCCCCTATGAGCCAGCTTTCTGCTAGCTTTAGGTAAGCAGAGAATACCGGGGAAGACATCTCTTTTGAGTGATAGGAGGAATAAGCACTCCTAAGAATTATTTAGAGGTGAAAGATTCAATTGTTCAAACAATGTAAAATACCACAAGGCAACAGTCTTTTAAGTCTACTGCTTTTTTCCTTTTCGTTTTGATTCATAGGCTGGAAAATTCCTGGGACTCCTGAAATTCTTGTGGTCAGTTTGGTATTTCCCTTTAAGTTGTGTTTTATAAGATTACCTGTCCAACCCATATAACAGGTATCTCTTTAAAAGACAGTAGACATCCGTGTAACACTGTATGGTGGGAAGTCAATGGGGACTTAAAAAAATATAAGGATATTATATTGATTTATAATGTGCAAGTAAACTCATCTTTTCTTCCAAACAGTTTTATACACAGCTCAACACAAAATTGTTTGCAGGAGACCTAACCTCATACGATCTGGAAAAATTTAAGGATCAGAGTGGAGCTTTTCAGATAGTGGTCAAAGAAGTGATATTGATTCAGCCTTCCTGCTTCCTGCTTAAGAAGCCTGTGCCTTTTCTTCCCCAAAGCCCAGTACATATACACATGTTCTCAAGAAACAGTACAGTTTGCAGAATAGTGAGATTAAGTTTTTTAACATAAGGTTTTTTTATTTTTGATGTTGTAAAATCATCAATCAACTTTCTGAGAGAAGAATTTAATATTTAGTTTAAGGATTTCCAGTTCTTCCCTTTCTCTCTTCTGCCTCCTTTTCTTCTCTGTTGTTCGTTTTGTGCTGACTTGTTGTAACTCATCTTTGAAATTAACAGCTCTTTCAAGGTGGGTTATTGGGATGTTTGGCCAAGGGATTGCATTTTATCCACACCCTTGCCCTTATAAATTGATAAGATGCTTCTTCAAAGTAGAATGCATATCTGTGATACAATGAGGTGCACATGATATTTTAAATTTTTGTTTTAAATTCTGTGTCTTTTCTCATATTTAATCTGTAAAATCCTAAGGAATTTTTCTGTATGGAACAGAAATCAAAGCAATGATAATGTCTTTTTTATGACATTTACTTTGGAAATGAAGTCATAAGCACTTGTTAAACTTTGCTGGTTTTACACATTAATTCACATGGGATTTTATTTAGATTCCATGCAGCCAAAACTGAAGTGTTTTATAGCAATGAAAGTTGATTATAATTTGTCTTTTTTAAACAAGCAGCTTTCATTGATGTTTTTTAGTTCAAATAAACTCTTGACTTGCCTCAGAAACTTTGAACACCTCTTTTAAGAATAAAATTGTAGGAAGCCCTCTGAAATAATCCTTGATGTAATTTCTCAAGCAGTGACAGGTCAAAGTGACTAAAGGGGACTTTCTATGGAGAAGTTAACGAGTCTTATCCCATTCTGCTTTCATTTACAGTCTGCCTGAAATTCTAGGAAACTTACCTGTCCAGCTACTGCTTTCTCCGTAAGACAGCCCCCATTGCTACAATCAGCATGGGTTTTATAAATCCCTTTCATAATGAGATGTGTTGTGAAGTAGCAGAAATTTCTATTGTGAACTTAATGAACTTCACTGCCAAATCTGTGGAGAAAAGACAGCAAACACAGGGAAAGAGCCAACACTTCTGACCCCATTCAGTTTCTTAAAGGTGATATTCTACACAAGTTTTATGGGAATATTAGTATTTCTACTCATTGAATAAATCTTAGTGAAAATAGGAGGCTCTGATAACTGTCCATTCATACTTTCCACTAAAATTTTCATTTCCGTATTTTGTACCTGCATGTAGGTCCAGATACAGTGAGAAATAAAGGTGCAATTTTTACAGCTTCTGGGTAGATTGAATTTCGATTTTCACAGAGGTAAAAACTGTTTTCCTTCTTTGTGTATTTTCCTATTACATAAAACTCAGCAAAACAAGAGCATCTTTAACATCATCAGAGATAACAGGTCTGGGTTGGTATTTTCCTTCATACCAAATGACATTCATGATAGGCCTGATATGGTTGTTTAGGTAATTCTTTGTTTATGTGGAAATTTTTGGGGCAATAGAGAAACCACTGGCAAACTTGCTGTGAGCACTTTTGTCTCTGTACTCTCTAGCGAGTTTTGATATTTGATTTTGATGTGACAGGATATTGTTCTTTAAAAGTCCTTGTTGCTCTGCCTCTTTTGTGACCTTCAAAGAAGGTCAAAAGCCCTCTTCTATGCTGGTGCTCTCCTCTGCCACAAAACATAAATACTTTTTCCTGGAATATTTGCTGAAGTGCACAGGATTTACTTTTCTAGTAGCTTGTTTCATGAAGAATACTTACAGGAAGGAACATGTCTTCTTTCTGTTTGATTTTCCATTCCTGACGCAAAGATTTTAGCCTCTTTATCTACTTCACTGAATTTTCAGACAAGTAGCATGGTTCATTTTTTGTCTAAAACCCCTTGAACTCATTTTTTTCAACTGAAGTCAGCTTATGTTTCAACACTGTGGCTGAAGAATAGATTAAATCCTTCATGGATCTTTTGTAATATATATTGAAGTTTGTGTTTATGTATTGTATGCATTATTCTCCAACTGATTTGATAACTTACTGAAATATATGGTAGTTTCTAAAAGGAAGAGATAAGCAAATTTTTTTTATTAAACTGAGAAAAGATGTAGTCTTTATATAGACATTATAATATCTGTCAAAAAGTAACTGGAGCAGAATTACACTTAATTAATTTCTGAGTTATTTTCAAGCACTAAGTGCTTGTCTTACTCTACTGCCTTTGAATTATCACTAAAACTGTCACGGTCATGGTTAGTACAGGGAACTTTAAAAAATTATATCTTTACAGATTATGTTTTAATATAGGAACCTTTCATAAAAACTCTCTGTATTTATTATGTGTATAAGGAGAAATTAATGATGAAAAGAATTTTTAATGTTTTCTAAAATACTACTTGAAATTTTTATAACCCTAGAAAATGTTCTATTTCAGAAATTCCTGAGGGACAAATATTGCAATGATCTTAATTTAGTTTTATAATACCTGCCCTCTGAGCAGTTGCAAATAAAAATAGATATTGTCCTCTAGGTTATCAGCATGAAACAGTATTCCAAGAAATTGTATATCTTTTCATTCTTGTTGGCACCATGACTTAAAAATTTATATTCAGAGAAATTGCATATATCATTCTGACATTCGAATTTACTGAAACTTTTCAGATAGTAGCAAAACATTTTTTGTGAGCACACAGTTCTCTTCTGTACAGAACAATGACTCATTTTAGCCTACTGCAATTGTAAACAAGAAGAAATTGTTCTAAGAGCACACATGCCTTCCTGCTACTGTTCATTTTAACATTTAGGACAGGGTGGAGCAGCCACAGAATTTTCACTGTCACATCTTTTCAATTGCTGGACTTCTATCTCATTTTACAAGTTTTTAATTAAAAATTTACACCTGTGAGATTAAATAACTTTTACAAAACTGTTATCTAAATATTTTTTGTTACAAATATTTTGCTCATCTTTTGTCTCCCTTTCATTCAAAGAAATCAACACTGACCTTAGAAAGGGAAGTATGTCTTAGTCTGCTCTAGATGATGTAAGTAATGATAAATGCAGCTTTATTTCTATGCTGGAAATATCTTGATAATTTGTGTTTGTTGTTTTTATTTGGTAATAAAAAGGAAAATAAATTAGAGGCTATATTCAATAAAGTTTGACACCATAAAATTTAGTTTTTTAAGAACTTTCCCCCTGGATTACACTACAGAACCCAATTTCTATTACTACGCAACTTCAACAGTGGGTTTGAAGTGAAAGATTTATAAACCTCTATTGCTAAGAAGGAATCTCAGCCAATGTCCAGTCTGAGGTGAGGCGAAATCTCAAATCCCATTCCTCAGACTATTTCCTCCAGTCTACAAGGATACATTCTCTTACACAGGATCTGTAGCACCAAATTCCCTCTTGGAGTTAGTTGCTCATGTCATTTTTCCTTAAAACACAAGTGGGGCTCATCCTTTCTTTTGTGACCAGAGAGTGATAGCTGGAGCATATTCTGAATTTAATTCTCAACTGTTCTTGGAGATACTTACACTGACATCCAACAGGATTTCCTGATCAGTATGTGACAGATTTCTGCCTGGGCACTTGCTACCGTTCCTGAAGCAGCTGTGCAGAAAGTTGTAAGAAGTTAGTCAGGGTCTGGGTGTTTGCTGAATTCCTGATTCAAAGCATGCTTTCACTTATAGCTTAAAAGAGAACACAGAAGCAGACAAGACCGAGATTATCACAAATGCACTTATTGCAACTTACTCCTATTTGGATGCCCAGCACTGGTCACAAAACACTTTGGAGGAAAACAAGTATCACCAGTTTCTTTTTCTATGAAAATTCAGAATAAAATTATGAGGCAGAGTTCCTCCAGTAATTTACTGCAAAAACAATCTTTGCTTATACTTGACTGGTGTTTTAAGATTTTCTGTGATACAGATGCCATTCCAGCGGAAGAGGCAGAATCATAATAAGCCAAATGAATATTGAGTGTGAAGGAATAATTTTTTCTCCTCCCTAAAAAATATTCCAAAAATATATCATGATTCCAATTGATTTTGTCTTTCTCAGAAAACTTCATTCTGAGAATTATTGAAGATGAATTGTTCAAGAAAAAGTCTTGCAGCAAAGTCAGTGCTTGCTGTCAGGAGCCAGAGCTACTGAGATGATTCAGTCTCTGCTTGGATGCAGTGTAATGGAGGGGACAGTCTCCTTTGGATGATCTATGGATGTTTCCTGCTAAAGCCTCCTCCTGGGAATTTCATAGGTGAGGATCTCTTTCCTGGCTTCAGGGAAGGCTGGACTTTTACTCCTATTATTAAAAACAAATTTTGAGCTTTTGACTGTAGCTATAGTTACTTGGTGAGAAAGGTCAAGGGTTTAAGTGAGAATAACAATACAATGTTATCCAAGGCTTTGGTTTGTAATAAACAATTGAGGGTTTTTTCATACTTTGGGTAAATCAAGTTCAGAACTTAGTCATTCTCCACTTGAAGTCAAGAGCAGGATACCCATTGCCTTCATACATATAGGAAGAGTCAAGCTCTGGGGGAAGTACCAGTCGGCTCCAGGAATTCTAGCGTAATATATAACGAGCTGAAGATAGTGGCTGGCAAACAGTAAGCAATTAAATGTGTATCTTTCTTACTGCAAGCCTAGTTTTCACTGCAGCTGATTTAGTCAGGACCAATCACACTAACATGCACTCCAGTATCTGCCCACCCAAAAGTTCAGACAAGTGATCAGTTACTTCAGAAACAGCTGTTTTTTCAGTACACTTTTTTTTCATTATGTTTTCTTAATCTTGGTATATTTGTTTCCTTCTCGTTCATTTAAGAACAAAGAACAGTTTCTGTAACTTTCTTATTTTTTGTAGCTTCCAATTTGCTTCTGCAATAAATCTTAGATTATTTAACTTACAGATGAAAGCACACAAATTTATATTTAAAGGACCCTGTCAATCAGTGTGAGGAAGCTGCTTGAGTTCTTCAAAATGCTATTGTTTTGGCATTTCTCACTGTGACAAAGAAATGCACAAACTTAGAAGTATTTTGCTGTGAGTTGTGTACTACTCAGAGAACACATTTTGAGTTTGATAAACACCACTAATGTATTAGATATTTGATAGGTTGGGGTCTTTTCGTCAAGGAATATAGACTAAATATCACCACTTGGAATAGTCATAAATTTAGAAAACATTGCTTACCTGAATACGGAAGAAAACTATTTATAAGCCAAATTTTACTAAATATGAAAGTCTAAGTAGTTGCATTTTATTTTTTCTAATTACTGTTTTTATTACTTCTGGTCTATAACCAGCACTACTAAACGACATGACATTTGGAAGGTGACTCTTTTTACAATATCAGGTGAGTTGAAAAAAGATTTCAAGAGGCCATCTAGTCCAATCTCCTGTTCAAAACCTCTCTTACTGCTTGTGGCATGAGAAATGCTGGATATTCTGGTGACCTATAGTTAAGACGTCATTGGCTCGGTAATAAGAGCAGCACATTTGTTCTTTAATTAGTCTTTGCTTCCCTACTTTGCATGGTCCTTTGAAACTGTGGTGAGTAACCTGATGCATACCTGTGATCTCGACCAAAATCGTGCAGCAAATAAATAGTTGAGCTACATATAAAATTTAGAAAGCTGACTCTCAATGCTTTGTTCAAAGCCTATTCTCTCTGGACTGCTTTGAAATTATTTGAAAAAATCCTTATTGAATTTTGTCTGAGATTTGTGCTGAGGCAACAAACAGGAAAACCTCTGTTTGTCAAGGAAAAAATTGTATGACAGCTCTGCACCCTATGCAGCAATGTGTTCAGCTCTGTACTTATTGCTCATAAAACATGAAGAAGAGATATTTTCTATTGACATCCTACCATTGTTGATGATCTGGAAAATCTTACGTCAAATTAAAAATAGATGATAACATTTAGAAACTTTTTTTAAATTTTGTTCCCAACACATGTCCCACAGTATTAATAAATGTTAATCTGAGCAAATTTTTACATTGGCTGATGGTCAAAATGCAGGATTAATGCTGCTTTCTCAACAGGTCTTAGTGAGAATTAGTTTTATCATCTAGTAATTGGATAAAACATAATTTTCTGATAGACTGCAGAAAGTTTAATTTTAACACTCCTATTATATATAAAAAAATAATTTCCTAAATGCTGCACTTAATCGTTTGCTAGTTAATGGTATGTTAAGCAATTCTATTGCTGGTTGCAGTATTTAGTCAAAAAACATCTCCTAATGTAAAGACATTCAGAAGATTTTTATTCTACTGACTTTGTGAAATGTGAGAGATGTGGTGTAGGTAAAGATTAAGAGAGCAGCTGCTTTCTGCAAAGATTTTTGATGGAGTTGTGGGACCTGCAGCTTACAGGGTCCTGTTCCAGCTCCAGGATGGTCCTGGAAGAGTGTGAGTAATTTACTCCTGAGGAATAATGCATACCATCACACTGCAGGGTACTATATTTCAAGTGCTGTCCTCACTGGTTGTTGAGAGGGGCTGTTTTATGAGAAGACACTTGGTAGCAAAAACAAAGTTAAGATTCTAATGTAAAACCCCTATTTTTATGAAATACAGGTATTTTCATTTTTTAAAATTATTTTATTTTTAACCTCAGTTGAAGAACTGAACAAAAACATTCACTATCTGGACTATTCGCAAAATAGATCTAGACATCCAATACTAAATGTGGTTTTTTTAAATATTCCATTTCCTTTGAGGAGGTTCTCATGTGAGGTATTGCACTGAAGAAAATTGTGAGGGCTCTACTTGATTACAGAGAGCGTGGTGAATTCTTCATGTTTCCACACTTCATATTTTTAGAGTCTTTCATCTTTAGCCAAAGTCTGAAAGTTCTACTCACATCTCACTTAAAAATCCTGGGAGGAGAGGTGGGCATAATTCCAGCATCCCTTCTAATCATACCTCAATGTAATCTCTTGTAACATCAAAGGAGTTGGAGGATGATGACTGGGAAAAAAAAAAGGAAGAGTCAGCTAAAGTTCAGTTTCTGAATAGGCTGTGTTTGCGTTTAGTTTTGTGTGTGAGGAGGAAGGGGGTGGCAGTGTCAAACTAATCACATTGAAAACATGTATTTTCCTGAAATAAGGTCCATATATACCTGGATAATGAAATTTTCAATAACTATTTGCCTTCATTAACGTGAGCGGAAACAGTTCATGTAGGAATTCAAGCTAGTGATTTTTAACCTTTAAATATCAGACACCTGAGTTTCATTTCTAGAGCAATGTCCAACGTGCTATGTGGCACTTTTAGACAAATTTGCAGCTGATAAATCACTTGTATTGCATCTCTGGGAGCCAAGTATGGACTGCGTATATTGAATTGATTTGCAGAACTAGAAAGAAACTAATGCCAGATGTCACTTGTTCTAACACTTTGAAAATCAGTCTCAAACCATTTACTCTGTCCAGGTAGGGCAGGTAGGAGAGGACATTATCCCTTGCATAAAAGCAGTTAGCATTAATTAAAGTCCCTCTTAAGAAACAGTCAATGAATGCTGAGACCATAAGAACATAGACCTCTCACCACATCTCTTCTGTTCCCTCTGATGAATTATTTACACTAATTCTGCCTTTTTTTGCAGAAGACTTGTAACAAAGTCATCACTTCTAACACTTCAACTCCTGCAAAATATTTTCTGCTGACTGTGCCTTGGGTTTTTGCTGGTTTCTTGAAAGGAAAATACCCATTAGAACATCATAAATTATTTTCTTATTGATCACAGCCCAAGAGAGTGCATTCTAGCTTGGACTATTGTCTGTATGATTCTTACTTTGTCAGACAGTCTTTCACTGAGGTATCCACAGCTATTGTTCCTGGTTATCTGGTTACTTACACGTTATTTATCCAGGAAAAGGGTTTGGGTTCAAAAGAAAGGTATGTGAGCTGCCTTATTGTTGTGTTTTCTTCCATTTGTGATACTTGCCAAATTCTGATCCTCCTGATGATAGCTATTCTTATGAAAACTTTTTACCCTTTTCTATGTACAAATCTCAGACAGTGGAAAATTTCAGGAATATTGGAGTAAGAATCAGTTCGGATGCACTAAGAATAACATATTTTACTCTGTATATTACTCTAACAATTCACAGAAAGAGTTTTCCATTACAGCAATTTAACTGAAATTTATTTAAATATTTGGGTATGAACACCTTCACCAACTTCTGTTTCTCTCTTAGAATGTAGCATCTGTGACTGAAAAAAAGCTATAAATTTCCTGTTCATCATCTGCAGTTATTTGCATGTACCTGAAGTAAGGTCCATATATGACTGCATAATGAAATTTCCAGTAACTATTTGCCTTCATTAATGTGGGGGGAAACAGTTCATGGAGGAACTTGAACAGCCTGGTGTAGTTGATGATATCCTTGCTCATTGCAGGAGAGTTAGAACTAGATGGCCTTTAAGTGTCCCTTCCAGTCCAAACTATTCTGTGGTTCTATGGTTTTCTACAGAAGTTCTTCATATGGACCAATAATAAAGTATAAAACGTCATTTCTGGGTGAAGTGTTGACAAGAAAATTCTTTTCTTTATTCAGTTGGATGGCTATAAAAGCCTTCATAGATAATATGAAGCGGAGTAATGGCAATTTACACTTCAGCAAAAGGAATGGGTAAAAATTTTTAATTCTAACTTACTTGGTAGCCACAGAATCAAGGGTCTGTTTTAATTGAAAGAAAAAATTATTTTGATCCCATCTAATCTGGGTCTTATTCCATAAGAAATTGAATTAACATCAATTGAAATTAAACCCAGCAAGAGGACTGAAACTAAGAATGTACAGAAAAAGGGTATATATATAGTAGATTTTCACATCCTTCACTCAGTTTAAAGAGGAAGAAATAGGAAAAGATTTTTGAGGAAAAAATCAATAAATCTTGTTCACTCTGACTAGGCTTAAAAATTTGAGATCGTTTTGAAGATTTGACACCATTTTTGAATATAAACTCACCTGCATGTCCCAAAATTGCTTTTTGTAGATGGAAATTGTTATTAAGTAATCCTTTCACAACTTCTATATACTTTTAAGGTTCACCTGGTCTCAAAAGACCTAGGTGTATGCCATTGCTGGCCTTTCCATTTCAGCAAAAGAAACTGAAAAATTAGGTTAAGTTGATGCTTTAGGCAATAGTGATGATAAGTAGAAAAGCACTCTTTGAAGTATCACAGTTGCAAGCTCACAATCCAAGTTTCTGGATTTCAGGTTGTAAATTGACTAGAAGATTGAGGAATAGAAAACACATTTTAATACTCTATATTTGTCATTGTGGGAATATTATTCTCACACTGTGAGTTTATTTCCTGTAATAATTAAGTTCTATAAAATAAGCCTGATATTCCAACACTGTTAGACTTTAAAACTAAATAGTGTCCTTTTTTGTTGTTAAAACTCTAAATTGTCCTTTCCCAAACAAAGCAGCACTTGCTAATATCTATTTCAGTACTATTTAGCAATGATGCACTGAATCCAAAAATCCTTTTCTGACACAAGGGGATGGTGTGAAAGTTTGGAAATTCCTTAATAGAATTCACAGACCTAGTTTAAAAGTGTAAAATATCTTTTTCCTACTAGTCCTATTTAAATCAATGAGGAAAAAAGTTTAACTCCTGGGCAGATGAACTTATGCCTCATCAGATATAATTAATTCACTACAATTTCATTGTTTCTTTCCTTCTTCATATATGATGAGATGATCATACCAACTTGTTCCAATGTTTATATGAACTTGTTGATCTGGACTTTCTAGGAAATAGAACAGTGTTATTTTTCCTCATGGGAAACAGGTAATGCCTGATAAGGAAACATGCTTGCAGATGTGGATTTATGAGGGAAATTTCTTTTTCATGTAAGACAGTTTAAGCAAAAAAAACTCAAAACCAATCTGAAGAGTTTTCAAGCCCAACCAATACAGAGGCACATTATCTTTGTAATCAGTATGAAGAAAATTGGCTCTGTGGCTTGGACAACATAAAATTTTAATGCTGTGAGGGTGCTTTGGGTGTGAAATTAAGTCTATATGCTTAGCTGGGCGTGTGTCCAGGCATTTAATTCATGAAGTGGCCTTCTCTCTGCTTCAGGTGAGGTGCTCTAATGGCTTGGTTGGCACAGGATGTGTGCAGTTGCAACCAAAAAGTTCCAGCTGTCTGACACTTGATTTTTTGCCTTTGAATAGCAATTGAACCATATCTCCTATTAAATAACCTTCTGCACATTCCTCTCACCAGAGTGCTGTGTTATTGAACAAACTAAACCAATGGCATCACCAAACCATGCAGGAAATACGCAGACTATTGAAGAATCAGGCCCCTAATTACAAACTTGTGTGCAGTGTTCTGGTTCATTTCTGTTACTGATCTCCCATTACAGTGGCAAACATTTTTTTTTTTCTCAGTAATCCACCTCTGTGACTCTAAATATTTTCCAAGGACAAATAGGGCTGCTGCAGAATGTGGGCCAAGGTTCCATAGTTAAATTTCACAAACAACTGACTGTAGAAGGTTGTGACAGAAATAATGTCTGTCTTCTAGATGCTGTTGTTGTCTCGATCTATTAAAAAAATAGATTAAAAACTCATTTTTATGCCAGTCTGCAGCGTAATGGGTCTGACAGTTTAGAGATCAACAAGCAGCCTTTTGGGCTGTTTTCTTGCACAGAAAAAAAGGTTTTTGATGGTTCAACACAATATTCTTTTTTTTTACTAAAATTCTGTATGAAATAAGTAGCAAATTTTTGGTACATTTACAAGACAGTTTCTAAAGAAGCATAAGAGACTGACACAAATTTGTTTGCAACTGTATCTCTAGAATACCTACCCCAGAAGTTACAAATGTTATATAACTAAATAATATGAATTTTAAAATAGGTAATTAATGCATTATAATTTTGATGTAGGAAGATAAGAGGTATTACTAAATTATTTTCAACTGTTTTTCTTTGGGACCAACCAGCAATAGGACTGTGACTTTTCTTTCGGCTTCCTTCAGAACTGTACCAGCCCTAACTCTTGAAATCTATGATTTCTGGCGTGACACTGCAGCTCTATGCACCAAAGAGAACAACCAAAGGCTCTGTACATTATCCATACAGTCCTGGTCCCCTTTAATGACTGCACGAGATTCTGTCTAAAAGTAGGTGATATGACTAGAGACACAGAGAACTGTGGCCTGTTATATCTGAAGAAATGGAGAAGAAAGAGGTTTGTCATGGAATGCCATATTTGCCTCTGTAAACCTGGTACTAACATACCTATTAAGGCCTAGTTAAGCAGTTGAAATCTCTAGCAATCCCTGTAGAAAACTGTGAACGTGGATAGTCCGTACAACTGTATGATTGTACTGTGATACCTCTTAAACGCCACCAAATTCTTTGTTATATCCTTTTTCAAAGAGTAGTCCGTTATTGTGTATGTGTATATTTATTTTTCAAGAGCTTCCATAGAGTCGGCTGGATTGATGTGGAGGTTGCATTTGATTCTGTTAATGTGAATAATAAAAGCTGAATGTTCTGTGGTTAAAAGTAGTATTTGAAAACTACATATCCTTATCTCTTTTCCACTCTGCTAGTTCTTCTGTAAATAAATATTTAGAAGTAGAACTGCTAATATTATAAATATATACTCCTCATACTCATTTTTTCCTTATAGCAGGAAGTGCTTCAGCTAAAGACTCCAATCAAGATGGTGCAAATATTAAGACTTCAGTTCCCATTACATGCTGTTGAAGTATGGCTCTGCTACAAGTCTTACAGCAGCTGAAGAACAGCATGACTTCAGGAATGCTTTTAGCTGTGTTGTCCCTAGTATGTCCTCTGTCATGATTCTTAAAGGATGCTACAAAACACTGCGCAAAAAAATTATGCTGAATCCTTTCCTTGACACTTATTCTTCAAGCTCCTGTTGGAAACTGTTAGAAGACCCAAATTTTTATATTTTGTCTTCCATAATGACATGTTGTTTTGCTACATTTATACACACAAAAAGAAGGACACAGTGCTTCCTCTGGTTCAGTCTATTCAATGCTGCCTGTTTTGGGGAATGGAACACTTGCAACTGACAGTGGTTTATATTTTTATCATGTTATTGCTTTATTAAATATTTTTAGAGATATCTTAAGCCTAACCATGTTTCTAAATCCAAGGACTTATTGTACAAACAGGAAAATAAGTAGCAGAAACAAAAACCTCTATTACGAAGCAGTTATTTTCATTCCAATATTCAAAGGAATGAAACTGTGAAGGAATGGTGAATATACAAAAACTGCTTCTGAGCAGAATAATTTTTTGGAGAGTTTATTTGATTTTTTAAATGATTCAGTAAGGGACAGCTGTAGACAAGGGAAACAAAAGTATGTCTGAAAGTAATTAAAAATGTGTTTTAGCAACTTTTTCTTTAGAAAAGTAGAAAATATTTCAGTGGTAGATTGTAATTCATGAAACATATCCATCCTTTTTTGCTTTGTAGCTGTGAGTCCTGTCAGTTCCTACTGCTAAAACTAAACAGAGTAACTCAGAAATGCTTTCTTGTCTTTTGTTAGTTTACTAGGAAAGAAGGTCTGTCTGGCTTCTGCCTTTTTATTCTCTGCATTGTTTCCCTGTCAGAGTGAAATAACTTCATTTAGCTATACCACATTTCAAATCAAATGGTATGTCTGGTTTCTTGGCAAATATTAGGTCTATTATTTTCCAGGGTGCGGTGCCTACTTGATATACGTCTGTAGATTATCCTAGAAAAGCTTTCATTTTAATTTAGGAACTCTGTATCTAAAAAGGTTACCCTCACTGCTCCCTTTCATTAAAACTACTTATCCCCATGGATATTGAACAGCCTGTTTTCCTGCATGATAGTTGTGTTTTGCTGGTGAACCAATAGTCTGTATCACCTTCTATCTCTTATTTAAACTTTAGAGTTTTTGCAAATGAGCCATAAAAAAACCCCTGTAACAGGAATTTGGGACAAGATCACACACACATGTGAAGCTAGGCTTCAAGAGCTACCTTTCTGCCCTAGCAAATATCCCACCTATCTAATATATGACACTCCTGCTGTTACCCAGCTGCTTGCAAGCTACATTTAAAACTTACCCCTTTTTTATTGTCCTAGAAGCCTTGCATTTAAATCCCAGTAAAATGCCAATCTGTTGAGGATACAGGCTTCAGGTTTATTTACCTTCATAATAAGCCCATAGATAATCTAAATAAACCTTCAGATAAAAACACTGAACATGTATTTTTGTCTGATAGGCCATTTTTAGATAATTATAACTATATTAATACATAGTGTGACTGTAATTTTACAACATTAGACCTTGTTCTAGTTACCTCTCTCTACTTGCTCCTTTGAGCACACAAAAAGTCCAAATTTAAATGTTAGATTTTCTGGTATTTCTCTGTTTTAAAGGGCTAGAGAAAAAGTAGACCAGAAATTTTTATTTAACATATTTGGATCTTTTTACACATAGATTGGCAAGTTAAAGAAGATTTTTAAGTCACGATAGTTCAAAACAAAGGGGGACAAAATGGTATTGTCAGTTTAAAATCTCATGCAAGTCCTGCTAGTCTTTCTGACTTATAATTAAATATGTAGGTAGGGGTTTGCATTTCTGCAGTATCTTTCATCCCAGAGAACTTTAAAAAACTGGATTAATACACACAACAAGCTCTTGAATTTAGCAGCTGCTACTGAGAGCTTTGATAGCAGAGTGTGAGTGCAGTTAAAATAGAAAGATTAACTCTTGCACCAAATAGAGCATCCCTTTACAAACTGAATGCACAAAGATCCTAACTCATAGAGTATAATTAAAAATGCTGGAAGTCATAAGGTTAAAAGACTAAATTTACTGAGTATCCTTTGATGTGACAGCCCAGGTTTTATATATTTCATCCTGGATCGTATCCAGTGTCAAAGTGCGCTTACATAGAACAGTATATCTTATAACTGAGCTAAAACTCTTGGTGTCTAAAATACAAATCAACAATATATAATTTTGGAAAAAAAGATAGTGAGAACAAGAAGGGATGTTTGAAAAAGAACAAACTGGAACATAGGAATAAACAGATTTAGCAAAACCAATGAAAATATCAGCATTTTCCTGAAGTGACTGTGCTGAAGGTCCAGTGACCTCTCAAGCAGCTAGTATGAACTTTGTGTGTGCATATGCATGGTCCAGACTCACCTAAATGCAGATCTAGAATGAAATTTTCCATTGTGAATCTTGCCTGGTTTCCCCACATGTGCAAACAGGCAGATCCTAACTGTGTACAATTCTGTCTAGGAGGCTCCTGGGACACTTTAGAGCGTAAATAATACTTTTATCTGAAAATGATCCAAGTTCAGACAGCTGTGTGTAAAGGCTCCCAACCTATTCCTAAGAGAGGAATAAAAGTAAGAGCAGTTTTTTGTGATTTATTAGTGATACTTTTATTAAATTCCAGGTCACAGCAATAAGAGATGGTATATATTTTAGAAGTTATGGACTTGGGCACATAAATAAGAAAACTGTTCAGAATGAAACAGTAAACAGCTTTATTACAGCTATGAATCTCACTCAATGATAGTTGATGTATGGCCACAGAAGTTGTTTTTAAGAGACAGAGTGCTGGACACAAGCTAGGGAATGATCCTCGGCTATTTTCAAGAAATTCCATAGCTGTTCGATTTCCATGTAAACAACTCATTAAAGATGAATTGCAGGACTGTAGCTTTTACGATACTCAAGACTGACAAAATTCAGAGCCTTTGATGTCTACAGCACAGTTCTACTGGGACTAACAATGGCAGAAAATTGAAATTGTGGCATAGAATTAGACATGGTAATATGCTGTAGCTTTACTGCAGTATAGCTTTTCCTTTAACCCCTGCAGAAAACGGTGTCTATTTATTATCTGCTGTTACCCTTGCCCAACAGAGCAGAAACATCTAGCTTACCACTGCAGGACAATCCAAAATGAAGCAAGTCTTCATTTTTTGAGCTTTGGGAATGAATCCATACATTTTGGTTTTCAAAGAAAAATTGTGCCAATACATCTACAACAATAAGCACTTTAGCTGAAACTCTACTAGTCCTTTCACTTTACCTTCTAAATCTGGTAGGGATGTTGCAGACGTGTGGAAGGCCTATTTCCCACATTGCCTGGCTAGCATGTCTGTAAAGTGCCTTGGAAACAGCACCTTTGAATGTATTATAGTATTCCTTGTTCTCTCTGCAGAGGCTGCCAGCCAGTCTACAAGTAATGCCAGCTGAGGATGCGACATTTTTGATAGTTTTTGCTTGTCTCCACAAAAAAAAGTAATTGTGCATTGATTTGTTTATATTTTTCTATGTCAAGCTAGTAACAAGCCATGCCATTGTAATGGAGTGAAGATATCACCTTAGTTTTTTACCTGCAAGAAGTTGCTGCCTTAGATAAATGAGGATTTCTGTTCCTTCTGTTTTGACTTAGATGGTCTTGGGCTGGAAGGTTGCAATACAAGATGAAACCACAGAACCCTTGTTTTCAGCTAAAAAGAAAACATTTCCATGAATAGATGAGACTCATACCCTCAAGGTCACTGTTTTGGCAAAGAATATTTTGAAAGAAATATGTGAGAAACTATGCTTATTCTTAAAGAAATTACAGGAAATGTATAGATTTATTATATTTCTAAATACTGACATTTAAAAAACATAATCTTTGAAACAAAGAGATTTTAAGAATATCCTGGACTGGAAGAGAACTTAACCATAGTTTGGAAGAAACAAAATCGAAGAGATTTGAACCTCCAAAGTAGAAAGACACAAAAGAAGGCAAAACTAAAAATAGCTCTGGCAGTACGCCGTGTGTGGATTTTGTGGTACGTAGGGCCTTCTGAATACACCTTTTGGAAGGCAGATGAAGCTTCTGTCACTTTCCAACATTTGTCCTTTAGCTCAGAGATACTACAGGCCAGTAAAGTATTTCCTTCAAGACAGTTGCTGAGCCAATTTGTCCTCTTTGTCTGCTGCTGAAAATGTTCTATCTAGTCTGTACTGCCTGGTTTGGTATTACATTTTTGACTTCTAAACTAAATTTTTCAGACTGTAGTCTGATCACTTTAGCAGAGCTTATTTTGTGAAACTGGCATTTCTATGCTTCTTTTGGGCAGCAGAATTTTTCACTTCCTAGACTCTGAACTGCCCTCAAAGCTTCCATTAGTGTTCCTGGCAGTGAAAGCATGAGGGTCAATTTATGATTTTTTGACTAACAATAAATAATCAACTTTATAGAAAATATTTCAAATAAGTTAGAATATTTCTCTCTTACAAACTGTATGAGAAAATATTTGTATCGTTTTCCTAACCTTAATGTACTTGTCTGTTGGCCACAAGGTCACCTAAGGATAGGGACTAGCCATTTTTGCATTTTTTCTATATGTGTGTGCTTGTGTGCACGTACAAATGTGTATTTTTGTCTTTATATCTGTGTAAGTAATAGAAACAGTAAATCTCAAAGTGCATTACAAGGTTTATGTCCTCTCCTTTCCTGCTAAATCTACAGCATCACTAAGACTTTTAACAATGTCTATAGAAGTAGAATAAGACAGAGCAGTTAGTTTTGAGAGCACAAGATTAATTATACATAGAATAGCCATGTAACACATGTATTTTATATAGCACATGAATGCATGTGTACTTTGCATCTCACTGCAGTGCAAAACATTGGCCCCATCTCTGAAGCAGATATGTCCTTGGAAGTTTTTGAAGATTCTTCTTTCTTTGGGACAACATTACTTACGATGTGTGGTTCATATATATTTACTTCATAGATTCTGCTTTTTAGTTCCTTCAGAGATCATTCTTAATGCTTCTGTCAGATGCTGAGATCAATTCTGTGCTTGCTGGGGAAGCAAGATATTGGAACTGCAATCTGCTGTTATACCTGAAAGAATTTTATGTCAACTGAAGAGCTTGTCAGTGCCAGTGAAGAACAGGTATGTGAAATAATATCACTTGCACCTATATCTACTCTTTAATAGTTAGAATGTAATTTAAGCTGAAAGCAAATTAAAAAATTAAAAAATTAAAAATTGTCAAAATTATCAGAAGCTTTTCTCCATCAGCCAGGGCGAGACTAGGTCCATAGATAGCTTTCCGGATTCCCACAATAGTTTTCTCAGTTTTGGTGGCTTTGTACAGGTGTGCATGAAAGAGGTATTCTTAAACATTTTCCAAGTTGCATCTGCAGCCTGATTTCTAACTGGTGTGTTTTTACTCCATGTAAATTCACTTGTGCAAAGGCAGTGCATCCACAAAATCGGTGGAATTATCATTGCTAGAAATGCCTCTCTACTATGTCTACCTGAAACAGAGAAAAATCAGTTCCAAGTTTTCCTTAAGATAAAGCTTAATGCTACCTGAGTTACTTGTGTATATCTTCACTGAGTGCAAATAAGCTTTACTAGATAATTTTGGTCAAAATGCAAGAGAAATCGCTTTATACTCGTATTTTTATAGTCGTAACAGTTTTTTTGAAGTGACTGGCTGCAAATAATGAAGGCTTTTATTCTAACTAAAAGTATTAAAGAAATATTTTATGTGTATAACATTTAAAAATTAAGATTCTTGACACTAGAAAATTTAGTTATGTCTACCAAGGTTCAGTCATACCAGGTAAATAGATTTATCTGTGTGCATCTGTACAAACTCAAGTACAGAAACAGTTCTCATAACACTCCTTTCTGATAAGCTATGCCCCACTGTCTCAAGACTATTTCTTGACAACAATAGGTAGGCATTCAGCCTTTGCTCTTCCTTCAAGTTTATTGCATGCTTATTATTGGCCACACTTGGCTCCCTAGGTGATTCTGCTCTTACTAGGTGAGTGTCTAAGTAAAAATCTGTCTCCACTGTGACACTTGAGCCATGTAATAAAAAAAAAAACACTGGGAACTTATATCTTTTCCTAATGCATCCTTGGGAATTTAGCATTGTTGTGAAACTATCTGAGAAGCCGTGGTAATGGAAATGTTAACAGAAACCAGACAGCAGTGTTTAAAGAGCTATTATGAACTTTAGCTTCTGTTCACACAGTTCTCAGAAAAAACAAAACTTTCAGTTGCTGAAACTGCAGTCTGAAGGGGGTGAATGTTTACCAGATTCTTTGTTGCCAGCCAAAGAATCCACAGAAAGCATATTCCATCATATGTTTACATAGCAAATCACATCCACATACAAATGCTTTCATCAGTTGAACTCCACTGGAGACGCTCAGCTGAAAAGGCTTCTACTAAAGCACATTGAAGTCAGTGGAAATTTTCACAAGGGCGGCAGCAGGCTTTTTTCAATCAAGGTTCTAACTGCACCTTTAGCAGTTAGGTTTAAGAAGTAATTCCTCAAGTCATAAGCTCACAGCACTGTGATCTGTGCCAGACCCAGCCTCATAATTATGCTGCAGTAAAATAGCTGGGAATATTGCAGACTTTCACTTAGATATTGCCAGGGACAGGGCATCAAAATCTTATGAAATTTGCAGTGCCTGTAGAATAAGACTATGCATACCTGAACTACTTCATGGAGATGAAAATTCCTCTTTATATGCACTAATTCCCCTGCTTAGAAAGGATGGTTTGACTTGGCTTCAAAGGACACACAGATTACTAACTAGGCAATTTCTTTTATAAAGATTTTTTTTTCAAATCTACTGTACAAGGAAAAACAATGTAAATAGTTAGGGTAGGGTATGTCCTGCAGTTCAGCTCCTATGTCTCCTCTATATTTTTGTTGAGCCTGGTTTGGTATGGCAATTTGAACAATGAAATTGCTTCATCCAATAGTGAAAAGCAACCTGTGTACAGTCCTGTAATGTGTATTTCTTGCATTTCTCTTTAAAAGTTCAGGGGGTTTTCCAGTTTGAGCCATGAGTATTTTGCTACATGAGGGTGACAAAAGCCAAGTTTCTAACAGTGAATACCTTATTACTAGATGGGATTGCTGAGGACTGACATTTTAAGTCAACAAATAGTAGAATCAGAATGGTTTGGGTTGGGACACTTAAAGATAATCTAGTTCGACCCCGCTTTCCATGGCCAGGGACATTTACCACTAGGCAATGCTGCTCAAATCTTGGAACTACTCTTGTCAATTCCAACCTGGCTTTGAACACTTCCAGGGACAGGGCATCACAGGTTCTCAGGGGAACATGTTTGAATGTATTTAATACATATCCTTCTCTCTGATGATGGAATGGGTAAACACAGACTGCTTGGATATGAAGATCAGTGCATCTGTGGCAGTTCAGACAAGGGAAAGTTAACAGAAAGTGTTGAAAGCTATTGGCTGACCCAGGCAGCTGGTGGTGTTACTGGGCTACCATCTATTCACTGATGCTGTTATTCACCCTTTCTCACTGTGTCTGGAAATTTACATCTTCATGACCTGTCAGGGCAATGCATAAAGAAATATAGGTTCATATCCAAAGGATCAGGGAAGACTGAGGAGGGCAATGAAAAATGCTTTCCTCTTCTGAAGTACTTGTGAGAATTTAAAAGGTATTTTTTATCTTTAAAGGTTAGCAAAAATCCATTTTAGGAACTTCTGAGAATAAAAGACACTGTTTTTCGCAGCTGGCTCAAATCAAACATTGTGTTTCATTTAAACAGCTTATCTTTTGAATATATGAGTAATTCAAATTCAGACAAAGTATGACATAGTCACAGAGTGGTTCTGTAAATAAAGTTGTTGTAAATTTTTCTGGGTATAAAAGACAGACAGAGAACATGACTTCAGAAAAACAGTCTGCTAACAGGCTTCTTGGAGCTGAACTTTGCTCGCAGCATGCTCTAGGGAACATGATGACACACAGTGACCTTAGTCACAGAGAAACATAGAATACATTTTCTCAAAACAAGAAATAGTGGTAGCTCTGCTGTCAGTTTCTATAAATCTGGGAACAGAAGCTGTGAACCAACCTTCTGTCAAAACAATCTCTTAATAAGCCGCCAAGTGCATGTTTTTTGTTACTCTATTTTAAATATTCACTTAACTTTTTACGAACATGGACACTGTACTTGGAGTTTCTGTAGGCCTCCATTTTCTGTTCCATATAATTTTTCTTCAAAGCATGAACACTAAATTATAAAAATAAACTTCTACTTCACAGCATAGGTGAAATTAAGCATAGAATTGCATCCAAAATCTGGGCTCAAACTCCCCTGAAACTGAAATCCTAAATTAAAACCAGATCAAACATTATAAGACGGCTTTCTTTTTCATTAAATTTAGCTTTTTTGATTATCTGCTGCTTTTTATTTCAGTATTTTGATTTTAAGTCATGTTGGGTGCTGGATTTAAAAATTCTTAGTCCACATCTGAGTTTTGTCACTGACCTACCACAGGGTGGAATGTCAGTTCAGATATTTCAGTCAGGTTCAGAGTTGTCTTAAAAATCTCTAATTCATGTCTTTTGCACTCAGAGAGCAGTTTAGATAGGAGATCGCTTCCTAAAAAAGTTGTTGGGGAAACAAAACACATTGTATAACAGGATTAGGATCACTTTGAAAGTTTGAGCTGCTAGTGGTTACTTAAAAATAACCTTGTGGACTTGTAATTGAAAATTCCAGTTGTATTTTTAACAGTAGGTGTTGCTGTAGGAAAAGAGAACAAAGCACGCAAAGCAGACTGAATTCACAGGAACGGCACATTACTGAAGAAAAAGGGCAGCCAGAATGTTTTGCTTAGAACTACTTAAAAGAATCCTATTGGCATTTTTTGTGATTTAAAATTTGACATTATCACCTTTTCTCAGTCAGTTCTGATGAACTGCTTGTTAAAAACAGTTAGATAGTTTAGTATTTTGAATATTTTGTCTGATTATAAAATTACCACTCAAAATTAAACCTTCCTCTTCTCACTGAAATTTATATTAATATTCTGTCTGCATGAAAACTGAATCATAGACATATATACACTTCTAAATACCACTGGCAGGCTAGGCTTTCAATGCGAAGATGTGGACAGATCAGAACAAAAGGTAGGATTTATATTAAGTAAATATGGTGTACAGCTTACTCTTGTGTATAGATAGCAGATACTACTGGTAAAACTCAGAAAGTCACTGTAGGTACCCATTTGGCATGTTGGGTTAACAAATAGATATGGCTGGGTGATACTATCACTTTCAAATATGCTGATATAAATCATTTGTGTTGCAGTGGTTCCAGACCCTGATCAGAGAGAACTCCATGTGCACATAGTGTACACACACAAGAAGCCCTGTTTGCCCTGGTCTAAGGTACTTGAGGTACTGAGGTTAACACTGCAGTGCCAAAGCAGCAGCAGACCATAGGAGAAAAATAAGCACATTTGTTAAATTTTTGATCTAGGACTGATTAGAGGGATTGCTAGGAGACTGTGGTGGAAATGTGTTTGGCTTAACAAGGAGGGGAAAAGTCACAGCCGTGCTTATGCCAAGTGTTACCTGATGTGAGAGCATGCTCTGCTCCAGCCAGTGGGAGGACAGGCACTCTGACCTAGGCTTTTTATTTCAAGTTTTCCCCTCCCTCATTTATATTATAGTTCAGAACTTCAGGAGAAAAAACTGTTGCCTTCTGATGTTCAGCAGGTTTGGGTGAAGGATATGTGTTGTAGAACAGGTTTGTGGAGGAGCACTGTGTGAGTGAACACAAGCTGACAACTTGCTGAAAGCCCAGGGGCTAGGCTTTCCTTGTACATTGTGCTCAGCCAATACTGTCATTAGTATTCCAGCTATCTGCTTATGGGGAAGAACAGAGGGATTCTTCACTTCTCACTCTGTGGTGGCATATGGAAGTCGACATCTCAGATGTTATTTCTTACCCAATAACACTGTGATACTCTCAGCAACGAGAGTTCTTGGTTTGATGGCAAAAATAATTCGCTGAAATATGAAAGCTTTATAGAAAAAGCAATGATTGGAAGTGAACCAAGATGCCTTATAAGGATAGAATTGTAAACACCAGAGCCTCAACCTGCTCCGGGATCAGACTACTAGATCCAGCTGACTCTGCCAAACTGGAGCAATGACTCAGTAAAGTTAGACATTCCAAGGATTTAATCAAGTTAATAAAAATTAAGGAATATAGCAGAAAGATGCCTTCTTCGATATATCTAATTGGAGGTTTAAGCAGCGATGTCTGTTGAGGAATAGTCAGAGATGATGAAGTTTAAATTGCAGCATATTGAATAGTCATTTCAAAGTCTCTTTTTATGGCACAAGAGATTTACTGTGCTGAGAAGTTACTGATATAAGGTCATTTTGTACCAATACTAACAGAGGCAAGAGGGTTTGAGCTATGCTTAAAACTGTATAAAGTTTATATATGTGATGTTCACAGTCCAAAATAAGTGAGTCAATGAATCAGTTCTTTGTATGGGAATACTTTCTGGTCTCTCTAACCCATACTATTCAAATTTAGAGAAGTTTAATAGCACTGGCAGATTAAGAATGAAAGATCTCATCAGTTAAATTTGTAATAATATTGATAGCTGAAAGGATCAACAAGTGTTGAATACTAACAGATATTTTGCCCAAAGGGTGAAAGATATGATGAGGGTTTGTGAGTGGTATTGAATTGTTATCCTAACATTCCTTGGGTCTGTTCTTTCAAGGGCGTCTTGGCACGCACATGGTAGAGGAAATGAGACCTTTTCTCCTTTCTGTCTCTAGAGTATGCAGCCCGTGCCTGCCTCGTGCCCCTCACAGCAGCGCAGACTGCCGCTTGTTCCGCACATGCAGCAGCATCCTCCTGTCGTGCACTCCGCTGAGTGGAGGAGCAGCTCCAGCCGAGGTGCAGAGCAAAGCTGCCTCTTGCTGCTCAGTTTTTGTTCAGGCAACACTAGGAGACATGATGAAGTAGAAACACAGAAAAGAGTAGAAAGCTAGCATCACAGGTCAATTGTTAGCATTAGCATCTCAAAGATTTGATTTAGTTTTGCGTACCTTTAGATATTACTTCTGCATTATCTGAGGTTATACTCTACAACACCAGCAAACATAAAAAACATGTAGATAGAATAAGAGGGAATCTTTGAGTTAAAATATGGAAAAATTGCTTCAAATGAAGGAATAGGATTTTATTTTCTCTTTACTGAATACACACAGTCCTCATATAATTCTAGATTTTGGCTAAGTGCAAAAGAACGGAGGATAAACATAAAGTCTGACAGAGCTGATTGATAATGACTGCAAGCCTATATTAAAGATCCTTGTTCCAGTTATTTTCTCCTGGTATATTTCAAATATTGCATACAGAAACAAATGTTTTATACTTATTAACAGATATGTTACACATCAGCCTTTGCTTGCAGCTTGTTTTTTTTCAACAATGCAATTGGCTTTATTGACAGGGTCAAACCAGGACATTTTCAAGCTCAGCTGAATCATTTATATCATATCTGCCTTGGAGTAAAATTAGGAATTACTACTAGATGCTGCAGTATGAAGTACCTTCTCCATCACTAGTTCTCCTAAGCCACGTTCTTCTGCAATAAATTTGGAACACAGCCATGAGCCACGATATTTGATCACAGGCAGCTTATCCCAACAGTCATGGAATCCCTTGCTCCTGGCTCTTGACTTTGGGACTTGGTGTATTTTTGGTTTGCTGTAGCTCTGAAAACAGACCATGCGTGGAAGGGAACACAAGACAGAAATAACTATCAGAAAGACTCAGTTTTGCATAATGTAGATAAACTGAAGTACAATCCCATGCTATGCTTGACTTTAGAAGCAGAATGTAGGCACCAGTGCTGTGGGTTGAACGATATATTTGAAAAGATTGCTCAAGGTTTTATTCCAGTGTTTACTCTGATCTTTTGAGTAAATCCTGTAGTTAGTTTTCATGTAAAATCACATACAAGTATACACAAATCACATTTTGCTGACTGTCTTGAAAGATAGAACTCCCTGTGAGGAACAGAGAATTGGACTTGATGATCCTTATGGGTCCCTTCCAACTTGAGATATTCTATGATTCTATGATTATAATCTTCTGGAGTCCAAAGGAGCTGTGTTTGAAAACTTTTGTTTGGGAGTCCTTATTGCTGGTTCTGTCTATACATGTTGCTAAAGAAACTCTTGTCCCTTTCCAAAACCAGCAGTGGAAGTCAAAATGGAAGTGCGAGATGAGGAAGAGTAAAAAGATGTGCTGAAATTGCCACAACAGACAAAAGGCAAAGAGGAGAATGTCTTCCTTTTTCCAAGACTGTGTATACTGTTGATTCACAGATTCTCTCAAATTCTTCAAGCAGTAGTAGAACATACAAAGAAGTCATATTGCTGAGAGATTGAAAGATTGCTGAGAGGTTGCAACACTGCTCAGGCCCCATTATGAAAAGTACTATATAAGAACATAAAGAGCCTAAACTTTTCCCCCTCACCGATAATACCAATTCATGAATTTAAAAGAACTGATTTTTGTTACTTACTTGACCCTCTTCTCAGTAAGAAAATTCACAAGTATTTAAAGTTCTTCCATATAAGGATTGGATTCCTTTGAAATTAAATTATATAAAAATATGAAAACAGTCTGCAGTTGAATCATACTTATTTTTTTTAATATAGGTTTATTCAGCAAATTGGCTACCAGTTGAGGGCAATGGTTTCCATACTACGATTTGTGGTGTATTCAAAACAGATGGAAGCATCTCAAAGCCTGCTTTGTCCAAAGCCAAGAACATTTTTCGGCAAGAAGTCTGAACTTGTTGCCACATAAACAAACTGAGTGATTTAACTTAGTGTCTACATATTTTGGATTGGCAAAATCTGCTGTAAAAAAGTAAAGCCAGAGAGCAGACTCTACAAAAATAGGAAAAGACAGAGCAAGAAAAAGAGAGAGATACACACACATATGCGTGCACCACACACAAGCACACCCATTCTGGCAGCTGTTAGACCTGAAGTGTTTGTGTTGTGACATTCTAAACAAGTAACAGGGTGTTTTAGTCCATCTGGAAAATTTCTTACACTTTTTATTCCCTGGGTTTTGGCACCCATTTAAATATTAAAGAAAGTGTATTTGTATGCTTTTTATTGGCTATCCCTAAAATAAAAATTAAGCCTTAAATTTTCTTCAGGTTTGTTTATGACGTAGGTATTCAGTAAGATCCTTTCCAAGAAACCAAATGTGTTCTAAAACTGTGAAATGTAGAAAGGTAAAGAGATTACATAATAATCTTGACAGCTGTATATGTGTATACTTGTGTGGAAGTGGTTAAAAATTTTATTTTGGACTAAGACTCATAGACTGAGCTGTTTGGTCCTGAACTTTACCTAGTTGATTCTGCTGTAGAGACTATCATAGCATATTTCCAAATTTGCAGCTTCTGTAGACACTGAAGTTCTGTCCTGGAAGTGCTCATGGAAGCAGACTGAGTATGGGAGTAGATACAGAAAACTGTGCATAAGTCTGCCTCTGTCCTTGACGTCTTTTGGTAGTTTTGGTGTTGCTGAGCTATATGGGTATAACTCTCCAATTTTGTTCCCTTTTCTAGGGTAGTGTGTCTAGTTAAAGTGTACATCAGACGTTTTCCTTAAATATCTTCTAACTTTGCTTAGTTGTTCCTCCAGTTGTTCCTACAGCAGAAGTGATGGCGGTGACATGACATGAGAAATTATTATGAAAAATGTTAGACATGGCATCAGATATAAACCAATGCATTTTGTGAGATTTCAAAGCCTCTAGGTGAACAATGCAAGATTCAAGAACAGACTGGCCAGGAAAGAGAGTTCCAAATCTCATTGACAAAGTCATCATAAATTTCTGATTAAAAATCTCTAGGACAGTTCAAGAGTGCTGTTTTTTATTTGTACTATATTCTTAACTACAGAATTATTTTTTACTATATATCTCACAATTTGAGAACTATGGGGCACACAATGAAACTGCTGGTACATCTGTGAACAAGTAAAAATGTTTTTTCAGAGAATGAATAAATAGATTAATTAAGCTTTAAATAATTTGGAACAAGAACTATTTTAGATACAGAAAAAAAGGAAAGACTTATTAATTTCTGATAGTGGATGTTAAACTGCAAAAATTCTAGTCATGTCAGCAAAGGTAAAGTTTATTTGGACATCTTAATCAGACATGAAACAGCATTTGTCTGCAGTGAGAACATGGTGCAAGATTATTTAGAACTGGTTCAATGATGAACTTGATTCAACAGCCAAGACTACCTATTACAGAGAAAACTTAGTGCTTGGTTTTGATAAGAAATAGGGCAATTAATGGCACCATGAGTGGGAATTGAATTTATATTGTTGACAAGATTGTAGGGGATTGTGACAAATGGTCTCCAGAACAGGATCTGACAGGATCTGTCTGACCTCTGCAAGAGGCCTCTGTAAGAGAAAGCAGCTACAGAGGCACTAACGAAGAGGTCCAGGACTTCCTGCCACACATTAAGCTGGTGATGGACACAGGCCCAAGCAGCATTTTGATTCTGTATTGCAGTCAGATGCAGTTGCACATCCCATTATCCACAGCCTTGGATTTCCTTCATAATTAAGTCTAGATGTGCAACAGAGAAAAGCTTCACTTCAGTCTGGACAGGTACCCGATTTGGACAGATGGGGAAGTGATAAGCTGAGATGCATGGCAGAGTGCCCTTGCTCTGCCTTTTAGATAGCCTATGAGAGGCAGAAATTGGAAGAAATAAAGCAGTTATCTGGGCAATGAAATCTTCCAACTAAGAAAACCTCTGTCTGAGAAAAAACTAAATGGAGCATGTATCTGGCACAACAATTAAGTATTTAAATATTTTTTGTCACAATTATCAATGCTTCTTCTGAGGACCAGTTTTGATGGTTATACCTAGAAAATTCTAAGCCTAGCTATCTTCGTGGTTTTCTTCTATGAATGTGATTCATTTTCTGAGTGGAATGGGGGTGTTGAAATTTAGTCATGACTGTCCCACAAGTCTTTCACTATTTCATACTTGTTCACCAAGTGGATCAGGAAAACACTGCAGAGGACAAATTCAAACTGTGGGGTACAGTTTGAATCAGTGATTTTTTGACTGCATATGACTCCTTCTTTTACTTGCTAGCATTTTATTAGCAAAAGAGGGCTTTTTTTTGTTTGTTTTGTGTATCTGTACTAAAGTCAGTGAGCTCAGAAATACGGATTTGTGTGACTATGCACTGTTCAGAAATGTCCAAGATGATTAGAAAGCAATCTTTGAATGTCATGGAATGAAAAGAAGCTATCAAAATTCCTGGGATTTTCCTGTGATTTGCCAAAAAACATTCATCAAACATGCATTTGTAGAAGATATTGTGTCTTTCTCAGTAACCTATTTTCTTCAAGAATATAACATTATGAAACATATACCAATAGATTATCAAGCACAATGGCAATTTCCATGTGATTTAATGACTGAGAAGGTGGTAACACTTCATGTTCATAACAAACAGTTGAGGAAGCACCACAGGAGCCCTAAACTCATATTTAAAAACTAATGTGCAGGGGGTTTTGTACTTTAATTCTGGATCAGTCACAATAAAATATATAATGTATCTTTAAAAGGATGGTAATTTCATTTTATTGAGATCCATTATTTTATTAAATACATTAGCTCAAAACTTTAGTAAAATTTGCAGTTCATTTAATAGATATGAAGGTAGTAACTTCTTCAGAATACTCCAGATCTTTGAAGGGTTATGCCAGCACTTTCTAGAAAGAGGAGATGGGAAGGAATAGGAATATACAACTTTTCTCCTCATCCTTGTATTTTTGAAGTTCAAAATATACTTTTAAAGTAGCTGCATATAAAGGCTGCATATGAAGACTTGTGATTTTGAGCTGCATTCCATTTATATTAGGTGCTCTGTTTGTAGATTTCTGACATATCTAATTTTAAAAGTACTTTACTAATACTAAATCTAAAATCAAAACGAAAAACAGGAGTCTTTTAAGGATCCTTTTACTTGGTGCTCCTTGTTGGATTTTTGTGGTTAGAGAACCACATTTTTGTTTCAAATCCAACAGCTCTGTTATGAGAACAAAACCTAATGATGGGGGAAAATCTTGCCAAGAGATGATTCCTAGTGTATATCAAATGGAAGAACTATTGCTTATAGTGAAAAATGGCTTGACTGATGCTGGGCTTTAGCTTTATATGCTAAACAAAATTGAGAATTTACAATCCAGAAGAAGCTAAATTCTATTAATGTTGTGGAGTGTTTTTGGGCTTATTAGTTACC